>PVKB01000264.1:372349-478575 GCA_004027205.1 Ctenodactylus gundi
TTTTTTTTTTTTTTTTTTTTTTTTTTTTTTTTTTTTTTTTTTTTTTTTTTTTTTAGTGCCTCCTGCTTCCTTCTCTGCCTGTTATGGCTGCCAAGTGCTGCTTCTTGTCTAGGCTCTAGGGGGCTTTTCTAGGGGAAACTCACATTCTTTTTGCATTATGCACTATGTGCAAGCTCATTTTTGGAGATTGGGGCTAGCAGCTGCTGTCAATTCCCACTTCTTCCAGATCCGCACTTACCTCCCTCGGTTAGAGATTGAGAGCTCCAGGCTTTCCTTCATCTGCAGATGCCAGCGGCTCATAGCAGCTCTTAGCCTGGTGCTGCTTCCTGGGCTGCTGCCTTCCTCTGCTTCTAATCTGTCTTTAGGACTTCTGCCCTTTGTATGGCCTCCTTTCAATTGTTGGGGTATTCCTTCCTCTCCTAACTAAGTTGGACAGGCAGTTTTTAATTATAATCTCAACTTTTTAAGTGCAGCTCTGTTACTCAGCCATCATCTTGCCCCTTCTTCTATTACTTGATTAAGATTGTTCTTATTTCTCTAAGGACTTGAGGTGCATCTTTAAGTTATTTGTTTTTGATTTCTCTTTTTAAAAAGTGTGTGCATTCATAACTATAAATTTTCATATTAGCACTGTTTTTAGTATGTCCCACAGATTCTGATATGACATGTTTTCATTGTCCTTTGATTCTAGGACATTGAGACCTTGATAAATTTGAGGAATAACTGGTTAGATATTTAACTGAATGTCCTTCAGTTGTGATTTGTCTAGTGCTTCCTTCCTGGTTAGGTGGTATTTATTGGCCTTTGCTAGGTAGACTTGAAATGTATAGTTCCATTTTTTTTCACATAATATCAAGATTATATGGTATCAGTATGGTTTCACACTGTTGATATTGATCTTGATGACTTGATTTTCTGAAGTGCTTGTTAGGCTTCCTTATTGTAAAATTTTATTTTCTCCACCTTTTTTTTTCTTTTCTTTGTTATCTCTATCCTCTCTCTCTCTCTCTCTCTCTCTCTCTCTCTCTCTCTCTCTCTCTCTCTCTCTCCCATCTCTCTCTGTCTCTCTTTTTCTGTCTCTCTTTCTCTCCTTAAGACAGAGTCTCACTTTGTAGCCCCAGGCTCATCCTGACCTCACTCTGGAGCCCAGGCTGGCCTTGGACTCCTGCCAGTCCTCCTGCCTCAGCCTCCCAAGTGCTGGGATTTCAGGCATGTGCCACCACCTACGGCTTTATGTGGTGCTGTGGAATCAAACTCAGAGCCTTGCACTTGCAAGGCAAGTGCTTAAACCACTGTGCTATTCCTCCACCCCCAACCTTTTTATAATGTACTCTTTGGAAGGGAGGTAAAGTATGTGCTTCATAATTAGAAGTGGTGAATTTGGCTCTTTCTTTTTCTTTGAGACAGTTAACATTTCCTTGATCCCTGTGAATGGAATACCTTTTGTATTACAGCCACTGTGTACTGTGTTCACAGTTCAGAAGTGGAGAAAATCTGGCTATAAGAGTCAAGAAGTAAATTAGATTATTACTATAATATAACGTAGAAAAGCAAAAGTGATGACAAAGTTTGGATGTAATAAAAGTATTCAGTATATGAAAATTAATCTGTAATTCTTGATATTCAGGAAGTTCAGTTAATCCTGAGCTGACCACAGTCTACTCCTGGACACATGATGATAAATTACACAAATAACACAAAACCAAAGACAACGAGAAAAATACAGCTAGAGAAAACAAAAAAGCACTCATTAGAATTAGTTCCTTAACAGCAACAATGGAAGACAGAAGACAGTTTAATGATAACAACTTGAATGTGATGAATAAAACAGCGCTTATTTAAAATTCCATACCTAGCAAAAGAGATTCAAGGATTTCGGAGGAATAATTGCAATGCCAACAAAAATAGTTTACTACCAGCAAACTGTTACTAAAACTTTATTTATTTATTTATTTATTTATTTTGTGTGAAACTTGGGTTTGAACACTGGACCAACCTATACCCTCATCTTGTTTTTAAATGTATTTACATATGTTTTTTATTTTGAGTCAGGTTCTCACTAAATTTCCTCGACTGGGGTTAAATGTGATCCTTCTGCCCTAGCTTCTTAAGAGTTCTGGGATTGTGAGCTTCCACTACCAGTCTGGTTGAACTCTTACTGAATTCTTAAGGAAGGAGGAAAAATATCTCGGGTCAAAGATTCAGAAAAGAATGAGAGAAGAAACGAAATATAATTAAGGGCAGTGGCAATGAAAGGTGTGTAAGATTATATATCATTCAGAGTGTATTTAAGCTGGAATTGTTTTGTACATTTTGATGAGTGTATACTGTGTTACTGACATCACAGAGCCAAATATTAAAATACAGTAACTTTTTCTTGGGAATGAAGAAGTGGGTTGTTGTCAGATGGAAAAGAATATGACATGAAACTTGACTTTGCAAGTGGAAAGCTCAGTATTGACCCTGTCTGCCATCCTAATTTCTAGTTGCTGATTGCTTTTTTTAGTTTTTTAAACACAGAACTTTGCACTGAGCTGTATCTCCAGCCCCTTCTATTTTTTGAGGTCGAGACAGGGTCTTGCTAAGTCACAGAGTTGTGCATGCTGGGCTCATAGTTGCATCCTGTTGTTCAGACAGCTAGGATTATAGATATGTGCACCACACCCAGCTAATGTTGTGATTCTTTCATGGGAATGTCTCTAATATATTGAGGCTGGTCATATCTTGCAAAGATTTGAGTTGAATTACTAAATCAGGGGAAGAGCCTAGGCATCACTTGTTTTTGAAAGCCAATTCTGGTATCTAACCAAAATTGAGAACTATAAATAGTGAAAATGGTTATGGGTGATGCAGACCTGACTTCTAGTCTCAGTTCCATTGATTCCTAGGTGAACTATGCTGGCTTAAGATCCTTAGCATCTGTGCATTCACTTTTTGATAAAACTGATAATATTCATTCCTTCACAGGGCTGTTTTGGGGATTGAAGAAAGTAACATTTGAATATGAAAACAGAAGCAAAACCACAGGTGTGCAGGCCAGAATAACCATAACCAGGGAGACTTGAACAAATGGATGTCTGGTTCTCTGTTTAATTGAACAGCACCAGGCCTGTTGGTGTAGGCCTGCAATCCCAATACTGTGAGTGCCTGAGGCAAAAGAGTATTGCAGGTTTGACCCCAGCCTGGGCAATTTAGCAACTTGGTGAGACCCTGTCTTGAAATAAAAAAAGTAAAAAATGGGCTGGGTATGTAGCTCAGTAGAAAGGCCCTGAGCTCAAACCCCAGTACTCCCATTTTGCCCCCTAAGGAAAGAAAATAAATTGAACTCATTTTGATCTTTGACCTTACATATAAACTATCCGTAGAAATGAGGTACTTTTTGAAAACCTTAAGGTTTGAGATTATTTTTCTGTACTCATTTTAATTTTAGGGATGGGCACATTTAAAAGGAAAAGACTCATAAATTTTGAAACTGATTCTAATGTATGTTTTCTCCAACATTTTTAAAAGCAAAAAACCTTAGCCATTAAAAAACATTTTTCAGAGAAATTATCTGCATCCGGCTGAGAATTTAATGCCAAATACAGCCCCCACACGAGCTTTGTAGAGCCAAGATATTTAAACCTGCTAAGTAAAGTGCCAGCTCAACCCTTGCACTGGTCTGATGTAATTCTTTAACCACAGAGTGTTTGTAGCCTGGTGTTGAGAATGACTCAGTAGACCTTGTGTACGTTTTAAAAATATTTTTAAATTATCAGGGTTATGAAAATGCCACAGAAGTACAATATTACAATTGTTTTAAAAAGCAACACATTGAACACATTTAATGCAGTTTCTTGACTGTGTTTCAAGTACATTGATGAAGAAGCCAGATTGAAAAGTGAAAAGTGAATTATCATAGAATTGTTAAAAGAAGGACAGCTCGTTACTTAGAGTATCTGAAAAAAGCCTATCAGAGATCTTTAGTCACTTTTGAAAGTCAAAGAAGTTCTTTATGAGATGAAACAATTAATTTGTTAGAATAGGGATTGATATAACAATTGCACATAATTTGTATCTTTAAAAGCATATTTTCAGAAGACTTATTTTATTAATTTGAAGATGTTTTCAAGCTTAATTTTAAGTTTAGCTTATTCTGCCTAACAGAAATTATCTTGAAAAGCAAAATTTGTCCAGATGTTGGTTAATTTTTACTTGAAAGTAGTTTATTGCTTTAAAATAATAAATTAACCCTTTATTTTACTTTCAAACCTTGCCTAGGTTCTGTTCCTAATGCCCGTTTTACTAATATATTCCAGTTAAATTGAAAGAATTATGTAGTTAGAAAAAGATGAAATAACTATTTCTAACATTTGAATTTATATGTTTGAACAGATATTTGAATCAAATAGAAATAATTTTAGAATTAGCTATAGATTTGTTATATATGCATTTTTGAAGGCTGTTGTGAATAAATCAATCTTAATATTTTGAGTTAGATATCTGTAACAGTAATTTTAAAATCTTTGTGAATGAAAATTAAAACTTCAAATACTATTCATTTAGCTAATGACTTTGGCTGTCGAAGAGAGTCTAGGGGACATTTTATTTTCTTATTAGTGCTTTTATGGACCTCTTTATTTGTCATTATTAAAATTGAAATGTAAATTTTGTGCTATTTTACAATGTGCCCTGTGAAAATTTTTGTCGCCTTCTGAGGAAATAATACCATATAAGATGTTTATAACATTTAGAGTAAAGTATTAATGGATGTTTTGAAAAATTAAGGAGTTGTTTAGTTAGCCAGATTAAGTTTGGTGATATAGCGTCTTTGATTTTTACTCATCATGTCATGTCTGTAAACTTTTATCTAGCCACTTTATTTTATTTTTGAGACAGAATTTCACTCTGTAGTCCATGCTGGTTCTGAGCTCACTATGTATCCCATGCTGGCCTTGGACTCAGGACAGTCCACCTGCCTCAGCCTCCCGAATGCTGGGATTACAGGTGTGAGCCACCATGCCCAGTTTATGTAGTGCTGGGGAATCAAACTCGGGTACTTAGCTTAGTGCTTTAACTGCTGAGCTATTCCTCCAGTCCCAATTTTTAAGCAATCAAAGCATAATTTTTCATACAATTTTTATAAATCAAAATTAATTACCATATCACATTATCTCACTTGAGAAATCCTTTTCTTTTGGAGAGTTGTAATCCTATACAAAAGTAGAAAGTGTCTCATCAGATACCCATGGACCTATACCTGTCTTCAGTAACTATCAAGTCATAATCTTCTTTCACCTATGCCCCTCTATACTTGCTGCGTAGCATATGAATTTGAATCACATCCCAGAGATTATGCCTTTTCATCTATAAATATGTTGGTATGTTACTCCAAAGGATAAGGAACCTTTTATAAAGCATTTTCCAAATAATCTTGTCTAGAAATTAATAGTATTTCCCTGGTATTCTCAGATAACCAGTTATTATTTAAATACCTAATTTAAAAAATTAAGATTGATGTATTATGTTTTAAAAATATCTTTTATGTTCTTTTCAATTTGTTTTCCTCTTTGAAATTGGTAATTGAATAAACAGGGTCATTTGTTCTGTAAAATTAACATAGACTGTATTTTGCTAATTGTATCCTCATGGCATAGTTTAACACATTCTGTTGTTCTCTGCATTTTGTTTAAATTGGTAAATGGATAGATGTCCCAGATTTTTTTGCATCTTCAGTCATCTGAAGCATAGTCACAACTAAAAATAACTCATCCTCTCTTTCTCCAGACCATAGTAGAGACTTTAAATGGTATAAAGTATTATCACAAGAAATGTAATGCTTTATTTTATAAGAGCATCTTTACTTTCTTTGTAAGTGATTGTATAACTGAAGGTTAGAAATTGCAGAAATGCTAGTTGTATTAAAATTAGGTAAATACATATGCAGAAAGTAGAAAAGAGCTAACAAAAGCAATAGAAGAATCACACTGTATATATTTGTTGAATACCAACAGAAAGATTATAAAAGTACAGTGTCCTGGAGTTTTTTTTCCAGTACAGATAGCTCTATTTACTTAAAAACTCCCTAATGGCGTAACTATTTTTTTTAAAAAAGGAGCAGTATCACATGTTCTCCTGTTAATGACTTTAATTTATGTGGAGATTGTATTAATTAAATATGCTATAATTTGAACAATTACAGTGGCTAGGCAGTTAATATACTGAATATACTGTCAGTTGAAATACTGAATTAGATATTGTGGTTTAGAAACATGGTATTGTGGCTAATCTATAATTCCTGCTCATAATATATGTAATGAGTTCCTATTAAAGGTGAATGTCATCTATGAAACTTAAAGATACTTTACTTTATCAAGAATAAGTGGGAAATAAAGTATGTCAATTAAATATTCATACTTATAAAAATTAGTTATCTTAAATATAATTGAATTTTGATAAAATACCCTTTACACTAAGAATAGACTGTAATTTGATCTTTGTTGATCCAGAAGCATTGGAGAGATTGTTTATGGCATTTTTACTAACTTTGATTATCATTTTGTTGTAACTGCTGTCTTGACAAATGCAGAGATCCAAGGTAATGCTCAATCCTAGAGAAATTTCTCGGGGCTAACAAAGTCCAAATGATAGGCACGTGAAGAGACTCACCAAAATTAAGTGCTGATGCATGTATTCATGTGTGATTGCATGCCTAGACTTATGTTTACCTGTGTAAACAGGTACATATACTGCTGTTAAATTTATAATATGTATTGTTAAACATGCGCACAACATACCAGTTTGTGACATATGCAGCCATTACCGCTATGGAGGAAGCTGCAAATGGAAGGAATTTGATCACAATTTACCAAGAGGAAATTGGCTCCAAGGCATGATGATTTTGGCTGGAGTAGATAGTGATCCTGGCACAGTGTACTCTCTATTTCCTTGTGAGAGCTCCAAGATTAAAAGAATTAGCTACATAGAGGCAGATGCTTGGGAGTTTTCTGGAAGCACAATTATAAGGTTTATGAAAAACAGGAAGATCAACATCTCATGTAGGTTTTTTGAACTAGGACCTCATTTTGTGTGCTGCTTTGTATCCCTTAGACCTTGACTACTAAGCTGTGATAATTTCACTTTGTGTTTATAATTGTTTTTTTTTTTAACATTTGCTGACCTTTGAAAAGATTTTATATTCTAGACTGCTTGTAAGATACTGTTTTTCAGGCTGCTCACAATTCTAATGATTGATGACCATAATTAATCCTATTGCAATATTGTATTTGCAGAATTGCTGTCCAGTTTTCCTTTGTCTGCTTTTGTTCATAACTATTAGATAAACTTGACTCCCAGGAGATAGTATATTCATTGACCCTGGATAATTTTTGGATACTTTAAAGTACATAGTGTGTTTTATAATGAGTTGAATACTGGTGATTTTTCTGTTGAAAAATAATTTGGGTATCCAGGTTGAATAAACTCCTAATTTCTAACAGGGCAATTGCACAAAGATGAACACAGTAAAGTCCCTATTTTCATACAGTTTTTAGAGACTTGCAGAGGGAAAGTGATATGAAGTGACCATTATCTGGACAATCAGTTATTCCTTATGCAGTTAGTGGTATATTGAAATCAGAGAGCTTTTTTATCTTAAATTTTCAATGATTCAGGAACTTTCAGTTTGTTTCCGGTGATTTTTTGTTTATGTGACACCAGTGGATACTTAAGGCACTGAACATGCATGAAGGAATCATGGAAAGAACTAAATAGACTCCTTAGGAACTGCCCTAAAATACTAATTCAACGATTATAAACAGAGATGTCTGAAAGAGCCAGTGAAGGAACAAAACTGGGTGAAAAAGCTAGATATGAAACAATTGGAATGAGCAGGGTTTCTGACCTACTGAAGTGTGTATGCCTTGTATAAAGATTTTCAAATAAAAATTTTGTGTGTGTCAAGTAAAGCATGTCTACACACTGAGGCTGCCAATTTGCAAATGTTCTGTAATTTCTTAATATTATTGGAACCATCACAGAAACATTTGAGTGAAAAGATGATAATTTAGAATTAAATGCAAATAAATACATCCAATTTAAGATGGATCACGCCATTTAGTAGGCCATTGGGTGCTTTCCTTCTAAGGAATAAGTGACATTAAATCAGGGATTATGAGATCCCAAGAGGAACCTGGAAGATACTGGAGATCTGGGCTGATGAGGGGGTCAAGTTTAGTGAAATCCTCTGCTATAGGCGAAAAAGGAATTAAGAATGATGTTAGCTGTTGTATTTTGGATCTGCAGTGTCCCCCAAAAGTGTCATGTATTTGTATGTTATGGATTATCTATGGAAGCATATACTGGTAGGAGACTGAGTCCTGTTCTGGAGAGGTGAATTATGGGTATGTGGTGGAAGACAGGAGTGTGGATTGGATTACAGGTGTGTGGATTACTTTACAGATGTGTAATGAAGGCTTAAGCCTGGAAGGGGCAGAACAATGAGGCTGGACCCAGAAGGAGTGGATCACTGGGAAAAGACCTGGAAGGAAAAATGCTGCATTCTTCCTTCAGAGACTTGATTGGATTGACTAGGCTTCCTGTTTGCAATGTCTTGTGGAGCTGCTTCTACCTCTGCCTCTGCCATGTGCTTCCACTGTTGCCAGCTCCCTCTGAGTGGACTGTGACCTTCTGAAACTGAGCTAAAATAAATCTTTCCTCCTCCAATTTGTGCATGTTCGGTGTTGAACCAAAGCAAAGAAAATGTAACAGAGACATTGTCTGTCTAGTGTTGGAGTTTGTGTTGTTTTCCCTGCCTCCCCTCCATTTGCCCCTGACACATGGTGGGCTTGGATTCCAGGTGTTACCATTAGACATAGATCGGAGGGTTGAGAGAGACGGTTTTTTGCTTCCTGGGAATCTTCTGTGGCAAGTGTTAGAAAGCTGTAGTGAAGGAACGTTTAGCTATCCTTATATTGGTGGATTTTATGTAACGGTATAGTGAGTTTATATGAAAATATTTGGGCCTTTAATCACAATAAGACAGTTTGTTATAAAGATCATTAAATTTTCTAGGCTTCTGAACATAACTTCAAAATCACAGAGCAGATTCTGCAGGTCCAGGGAATAGGTCTCAGTTCAGGCTTACTGAATACGTTTCTCAAAGAGTAGAATTGCTAATCTGCCTTTTAAAGATGCTCCCACAGTTTTTCTGATAATAACCAGTAAGGAAGCCAGAACTATAGGTTGAAAGTTTCACACATATGCGACAAGAGATTAAACTTTTGGCTAATAAAAATTGCATACTGAAAGCCTTCTATTAAGATTTTTTTAAAAATACGTATTTATTAAGAAAAAGAGCTTCATTCTGTTTGATGGTTGTGAGTTGATGACAATAAGAGTAGGTAGCTTGTGGTGGTAGGGTATTGTTAAACATCGCAAAGCAGTTAGTTGGATAGGGGATGTCTATGATTATTTCTGAAATTCTTGGAACACACTCTTTTCTTTAGTTGACGGAGGGGGTACTACAGTTTGGAAGAACTGATAAGGTGTGGGCTTGGGGACTAGTGGAGGAGGACTAGTTGGAAGAAAAAGATGTTGATGAAGTAATATCAACATATTTTATTAAATTGATACTTGAGTCGAATTAAGAAAAGCTGATGAAATAGAGCACCCTACCCTGCCAAGTAAGTACATGGTTCAAAGGCAGGCATTATGACTACTTTGCGGGGTCCCATTTTAAATCTCCCTGGAGAGAGACTGTGTGCAAAAGATATAAAGGTTCACTGGTCTGAGACACACATTCTCAACTTGGCGTGGATCCAGCATTCAAGTGATAACACTGGACAGCTTATACATGCCAAATATATTCCCATCAAGTGAAGGAAAGGTAACAATACCTCTGGATTAAGAGGCAATGAAGCCAAAGCCTCCCCACTGAGCTCGGTGCTAATGGAGGGCCAAGTTGCTGCTTGCTGTATACCTCCCCAAGACACATGCCAGTAATCAAAGTATTCTTATCTGATCTGGACTGGTTGTTAATTTTTCTCCTGTGTATCCGTCAGTGGGTCCATTGGTTTTTTTCAAAAAGTCTCACTGGATTACCCACTGAATCAAATCTTGGGGTTGGGGATCATCTCAGACACCTATTTCAGATATATTTGAATTTAAATTCATTGACTTGTTGTAATATATGAAAGCATAGCCTTTCATTTTCCATCCTTTTTATTTCTCATTAATAGAAATAATCATTAATAATTGGTGAATGATCAATAGTCATTGTTTTATGTTTCAGAAGTACATTAATTTTCATGTTGATTTTTTTTGCAGCTAAATGTAAAGAAACTACTCAACTTTTGTCTGTGCAAAAAACATAAGTACCCAAAGCAAACTTACATTATCAAAGGACTCTTGAATAGTTACATGGACTGTTAAGGGTCTAGATATTTCTCCCTCTTTTCTCCTAGAGAAGGTATAATAATCCTGTGGTGTTATGGTATATCAATATTCTTTCCTTTCTGTTTTTCCTCCTCCCTTATCCTTCTTATCATCTTTCTTCTCTTCTTCTTACTCTTTTTTTTTTTTTTCTCTTTGAGACAGTGTCTTGCTCTATAGTCCAGGCTGGTCCTGAACTCACTGTGGATATGGAGCCCATGCTGGCCTGGAACTCATGGAAGTCCTCCTGCCTCATCCTGCCAAGTGCTGGGATTACAGCGTGCACCAACACAGTCAGCTTTATGTGGTGCTGGGGAATTGAATTCAGGGCCTTGACCTTACTAGACATGCGCTTTAACTTCTGTGTTATTCCTCCATCCCCTTCTTTTTTCTTTTTTCAAGCTCAAGCAATGGAAATCTGATTCAAAGTGGCTGAAACAATAAAGGGAATTCAATGGCTTACAAACTTGAAAGTTAGAGAATTTAATAGTCCAGAACTTTACTGCAAATAAGATTTGGTGCTATGCCCAAGATAATGTCATTTAACATAAATGGAAAGGGTTTTCCTCATTTCTTTTTTATTTCTTTGCTTCTCTTTTCCACTGTGTTGATTCTTTGCTTCTGTATCCATGTTGAAGTTCCTTCCCTTGTGAATACAAATGTGATATTTTTGTTCAAATTCTATATTTCCGTCCCAAGAGAAGAAGGCAAACCTTGCTTCTCAACTATCCCTGCTGGTATCTTCATTTAACTCATTCGATGTGATTGGGTATGGGCCTGTAGCTGAAGTAATTATTGAGAGTAGGTGCATGGGAAGTGTTGATGGGGTTGAGAGTCTGAACCAGTGGAGCAGTAGCTGGGAATTATTACTCAGAAGTGAAGCTTGGGAATGGTGAGAGGTGGTTTCCCAAAGGAAATTTGGGTGTGTTGCCAGGAAGATGAGTGAATGTTTGACATCAGACAGTGGTTCTGTATTAAATGTAGGCTTCGTTCAAAGTCCGTGGACCTGGGTCTTGGAGGTGGAGCTTTTAGGGAGAAGAATAAAGAGAATAAAGATATTGACAACACTTACTAATTAATATAGTGTACTTGTGGTTATCCGTTCCTTTAGTTAATTGTCTAATTGGCATTGTTTTTTCTTTTGTGCCCCTGTGGATGCCTGAGGCTGTTGCAGCAGGGATGCCCCGAAGCAGCCACCTTTCTGTGGGAGGCTTCTCTGTCAGTTTACACACTAGTTGTGTTGCTAGGACATTGCTGGTGTTAAAGCCACTGACCACAAAAGTCCATAACTAATTTTGACTAATAGGAGGACAGTCTGCCAAGTACTTCTAGATAATATAAATCACTGTAGCCTGGGGCCTAGGCTAGCTACAGAATCATCCAGGGCCAGGGTCCAAAGCCAGGTGTCAGGGTCTGCAAATGCTTCTCTAGTTGCAAATAACAGCGTGGCTGAAGCTGTTTGTTCAGTGTCCTGGCCCATGCGGCCTATACATCCCACTGGGTCTTTTTGTGATTATCACAATCAGAACAAAATGAGAATCTAACATGAAGTCTGATCCTAACTGAGGCAGGAAGAGTTAGTTACCTTTCTGTGGAGAGCAGCTAAATGTCCTGTGATGTCTTGGCTCAGCTATAGCTCTAAAATACACAACTCCAATGAAGCATTGCTCTGCTTGAATTGTATTTCACTGCAGTTTAAAGTGAACTTTTTTTTGTTTTTAATCGTCTGTTTCTTTGGTGACAGGGTCTTGCTATGTGTCCCAGGCTGATGTTGAAATACTGAGCTTTGGTGATCCTTCTGCCTCAGCCTCCCTAGTACCTGGATAGGCACTTGCCTGACTTTTCATTGTGAATTACATAATTTGTCATAAGTTTGGGCAGAATTGGGATCCTTTGCTATTTAAGTTTAAAAGGCTCTTGAAGGCATTTTCTAATGAAAAATGAAACCCTAACAAAAGTGTTTGCTTTAACTAAATGATTGCAGTTAATTTCTTGTGAAGAAACACAGAAGCACACATTAACTTAAAATAAGCTCACACTGTTGTTTCTTGTAGTACAGCCAGGAAAAACAGTAACAAGCTGTCTCCTTCAAAATCATATCCCTGGATGATATTCGAGCAACCTGGAAAATTTAAATCCATCCACAGGAAAAACAATTTGAATTAAGTTGAAATCATATTTGCTAATTTTCTTTTTGCCTGTGCAGTGTTGCTACTCAAGATCCCAGTAGAATTGACTAGGAGGTATATGGCATACGTGTCCTAGGTAAATAGTAGTATTTGTGTCAGAGCCATCGCCAATCTGAGTTATTGAAAGCTTTTAAAAGTTTAAGATCATTAATCAGATTTTATCATAGTTTACACTAGAATTTCATCCTTCTTTGAACTTAACACTAATATTTGTTCATCTTTTTTTTGAGAAACAATAGGGATAAAACTTGAGCATTTCTGGCCTCAAATAGATTTGATGTTTAAAATTTGATGTCTTAAAATTCTGTGGATGTGGACACCACCTCTGGAAGAAATAGAGTAAATTTAGTTTTCAAGCTATTTGCATGTGGTAATTTTAGTATTTTTGGTGTTGGTTCTCTTACACACGTTGTAGAAAAAGATGTTTTATTTTATTTGTCATTGTAATACTAAGAGAAAGAGGAAGGTTGATTAAGATTCTCTTCTTTTGGAATATATGCATTTATTTCTTTTTATTCTTATCCCATGCAGGGGAGTTTCCAAGACAGAAAAAAGTCAACGTACTTTCTTCTTCTTAATAAACAATAAAGGCTGGATCAAGAGATATGCTTTAGAATTTCATCCCTCTTGCATTCTCTTTCACCCTTATTTCTTCCCATCTATCAATTTTAGAAAAGAAACATGGGTTGGAAATGAACTGGGTAATCTTAGAGACATCCTGCAATTGAAAGGTAGTTGATACAGCAATTTTCAAAGAGTAGTAAAAGACCTTGTACATTTTTAAATTTTCTCAATGAAGCTGTAGAATTTTGGGTTATATTGGTGTATTTTAGGCTTAAAGTATGCTTGCTTCTGGAAGAAACTAAACTAAGTATGCCAGCTCAAATAAATCTTGATACTCTAGCACAAAATTGGAATGATAGAGGCATTCTTGTGTGATGTGCTACTGGGTTCCATTTCTTAGTAGAAATTTGAAGATACCCCAAACTCTTCTTTGGGAAGTTATGCTTACTTAGCAGCCAGTTCAGGCTGCTACCTACTAGGTGACATTTCAGAACGTTCAGACTTATGTTTTTTTTTTTTTAATTTGCCTTTTCTCTTTTGTTAATTTCATCTGCACTATCACAAGATCACATGGAAAGGTTACTTTTCAGCTATAAATTGTGTGTGTGTGTGTGTGTGAGAGAGAGAGAGAGAGAGAGAGAGAGAGAGACAGACAGAGAGAGAGAGAGAGAGAGAGAGAGAGAGAGAGAGAGAGAGACTGACTGACTAAGGATCAAACTCAGGGCCTTTACACCTAGCACATCCCCAGCCTATTTATTTTTGTTTTTATTTTTGAGACAGGGTATCACTAGATCACTAGTGTACCCAGGCTGAGATTGAACGTCATGATCCTCATGCCTCAGATTCCCAGAGTGGTAGGATTACAAGGCCTGCACTGCTGGGCTGGCTGATATTTGTATATTTTGCCCAAGACACTATTTTTGTCCTTTTCTAGGATATATAATTGCGCTCCCTGTTGACATAAGGAGTCAAGATCACATTACTACTCTTAGATGGAAGAGTTTTACTGATTGTAAGCCTGGATATGAACTGATGGGTTTTGTCCTGAAAATCAGTTAGAGAGAGAGAGAGAGAGAGAGAGAGAGAGAGAGAGAGAGCACTGCAGCTACATACTGGGAAATTGGTCAGAACCTTGGAGAGCTCTGGATACTTGTTGAACAAGGTTTGGAAGGTTTGGAACACCTACTCAGCCTAATCCTGCCCCTACCAGTAGCTCTCAGTATGTGCTGCAAACGTTTCACCAGCATACATTTGATTTACTGTTAGTATAACACTTACTAACAGGTGTAAAAACTTAACTGTCTCCCTAAGACTACTTATACCATCCCATATGAATCCCAGAATTGTCGTTGTATTTGTGTCAGCTTAGCTATTGATTTAGGTACTAGAGATTGCAGAATTTTTTCTAATTGGTTTTGAAGACTATATTTGAGAACAACGTCAAACATCAGACCAGTCTCAAATCTCAGATTCAGTAGACTCTATGCAGATTATTAAAATATTTGAAAATAAATTCACTGAGGTTCACAAAACTACCCTTTTTTATACATTATCAATTTTTATTTCTCTGAGTGCATAACAGGAGTAGATGATACTCTTTTCCAACTGTTGAATCCTTTTTATTCTTGGTAGTTGAATTTTTTAAAGAAAAAAATCCTAAAATATTTACTATAAGTTAAAACTGTTATTGTAAGGGACATGATTGGGAATGCTGTCTTTTTCTGATAGCTATACAATTATAAATTTTTGAAAGATAGTTTTATGGAAGAGGAAGTAAATTTATGCCCAAAACCTAGTTTCTTTAAATCCAGTTTCCTTCTACTCACCACCAAATTCATGTTATATTAAATCTACTTTTAAAAATAAGGGGGAAAAAAAGAGAAAATGAAAAAATAAATAAAATAAAAATAGACTTGCTTTATTTGAAGAGACCAAGAAAATATGTTTAAAACATTTAATTTTCCTGTCAAATCTGTGGCCTACCATATTTTTACCCTTTTTTTTGAGTAAAAAGACTGGTCATGAGCCACATAATAATATAATATGAATTATATAATATAGTTAATGCCAAGTGTGCTAAAACTTACTCTTTTATTTTAACATTAAACAACCAAGGCAGAAAAAATGGTGAGCTACAAGTTTGATACATACTTGTAACAGTGCTAATGTGCTGATTGCTAGTAGTACTCAGTCCTTTCACAAATAGGTCAATTGCAAATTAATTTTTGTTATTATCTTTTGTATTCTCCAGATGAAGTGACATTTTAAAAATTCATTCTTGTTCAGTTACTCTTCTGTTAGAAATGTAAAATATCATGGGTCATTTCCTAGGACTTGCTATTTAAAGGAATGTTAATACAAAAGAGTTTTGGTTGAAATAAGTATAATTAATTTCTACAACTGGACTACTAAATTCTAGCATTGTATTACCTTTCAGGAAATGTTCTGTAATGCTGGCGGTTTAAGAAATAATAAGCTCAAACTGACTTGAAACATAAATTTTTAGGGTTAAATAATGGCAAGACCAGTTCTCCACAGAGCTTTGGAACTAGTTAACTTGTGGTTTATTAGAAGAGACAGTTGATTAGTCTGGTGTCATAAATGGTACATGGAATGGAATTTCTTAAATGTTGAGATTGAAAAATAGTTTGAAATAAAATTGTGAAATATAATAATATTCTGTTTCTAAAACTATGTTTTGCCATTACAAAGGTATGTGTTATGTGTACACATATATACCTATATTCATCCATGATGTATATGCATATATGTATATTAAAAAATTAGAGAACTATAGTAAACCAGAGGAGAAAAATTCTTCTAATTTAGCCTCCAACTTTAGACAACACTTATTAACATTTTTCTGGTAACCTTTTGGGCGTAGATGGTTTTTGTCATGGAATATTGGTAAGAATAGAGTAACCCAAGTTGTCATCATAATGTATATGTGCAGAATTCTACCTCTGTCTTCACTCCGTGTTAACAAAAAATTTTATGTGTTATTACAATATACTTGTGGAACATTGGTTGTATATTATTCCTTTTGATGACTTTAACAATTTTAAAAACATTTCTTATGTGTTTGAAGATTCATAATACTATAAATGACTATGTTTTTGTTTACAGGACCTTTTCTCTTTCCTTTAGTTATTTTTCTAGCTGGAGTCTTAGAAATAAAATTTTTATATATATATATATGTGTATATATATATATATATATATATATATATACACATATATATGCAATACGTAATGTTTACAATGGACTTGAGTATTTTGTGCACATATATATCACACCAATATTACTATCTCTTCCCTTTCCTATTATTGACCCTTGCATACCCTCCCATCCCCCTCCCTGTAACTCCCACTATCACGCCCATTTGGTTCTATAGAATGCCTGTATTGTGGGTTTCCCAAATCAGAAAAAAATATGCAATATTTAACATATTTAATCGTCTGCATCTGACTTACTTTACCATTCAAATCATGACTTATGAGCTCAGATTCCCACACCTACAGTAGGCTTCAGTGGTCATATCTTGATACCTCTTCTCTGGGTCCAGCAGGGCCCTTTATTGCGTTGATATGCCAAAAGTTCTTTTTTTCTTCTGTATGTTATTATATCTTTGTTGAGATTCTTTAACATGGCTTCACCCACCAGTTTACATAAGAGAAGAACTATAACTATGAAATTCATAAGGCTAGAAAATGTGAGAAAGAAAACGAGAAGTTAATTTTCATATTCCTTAGCAGAATACTGAAAGGTAAATGTACATTCATAAGATATTCTGGTTGTCATTCTATCAGTCAGTTTTCTTAGGATGAACTTACATCCAATACCAAATAAGGGAATTGCTACCTTAAATGAGCTTAAATCTGTATCAAGTTGTTACATTCAGTGAACTTAAATATGTATCACGTAAGTATACTACAGTGAAAGCAATAGATAGAGTGGCATGCTTAGTTATTTCAGATTTGATTTTAACTTTCATAAGTTTTTTACTCACATTTCACTGATTGGTAATATTTTGCCATATTTGTTTTATCCTTTTATCAACCTATCCATCCCTAACATCACGCATATGTATTTTTAACAATTTTATACCAATTCCCCATGTTGAATGTAATTATTATGTTTTGTAAACTTACATACTATTGAAAGTAATAATTATTAGGGAAGATTCATGGATATTACGGGACAGTTGTTTTAGAAGGATACCAATAAGATGAGTCAAATATCAATCTATTTTTTGTTACACTTTCACTTTAGATGTTTTCTTTTCTCCATGTTTTTTGGTTCTACTTGTTCTCTGCTTCTCTCATAGATTCCTCCAAGTATTTTTCACAATGCTGGACTAGAGGCGACAAATTTCTTAAGGGATTCTTGGTCATGAAAAAACTTTTACTTCTTCCTCAATTTGCAGGGGTAATTTTGCTGGATATAATAACCTGGTTGATACTTGCTGTCTTTAATGCTTGAAAGATCTTGCTCCAGGACCTCCTGGCCTTTAAAGTTTACATTGAGAAATCTGCAGTAATTTGAATGTGTTTGCCTTGGTAGAATAATGTCTGTTTTTCTCTTGCTGGTTTTAATATCCTCTTGTTGTGTTGTATTTCTCAGGTTTTGATTATGATATGTCATGCTGTGTTTCATTTCTGGTTGAGGTTAATGGTGTTCTTTATACCTTCAATGTTGTCTTCTTTTTCTCCCACACTCATAATTCTGAGATTGGTTCTCTTTGAATCATCCAACAGCTGTTGTATCCAGCTACTGTGCTCATTTCTAACATTGGAGTTGTGCCTAATTATATCATTTGTTTCCTCATCCTTGTCTGCAAGGTCTGCAGTTCTGTTCTCACAATATTCTAGTTATTATCTTCCCCTACTGTCACATCACATGTATTTTTCATATCCTGAATTTCATCTGGATTTCTTTTTTAGATTTTCCCCTTCTCTATCAACATGCTCGTTCATATCTTGCATTTCCTTGTTTACATCAGCCAACTTTTTGTTTGTGGCTTCTTGCTCAGTGAGCTTTGTCTCCACTAAGACCATTATTGGCTTAGTAAGATCCACTTTAAGCCTGCAGATCGTTGCTTGCATTTCTTTGAGAATATCTTGTTTGAACTGGTTGTTTTACTTGCTTGTTTTGCTTTGTGACTTCTTTCCCTATGAGTTCTTCTATTTCAAGGCCCATGACATTAGTTTCTGGTGTCTCAGTCATCTCAGTGGGTGCCCTGTTGCCTTGTGTTCTTCCCTTGTTTCTGGTGTTGAGGGTCTTCACTTTAGAGGCTTAGCTGAGAGGTTTCTTTGAACAGCTATGGTGGTGTGTGGTGGGGAGCCGCAATTCCCATTGGTTTTGTGCTGGGAGTAGGCAGTGAGGGGAGACCTAACAGTTCAATGGCCTCGGGGTTGTCTTATTCACCTCCAGCCTACTCAGTAAAGCTCTCCTGCCTGTCCTGGCTTCCCTCCCCATCTGGGAGGGCTCTCGAACCTTGAAGGTACTTCTCTACTACACTACAGGCATTTTATGACTAAGTTCTCAACTTTTTAAGTGGGTTAATGAGGAGACATTGTGGAGCTTTGCTGCCTGGCTGCCATCTTGACCAGGAACTCAGCAATAAGATTTTTTGGGAGTATTGAGAATGAATGAGCATTTTAAAGATTTCTTGACAGATACAATCTTTGATAATAATCCGTGTATACTAATTTATGTTCTTACATGCTATACTCTTATACTGTTAAACTTTACCCTCACTAACCCTAATTATTTGCTCTAAAAAAACCTTTAAATTCAAGATTTCAGCTTTGTTTCTTATAGTTTTGCCTGGCTTTCTTGTCTTGGAAAACTAGGTGAGGACAGAACAACTCAGTGAGTCCCATAAGAACAAGAAATAATTTGTGAAGATGGATCCCAGTCTTGAAGAAGTAAGGCTTATGAGTGAGCTGAACCAGGAGGGCTGTTTAATGCAGTAGCAGGCTGTGGAGCCCGTCCGAGAGTAGGTGAAAGAAGTGCAGAGTGGAGAAGCCACAGCGACATGTGGGATACCCATGAACAGTCACACATTGGTCCTATGTGCAGTCCTTGTGTGCACAAGAAGTCTTTTGGGAAGGATATTTGATCGTTTATGTTTTGAGGGAGGCATATTGTCTTTTTGTACATTCTTTTGTGCCCTTTAAAAAATTTGTGGTTCTGAGGATTAAAACAAGGGTGTTTGCACAGAGCTACTCCCTCAGCCTTTTTGTTTTGTTTTGTTTTTGAGACAAGGTCTTGCTCTGTAGACCAGACTGGTCCTGAACTCAATATAGAGCCCAGGCTGGCCTTGGACTCATGGCAGTCCTTCTGCCTCAGCCTCCTGAGTACTGGCATTACAGGTGTGTGCCACCATGCCCGATTCATATGGTGTTGGGAATCCAACTCGGGTACTTAGAGCTTGTCTTAGTGCTTGATTGGCAAGCGCTGTAACCACTGAGCCATTCTTCCAACCTCACCCCAGCCTTTAAAAAAAATAATTTTGAAAGTGTTTTGTTAAATTGCCCATATTAAGCTTGAAATTATAATCCTCTTGACTCTGCCTCCCCTAGTCCTGGGATTATAGATGGGTACTACCCTGGCATCTTTTATGTTATTTGAAAAACAATTTTTACCATGTGCACATATTACTTTTTTCAATGAAAAATTTGTTTATGAATAGAAAAAATAAGTTAGATTATGATAACATACAGTGAATGTTTAAATTTAAAATATTTATTACAATAAAAGACAAATTGCTAACTGCGCCCCCTTCCTTTAAGCAATTTTTTCTATCATTCTTGTCACTTTCTGAAGCAATTCTGGAGGTCATTTTTGGTAAGAGCTTTTAATTTTGCTGTTGTGGCTTTCTCTATATTTAAAATGTGTAGCATTTATGGTCAGTTCCACTTTGACCAGTAGTTTTATGGTGCCAGATCTCATGGATGAGGTCATACCATAAGCTTACTTTTTCCTTTGTATATCATTCATCAGCTGTATTCCTGTTACTGCCATATTTTTGATTATATCTCGTAAAACCACTAGCAAAAGAGGACATGCCGAGGTGCCTCAGAAAGTAGCCAGAATAATGGAATGAATGTTTGAAGCAAGAAAGGGAGGATCTTGAGAGAGGATTAATGATTTTGTATGTTTTATTATAAGAAATTTTAAAAAATTTAAACCTTCATATTTTGATCACACCTTGTACATTGATTAACAATATTGCATACCTTTATATCTTATTAATCAGTTTTGATATATTTTTGTCTGTTGGGCAAAATTTTGTAAATTTTAGATAATTTTCTTGTTATATTTCTAATTTATTCCTGTGCCTTGTCTTTGTATTAGCTGAATATTTTTATATTGATTATTATGTGAAATTTTTTGATATTTGTTTCCCCTGCATTATTGGATCCTGAGAGTCCCATTCCCATTTGCTTCTTTGCTTATTTTTGTCATTAATCTTGCCAAACATGAACTACAGGTACATTGGCCCCAACTTTTCCCATTTGCTAGTATCCTTGTGCCTGTCTAAATTAGCTTCAGTGTAGCTAAAAGAACTATGGTTTTCAATAAATAGTTTAAATTTATTTAACTAAAATAAATTAAAGCCTGAATTAAAGATGAGCCAAAAAATTATGCCTCATTATCTAACTGACATAAATAAGCTCAAATAAAGAACTGAAGATTGGTTGGGCCTCTTGAAGACCTGGCAGCATAAGGTACATGGGGGGTTAGAAGGTATTTCTGACAGAGAAATATGGGAAGATCTGAGGACACCTTAGCTAGAGCATTCCTCATATCAGGCAGGCTGGACAGGAGGTGGAAATAAGGGAATGCAGAGTTGCACATGAGATCCATCATGACATCTGAGTCTATTGCCAATTCTTGGGTTGAAAACTGATATTTTAGTGAACTAAAATGGGGCGAGTAGACTGATTTACATTCTGCAGTCTTAGTTATTCTCTACACTTGAATATCAGCATAATTATTACACCTCTTTAACCAATTTCTAAAGTGAAATGGCTTAGTACCTTCTCTGTACTAACATGGAGGTGTTTTAGTGGGAATGAATAAGCTTTTACTATCAAATACTGGTTAATTCTTTTATTACTTCCTTGCATTCCATTTCTTATTTGTTAATTTTGAGATCCCTTTTCTATTTTCTTTTCTTTATTAGCTGCCCTTCATCTATTCTTTTTGGCTTTCCTCATGCTGATTTCTTCCTTCATGTTTTACCAGATGGGGAGTAAGAACTTAGTGAATATAGATAGATAACATGTATTTTCCTATCCTTTATAAAGAAGACTGCTAATGTATGCTCCATTCCCTGTTCCCTGAAGGAAGTTTGGAATATTTCTCTATTTCCTGCTCAAAAGAATGGAATGCTCCAGTGTCTGTGCTTCAGTATCCTGTATTTCTAGACATGTTTGTAGAATATGCCCTTGTCTTAAGGAGTGAACAAAATCTTGTACATTTTCTGTGTTCTTCCTTTCTAGGTAAAATAATTTAGACCACCAGTTACTTAACCAAAAGATTGTTATTATATAGCAGTAGAGGAGAAATATTTATTTTGTTTAGTGTGTCCAAACTTCCCTCAACAGAGATGCTTTACAGTGCAGTGTTCCTTGAATAATCAAGAATGTCAAATGCATTTTCTTATATTGGGAGATTATATTTTAATGGAAAGAAGGGGCAGGTTTGCAGTGTCTTTATGCATTTAACAAATCAGTGGAATCACTTCAAATGAACTCACATTGGTAAGAGATGCTTACCAGCTTATGTATTTTAATCTTTTAAAAATTGTGTTGATATAGACTTATAGAGAGTTGAGGAGAACTGGTGCAATTAAAAAATATAAACTGAGGTAACTATGTGCTTCTTTCTTTTTCTCTATCACTTCAGAAAGAACCAGCAAAGGATATTTGTCCAACAAAGGAAATATGCTATATTTTTTCTATTTATAAATGTTTAGTAATCCCTAAAGGAAAAGACTATTAAGCTATATAATGACCATTTTAAGTTCTGTACTGTGTTATTATATCCTATCACTACTTTGAATGAGGTACTGAATAGCTCAGGAAGAATTTCAGGCATTCAAGAGTTTTGCCAGGGAGGACCTGGTACTCTTCTTGACAAATCACTTTCATGTCATGATACTTCTTTTATTTACTGTGTGTTACTAAAGTACCTAACTTTCCTCTGTCCATTGAATGTTTATTTGAATGTACCTTAGATGCCTATTCTTCCTTTAAACTGAAAGAGCAATTTGTGCTTTCCCTACTGTCACATTGTTCTGTAAGCTGACCTACTCAAGAGAGCAAAGTACCTTCATCCCTGGGGATCTGTCCCAAGAGTCCCATGGACATCAAAGTCAGCATGTGTACCAGACCTTTGCATAAAGTAGTGTAGTATTTGCAAATAATATATGCACATTCTTTCATATATTTTAATTCATCTCCAGATTTGTTTAGGATGCATAATACAATATAAATGCTATATAAATAACTTCAGTAAAATATTATTTAAAAAACAATGACAAGAATGAAGTCTGTACTTTTTCAGTGCAGATGTACTTTTTAAGAAATGTTTTTAGTGTTTGTTTGGCTGAATCCATTACATTCCTACATATATTTTAAGTCATATTCAGATTATTTTAGGATACATAATACAATGTAAATACTATATAAATAATTTCAGTGTAAAGTATTATTTAACGAATAATGATAAGAATAAAGTCTGTACATCTTTAGTACAGATACAATTTTTTAGAAAAATGTTCCTGAATGTGGAAGCCACAGATGGGGAGGACATTGCACTCCTTTTAGTGAACATTTACATTCCTTTATTTTTTGTTTGTATGCTGGTCTTAGAAACCATGTTTAGTTCTTGCTTAAGACAATATAATGTAGTATGATGGCTTTGAAAATGTAGTTTGCAGATATCTGGGGATTCTGAGACTTTCAGACGTTTGCAGTGTCCAAACGGTTTTCAGAGTCACATTATATTCACCCCAGCCCTCACCTTCCTTTTACTGTGCAGGTGTTTTACGCTGCAGAAGCCATGGTGGAAGCAAATAGTGCTTTCATGTCAGTCAAAGTAGTGGCATTAAATTGGACAGGTAGCCCTTATATTTTCTGCTACCACATATGTTCAATAAAAAAATACTAGTTCACTTAATATCTTTGATGAGGTTATAAAAATTATAAATTTTATGAAGTCCCAACCCTTGAGTATGCTTCTGTTTATAATGTTCTGTGTGACAGAATGAGAAATACTTATGGAAGACCTCTGCATACCAAAGAGTGGAAGGGGTCTGGAGGAAGATCTCTAGTGAGACTGTTTGAGTTATAAGTGCATTGGCTGTTTTGTTCTTGGACTCATCTTTTTCCTTGAAGGAATGACTGATAGATCGACAATGGTCATTAGAAATTGAAAATTTGGCAGACATTTTCCTCAAAAATGTGCAAAGTGAGTTTATCCCTTAAGGGAAAACAACTGATAGTATTTGTTGCCAATGATAAGATTTCAAGTGAAAATGAGAATTTTAGAAAACTCATGTCTACTACCCTGAGATTGATATCTTCATATAAAAATTTTTTCTAATGTGATTGGTGATACTCATGAATATGATTTTTAAATATATAATGAATGAAGTTTGTCAGTATTGGGAAGATCTGCTTAGCTTACTGTCTTAGTTACTTTTTTTTTAATTGATGTGACTCAATACCTAACATCCACAATTTAAGGGAAGAAAGATTTATTCTAGCTTACAGTTTCAGATCATCTCCTTGTATTCTTGGGCAGCTGGCAATGAAAGCATTTGGCAGAGGAGCTCTCGTGGCATCACAGACAGGTCAAGTCCAGGAGGAAGGATGAAGTTTGTGTGTACCCCTCCAGGTCATCTACCAGTGATCCACCCCTTTCAGGGCACATGTCCTTAGTGTTCAACCTCTTCCTGGTTAAGCCGTGGTGGTTCACCCCTTCCAGAATACATGTCCAGTAATGTGCCACATGCCTAAATGCCCCGGACCACCTATTACCCACCACATGCCCATAATTCATCCCTCCTGGCCAGGCCTCAGCTCCTTCCATAGATAATCCATAACATCCTAATACATGAAGCTTTTTGGGGAACATTCCAGCATTATTATTTTCTAAATGACCAGTGCATAATATACAGAACCATACATAAGATGACCCATTCAAAGGATACAATAGTGGAATGGAATTTGATGTAAGAATATAAAATATGTATTAATATGGCTTTCAGTTTCACACTGCAACTAGTCTGTAAGAAACTACCCCTTGTTGAATTCTAATATTTTTTATTTTTAAGAGATGGTCTTGCTGTATTGCCTAGACTGACCCCAAACTCCTGGACTTAAGTGATCTTCTTGCTTCACTCTTAAGTAGCTGAGCTGCATGCCTGACTATGCCTAGCTCTACTTGTTGAGTTTTGTTGTAATATCAAAGAATATCCAGAATCATTTGAAAAGACTATTTAAAATATTCCTTTTTCAAACTGCATGGTTGACTAAGGCTGACTTTCCTCATATACTTGAGCCAAAATAACATATTGCAACAGATGGAATGCAGAAACAGATATGAGAATACAACTCTTTTATTAAGCCAGAGATTTTTAAGAATGTAAAACAATACCATACTTCTCACTGTTATTTAAATGTAGTTATTTCATTTTAAATGATACTCATTTAAAATTAGTGGGTTTGTTATTTTTAAATGAATTAAATATTTTGGAAAATTGTTTTTATTTTTAACACAGCAAATATTAATTATAGGAAGCATAAAATTCATATAACTCATATATACAGAAGTTCTTTGGGGTCCTCAGTGCTTTTTAACTGTAAAGTTTCCTGAAACCAAAATATTTGAGAATCTCTGGTGTAGTTATTAAGAGTAGGAACTTGGAGACAAGTTGCTTATGGTTGAAACTCAGCCTTATTAGTAGCTTTGTGACCTTAGGGAAAATGGATCACCTTTTCTCCTTAGTTTCATCTGTAAAATGGGATAAAAATATAATGGACAAGGTTGTCATAATGATTAGCTTGAATATATGAGAAGTCTTAGGACTTATATGGCAGTTGGCAAGCTATGTAAATATTATCTGTTGAATATTTTAAAAGTACAAAGTTTTCCTTTATAGATGAAAAATTTTTAGATTTGTAGAGATTAGATGGTTTTAGGCATTTACATGACCTGTTATCTATAAAGTTTCTGGTATCATCAGTTTTTCCTCTCTACCCTTCAAGTCAGTGATTCATACTGTTTGCTGCTTGCTAGAATCACGTAAGAGTCTTTGAGAACAAAAATCCTAATACCCAGGACACTGTTTCAGGCTTTTAAATCAGAATCTGAGGTTGAGGTCAATAGGGGTCAGTCAGTAATACTGCCTAAGCTGTCTGGGTGATTTCATTGTGAGCCCAAAGCACTGCTGTTCTGATGCCTAGCTGGCTTCCCTGAGCGTCTGCCTCCTTTACTGCTTCTCAAGTACATGGGGCCTGATTTCTCTCCCTTATGATTCTGCGCTTGGAATTGAGAAAGTATTCCCTTTGTTCTTCAGTGTCGCTAATAGGGAAGTTGTCATTCTGTTACAGTTTACATGTACAATACCCCCCAAAAGTTTTGTATGGTTAAGAGTGGGGCTTTTGCAAGCCCATCGGATTATGTGGTTACTGTGCTCATCAGTGAATTAATCTGAATCATAGCCAGTGTGCTGTTAGGAGTTGGGGCCTAGTAGGATGAGGTCAGTCACTGGGGGTGTGACCTGGAAAGGTACATTTTTGTCGCTAGCTCTTCTCTCTGCTTTCTGACTGTCATGGAGTGGAGCAGCTTTTCTTTGCCACATCTTTTTACTGTGCTATTTCTACCGAAAGGCTAGCCAGTGATAGACTGAGCCCTTTGTAACCATGAGCCAAAATAAACCTCTGGGTGTCTGATATTTTGTCTCAGTGACTGGAAAGTCATTATTATACTCTTTTTGTTCTACATTCTCCACCCTCAGCTTGAATCTTTTGCCATCAGATAGTAAGATTTACTCGTCCCACCTTACTTTTAAAGTCTATCCTTGCCCCAGCCATTTCTTCTCCTTATTTCTGAGGATCTTAGTATGTGGCTGGCTCATGCTTACTTTCCACATTATTTCTGTCATGATTCTGGTCAATTTTAATATCCATTCATTTGCCCTGTCCTCTCAGTCCCTAACTCCAGTGATTTAGTCCTCCACCCTATCTTACCCATTCACATCCATGATACACCAGATCATTTTAGTACAGTTACATTCTACCTTCCTCATCTCCAGGGAGAAACATTCCATTTCCTGACACTCCTCCCTTTCCATCTGTCCAATTTATTTTTAATGATGTCTTAATTCCAACAATTCTTCCAACCCACTAGGACTTATAGTTTGTAGGTCTTCCCACCTTTTCAGTAACTCTTGCTTCTGTTCTCAACTTATTTGACTTTTTCCTGGTGTAATATTCATAGTCCATAGTTAAAATCTTTCTTTTGTAAGTACTCAAAGATCTCTTGGCCTATTTTTTCTCTGTTGGATTTATCTGGGAAGATCTCAACCTTTGTCCACATCTCCCTTCTACCGTATCTATACACAGTCAGTAAGATACAGACTAATTTGTCTCAACTGAAAATCATCCCTTAACCTCAGTGGGATGCTGGGTGCTATATGGAATTTCTGCTGCATTTCCCCAGTATTCGTTTACTTTTATGAATGACATTTTATACTATTGTGTCAAACTTTCACACCTCTTCCTCCTTCTTCTTAGATGCCCATGTTCCTTCCCATGTCATGCAGAAACTGTAAGCTTTCAGAAGAGAACTGCCACAGCTCCCACCACCGCACGCAGCAGTATGCCTACATTCACGCACATTTAGCTAGCTTTTTTCTGCTTACTATGGATAGTCTCCTGTGCTTACTCTTTTTTATTTTTAGGTATGTATGTATGTATGTATTTATTTTTTGTGGTGCTGGGGATGGAACCGAGGGTCTTTGCACTGAACTGCTTCCACAGCTCATTTTTATTTTTGATTTTGAGACAGGATCTGGCTAAGTCACTAAGTTTCTCTGGTTTGGCTAGAACTTGCTATCCTCCTGCCTTAGTTTTCCAGAGAACGGGATGACAGGCCTGTGCCACCAAGCCCAGCTTCAATGCTCATTTTTAAGGCCAACCCTTTTGGAGATCCAAACCCAATCTGCCTAGTGGATTCCTACATGCTTACACATTATGTCTTCCCTGGTGTCACCAGCTTCCTTCTGTCGTAGGAATAGTCCATCAGGATACAAACATCCATAAATTTTTTTAACCCCATATCTATCTCTAGTTCTTAGTTTAAATTGTCTGTTCTAATTGTGTGTCACTTCTATCCATGTATTTTCTCTTAAATTCTTGTTAAGTATAAATATTACTCTTTCAGGGCTATTCACACATTCAAATCTTCTTCTGGCTTGTAGAAGATTCATTCTTCCTTTTCCCTTTTTATGTTTTTCCTAATAAAGTGCATTCTCTACAAAAAAAAAAAAAGAACAGTTTTACTCCACCAAAGCAGTGTTTGTTGAAGTCACTACTGACCTGTGTGTAATATACCGGAAGGGAGTTCTCAGCCTTGTCTTAACTGATTAGCAGTATCTGACACTGGTCACTTCTTTTCCTAGTCTTCTAGAAAATTTGCTGTATTTTTTTCTCAGTGGCATTAATTACCAAAGATATATTTATTTGTTATGTTTCCCATTAAGATACAAATAAGCTCTTGAGGGCAAGGAATTGGCATATTTTCTTTACCTCCTAAATCGGTGGTTTCTGTGTAGTAGGCGTATTTATAGAATGAATGAATATGAACTTAACTATCATCCACTTATCAGATCTTTCCCTTCTTGTAGCAACTTCTCTAGTCATAAGACTTAACAATGATTTTCTTCTTTTCTCCAAGTTATACACTTCCTAATTATATTTTCCCTCAGCTCTGCTCTCTTCATATCTTTTTCAAGACAATCATTACCATTGTGTTTATATTTCTGTGAAGCTCTAATGTTTATGGAGCATTTATTTATATATGTATTACAGATACAGATGGTCTGTGGATATGAAATTAAATTATTCTAGCATGTAATGCTACATTTTGGTACCAATAGAAAAAATATAAAATTGTAAAAGAATAAGAAACAAATTCAGTCTTCTAAGACTAAAGTTATTGTGTGCTAGGATACTTCGACTTCTTGCTTTGCTACTCTCATGCGTTATATTCTGTTTCTCTCTAAGCGTGATGGGATGTGATTTTTATGCAAGAATTTTTAGAAGGCAGAAGGAATCACCAACATCACAAAGTCCTTTCAACTCTATCCTTGGGCTCATGGCTAAACAATAATGGTATTATGTTGGACTTTTATCACCTTTTTCTTTGTATAGTTGTGTGAAAGTGACATAACATTATGAATTGGTTCTGGAATGTCCTCCAAAAGCCTATTGTTTGAACTGGGCCTGGTGGCACTGGCCTATAATCCCAGCACTCTCAGAGACTGAGGCAGGAAAATTATAAGGTTGAACCCAGTTGGTGCCATTTAGAGATTTAATGAAACTCTGTCTCTAAATCAAAAGTAAGAAACAGTCTGGGGATAGAGTACAGTGCAAGTGTTCTGGGTTCAATCCCCAGTACTACAAAAATAAGACAATGTAATACAACAAAAGCCTCGTGATTAGAAAGTGATTCAATCATGGAGGTTAATCTGTTGATTTCCTGTTCTGCTAAGAAGGGATTGCCTGCTCAGAAGGAGTGGATCACTGGACATGAGCTGGAAGGGTATAACTCTCTCACTAGCTGCACCCTTCTCTCACTCTGCTTCCTGTTGTCATACCACCAGCGACTTTTCTCTAATTAGGCCCTCTGCCAGACCCTTTCACCGTTGCTAGCCACCCAGGGATGGGCAAAGACATTCTAGAGCTATGCGCTATCAATAAAATGAACCTTTACTCCCTCAAGTTATGGGTATTGAGTATTGTGTCCTAGCAACCAAAAGATATCGAAAACACATGGAATTTGTTAAGGACATCATTTTTCACTGGTCTTTATTTGTGTCTTTGCAGAACCTCGCCTCCTGGAACCCTTCCAACCCAGAGTGCCTCTTGCTGGTGGTGAAGGAGCTTGTGCAACAGTATCATCAGTTTCAGTGCAGCCGTCTCAGGGAGAGCTCTCGCCTCATGTTTGAGTACCAGACACTGCTGGAAGAGCCTCAGTATGGCGATAACATGGAAATTTATGCTGGGAAGAAAAACAACTGGGTAAGATAATCAGAGGATAATTAGAGGATGGGCACATGTCATTTCATCTGTAATTAATAAAATGAAATAACCAATTCAGTTGACGATTTATAGTAGGTTCTATTTTAATCTTTTATTCAGGTAACTGGTATATATAGCCTGTGTACTTTCTCATAGAGTTTGAATGGACTGTAATACTTCTCTGTCCATTATTTCTCAGAGATACAACTTGGCAAGTCTATAAAATTAAGTTTCATCCCCAATATTCTGAGGGTTCACATATGCCACCAGCCAGGTGACTGGTAGACCACATTTTGAGATGTTATTGGGTTGTTGAAAAAGTCAAGACATATTTTTGCAACAGATGGTGCTGGTTCATATTTGGAAGTACTGGAGTCATTTGCATCTATGTTCTTGCTATGCCATTCAACAGTTGACAGTCATAGCTCCATTCTTTTAAAAAATTAAGAGATTTGGTTGAGTTGTAGAGATTTTTTTTTTCACAGCAATTTAAAGATGGAAGACCAAACTATGCATTTTTGCCATACTTCACTGTTTTATTTTTGTACAGAGAAAAGCACACTTCAAACTTGTGAAAAGTTGCATAGCATTTATAGTGACAGTGGTGTACAAGAATGTTAGTGCCAATGATGACTCACAAAATTATGTGCTAGTTTTTTTTAATCTCAATAGTGCTCCTTTGTCAGGGGGACCACCAAAGTTAATGAGACAAAATAAAGACGTTGCTTAAGTCAGACTCATGTTACAACACATGAGAGATTGCAGAAACATTGAATAGCCATAATTCAAGCTGGGATACATAAGCAAGCTTGATATTTGGATTCTTCATGAACTTAAAGAAAATCATTTGATGGTATGTATGAATATCTGCAAAATGTGAAGAAAACAATCCTTTTTGGGAAGCAACTGATAGCTGGTGATGAGAAGTGGGTCGTTTACAGCAGTGTGGTGTGCAAAAGGCCTTGGTTTTGATGAGATGATTCATCTCAGAGTCATGAAAAGACATTCATTAGATAAAGATAATGTTTTCTGTATGGAGGGATTTTAAAGGTGTCGTGTTTCTCAAGTCCTGACAAGGAACCAAATAATTAACTTAAATGTGTACTGTGAGCAATTAGTCAGTTTGAACTAACCCATCATCCAGAAATGTCCAGAGCTCGTTAACTGTCAAAGAGTTGTGTGTTCTATCATGACAACGCTAGATAGCACACAAGTTTAATCACCCTTCAGAAAATGGATGGGATGTCTTGCCACCCACAGCTTGTTCGCTTGACCTTGCACCATCAGACTTCCCACTTGCCCCACTCTCTTCAAAACTCCTCCTATGCTACAACATTCAATTCAGATGAGGCTGGATATCATTACCTTGTTCAGTTCTTTTTACTGATAAAGACAAGTCCTTCTATGAATGAGGAATTGTGAAGCTTACTGAAAGATGACAAAAGATTATTAGACAAGGTGACAAAAGGTTACTAATCATTGATTGATCTTTGTTGTACATAAATAAATGATCTTTGAAAAACAGATACTGCATGTCATGACTTTTCCAACAACCAATAATACTAACAGGTTTCTCCTTTCTTTCAGGGAAGGACTTTTTTCAATATTCCAGTCAGTTATGAACAGTCAGAAGCTTTAGAGGCTACTAGTTAAATGAAGTCTTTAAATACTTTTTTTTTAATTTTTGTTTTTCCTTCTTCCCTCCCTCCCTCCTTCCCTTCTTCCCTCCTTTCTGTCCTTCCTTCCTTTCTTCCTTCCTTCCATCTTCTCCTTTCTTTATTTCTTTTTTCTGTCTGTCTGTCTGTCTGTCTGTCTGTCTGTCTGTCTGTCTGTCAAGGCAGAGTCTCACTGTGTACCGCAGGCCAGCCTTGGACTCAAAGCAATCCTCCCCCCTCAGCCCACCTAAGTGCTAGAATTGAAGGCATGTGCCACCATGCCTGCTTATGTCGTGTTGATGGGTCAGACTCAGGGCCCCGTGCTTGTGAGGCAAGTGCTTTAACTGATGTGCCACCTTAATTTCTTTACATTGTATAATCTTTGTAAAATGTAAGTCAGATCATATCACTTCTATGCCTAGAATCTTCATGTGTGTCTCTTCTCTCCTTCTAGTGGTATAGAAAGCTGTGTGATTATTTTCACCATCCATCCATTCATCTGTCCATCCATCTGTCCATCCATCACTATTTTGCTCACTTCATCTCATACCTTCCTCTCTCATAGTCAACTTCAGACACGTTGGTACTCTTGGGCTTCTACCACTCTAGGGTCTTTGCATAAGCTCTCTGTTATCTAATATGCTCCCTCTTGAAAGTCAGATACTCAAATGACTGTTGTCCTTCCTTCAGATTTCTACTAATGTGTTTTTGGTAGTATCTTCTTAACTCCTCCAACTTTTTGAACAACTTCTTTGAGATATAATTTACAAACCATAAATCACCTGTTTCAATTATATATCTTAATAAGTTTAGTAAATGTGTCAATTGGAGCAGTCACTGAATGAATCTAATTTAAAATGGTTCCATCACCCATTGAGGTTCTTTGTACTCTTTGTTAAGTTCAACCCCCACACAAGGGGAGAGTTACTTAAGAGTGAACAGAGGGATCACTGGGAACCACCTGCCGGAACCTCATTTATTTTGCCTGTTTGTCTCTTCCCCTTGGAGTGTAGAATTTCCGGAGTACAGGGATCTTTGTTTTGTGCACTAATCTCCCAAACACCTGAATAGTGCCTGCAAACTTCATCATGGGTATTCCATAAACATTTGTTGAATGAGTCCATTAATTAGATCTGTTTAAGCAAAACATAAGTTTTGGTAGTCATTTTTTGCTCACTTTTTTAGGTTTTGCTTAGTTTTCTTTAGGTTAAATATGCTCCCCATTTTATTTCTTAGCTTCCTCTTAAAAGATAGGGTCTTCAAGGTCTTACGTGTGATTAATACCTTTGAATTAGATTGACCAAAATTTCTTTTAGTTATAAATCATGTTTGTTCAGGTGAAGGCTTTTTCTAAGTTTACTTATTTATGTTTTTGTAAAAGACTCTACATTTGCTGTCTTTACTATTTTAAATGTATAGCTCAGTAGATCTCTAGAACTTTGTTATTTTGAGAAACTAGAACTCCTTACCTAAAAACACTAATCATTTTTCCTCTAGCCCTGGCAGTCACTTTTCTATTTTTTGTTTCTGTGATTTAGACTCGCTTACATAGCTTGTATGAGCAAAATTGTACAGTGTTTGACCTTTTGTGACTTACTTTTTTAACTCAGTGTACTGTCTACAAGGTTCATTTATGTTGTAGCATATGACAGGATTTCCTTTTTTTTTCCTTCTTAATTTAGGCTTCATAGTGTATGTATACACCACATTTTGTTTATCTCTGTCTTCCGGTGAAGCTTTGTGTGATATTCCACCCTTGCTTATCATGAGTAGTGCTGCCAGGAATATAGACTAATTTGGCATGGTTTCTTTTTGGTGAATCTGTGTTTTCTTTAGTATGGGCAGGCTGATGTGGAAACTGGAATCACTGTACAATTTTGTTTTTTAGGGTTTGCCTTTCTACCTTGCTCTTCATTTTGATCTTAGGGCTCAATAAAATATGATTCAGTTTTATGATGCCTTTTGTGATCTAAGAATTTAAAAATTTTTGTGTGGTGGCTTGGTTGATTTAAGTGTAGTCTACCTAAGTGTAGAAGAAGTTTAGATTAATTTAAAGCAGACAGCCACGCCAGGTTTGGTGGCACATGCCTCTTATCGCAGCTGCTTAGATGGCTAAGATGGGTGGATTCCAAGTTCTAGTACTTGGGCAAGTTAGTGGAACCCTGTCTCAAAATAAAAATGGCTGAGGATGGAGCTCGGTGATGAGAGTGCCTGGGCTTTGATTCTCTGTACTGTAAAGAAATGAAAAAAAGAAGGCAGATGGCTAGTTTTTATTTGTATTTTTGCAACTTTCTGTTTAATGTTACAAATTTGTTACTTCTAAAGTCTGCTACTGCTATACTTTCTGGGTTTATTTTGATTTGCTCTTGAGGAATTTGTAAACATTAAGATAATGGCTTTGGAATCAGTGCAAGTAAAGAATCTGAGAATTCTTTAGTAAGACCAGGTGGCTAGTTAGACATTAAGGTCTAGAGAAGGCCGTCTAGGTACGAGAGCTCAGACTGTGGAAGTGAAAGTGTAGGCACATGAATAGGTAAGAAGCAGGATACAGAGGTGAGCCTTGAGGATAAGCAAATCAGAGCTTGGCGTGGAGCTTCAGGTAGACATTAAAGCACAATCTGCTAATTGAATTCAAATTCAGACCAGGAATCTAAGTGGTAAAGATAGGACCCTGGCAGCAAGGAAGGAACTTGATTCTGAGTCATGATGTTTTGAATCAGGGACTGTAGTAGTTTTCTATTATTGTTGCAAAAAATTAGCACACACTTGATGGCTTGAGTCAAAACAACCCAGATTTCTTACCTGGAGCTTGGAGAATGGACTGAAATACAGGTATGGGTGAGACTGCTTCCTTCTGAACTGGCAGGTGTGTTTTCAGAGCCATTATTTTTGAAAAATTAAGGAGAAGTAGAAAGATCTTAGAAGACTGTAGTAAGTATAACTATTCTGGAGATTTTAAAAGAAAATTTAAAAGCCAGATCTTTAAATAGATGATTTGCAAACATTTAAATGAGAATGCAGTAGCCAGTTGGAAGAGCTATAGGGTAACCAAGAAACTGGTGTGACAAACTTGTTTCATATTCGTTTAAGATGAATATGGATTCAGCATTATCTTATGTTAAATAAATCACTTGTATGTTCACCTTTAGTAGTCAATTAACTAGATGGTTCTTATATTCCTTTGTTAGTTTGAATCTGTTTAAGAACTAAACTTAAATGAATGGCTTTAGTTTGTAATGTCTGAGCTCACATGTCTTGTGAACTGTCACTTGGATTATCTTTCAACTCTATTCTGTTCACTGATTTTTGAAAGACTTGAATGAAGTAATAAAAGGCTTCTATTTTAGTTTTTCTGACAGCTTAGAGCTTGCAAAGTTAGCTTATATGAAAGATTGAAAACTCTATTTTAAATCATTTTTGTGTGCTGGAATGCTGCATCAAATAGGCATTATAATGTTTAATAGGGCTAAGCAAGTATAAGACTAATATACATTTATGGAAAGTCTACTCTGCTAGGTTTTGGATAAATAAAGATATGTATCAGACTTGGCTTTTGCTCCTGAGAGTGTTAAAATCCAATTGAGAAGATTTAAATCTATATTTGTTAAGAAATGAAATAGTAATACTGGATAGGTTGTATCTCAAAGTTTATAGACTAAGTGTTCTGCAGAAGCGCCAGTCATTTACAAATGGAGTAACCAAGGAAATCCTTCATGGGTGGGTAAGTGAGGTGGGGGAGGTCAGTGGGTTGCGTTGTTGAGGAAAGCATAGGGGCATAGCACACCTGGGGACAAGAATTGGAAGCCCATTTATGACTAGCTTACATTTACTATGTATTAGTGGCAGGGGGAAGTTTGAGTACATTTTTATATGAAGTAAATTGAAGCTTATTAAATAAAACATGAAAATTAATATATTCAATAAAATATTAAAAGAATCAGTATGTTCCCCCCTGTCCTGAATGTAAGTCTATTGTTTTGGTTTTTCTGGTCCAAGTAGTCTTTTTGATAAATACTTTTGTAACGAATCCAAGACTGTGAATAATTATTTAATACATTTTAATTATACCATTTTCATTCATGCCAGTCTTTACTGTGGTCATTATCAAACCTTTCTGGCACAAAATTTAACCTTTCACTCCTTCTTTAAAAGTATCAGCTCTTGAAACCTGAGATATTGCTTCATTTACTCTCAGATGGCACAAGAAAAAATTCAAGTCCATGAAATTTTAAATTCTCCTAGTGTGCTCTGAAGTCTAAAAATTTTAAGTCCAATATTCTTACACTTTGCAAAAGGTCAATTTTAGATGATTTTAGAAAGTGCACATTTGATAGTAAGCATTTTTTAATAAATTAAAACCTCTCATCATATCCGTTGCCTTTGTCTTTTTATGAGGTCATTTTTCCCTGTTGGTTTGCATCTCCTGTAATGAATTTTTTTAATATTGTATTCCTTGTCTGTGCTGATTTTTACAATTTTTAGGAAACACTTAAGTTTTTTTAAAACAAGTGAAAACGTGTAGCTTGTTGAAATGCAAGTTTATATATTAGAATTTCCTTGAAGAATGTACATTATGTGCCAATTGATTGGATTTTTTAGGTATGCTTTTTATTTTGCAAAACACTTGATTTTGAAATAATTGTAGATTAACGAAATTTACAAAACAGAGAGATCTTATGTATCCTTCATCCAGTTCCCAGGAATTATATTTCATATAACTATGATAAAATATTTAAACCAGGAACTTGACATTGGTCCAATGCATTTGTGTCACTCTGTGTCATTTTATCACACACGTGGTGTCCTGTAACCATTGCAGTCAAGTACATATATTTCATTATCATAGTGCTCTCTTTCCTGCTATGCCTTTGAGCAGAATTATTTTCAAGATCAAAATTTTAAAATTGATTAATCCTTATAAGGTAAGCAGTTTGTAAATTAGTTTGATATATCAACAGTCCTATAATCTTAGTACTCTGGGAGGCTGAGGCAGGAGGATTACAAGATCAAGCTAATGAGCTTGGGCAATTTAGGGACTTAGTGAAACCCTGTGTCAAAATCAAAACTAAAACGTGGGCTCGGATTGTAGCTCAGTGTGAAAGCCCGGGGCTCAATCCCTAGAACTACTACCACCTCCAAACAAAAAAAAAAAAGGTATACATATTGTCAATTGGAGAAGCCTGAGGTCTCATTTTATTTATCAGCTGCCTTATTAAAATTGTCTTCATGGGTATGTTTTGTTTGTTTGTTTGTTTTGTGACAGGGTCTCACTCTGTAGCCCTGGCTGGTCCTAAACTCTCTTTGGAGCCCAGGCTGGCCTTGGACTCATGGCAATCCTCCTGTCTCAGCCTCCAAGTACTGGGATTATAGGTGTGTACCACCACACCCAGTTTATATGGTGCTGGGCCAGCAAACTCAGTTACTTAGAGCTTGCTAGGTAAGCGAGCACTTTAACTTCTGAGCCATTCCTCCAGCCCATGGTTCAGTAGGTATGCTTTATCTTTAGAACTGGTATTTTTTAATTTTAATAAAGCACAGTAAGCAGACTTCAGCCTTTATTTTCCTTTTGCTTGTAATCCCTAGAATGTAGAGAAAATTTTTTCATGCCTAGTACTTTGATCAAAGATATATTTTTTCCTGATATGAATGTATGTTTCAGTATAATCTAAAATCACATATTTTACATATTAAAGGTCATAAGTAGGTGATCTCTGATATAAAGCAGATGTATCTTTTCCTTTTGTGGTGATTCTCCCTCCCCCACATTTTTCCCTTTTGCAGTGCCGGGGGGTTAAACCCAGGGCCTTGCATGTGGCTCTGCCATTGAGCCACACCCCAACACTGTGGTATTTCTTAATAGTGATTTATGCATGTACAGCAGTATTTTAAGCAGCTACCTTTTTTGTTATATCTGACCCAAATTCTAGCTTAACAGCTCAGGCACCAGGTAGAAATACTGTACAGAGAGGAAGAGAGCCATTGTAGCATCTCACTTGTATAATGTCTTATGCTTGTGTCCTCTTTTCTTCCTCTGATACTGTGTATGAAGGGAAAGAGCTGAGCGGTAATAGTGTCCTTTCAGGCAGAGGTCATCCAGAGATGTGTTAGAGAGTGTCTTCGTTATTTTTTTGGCTCTATGACTCAATACCCAACATCTACAACTTTAGGAAGAAAAGAATTATTTTAGCTTACAGCTTCAGAATGTCACAGTCTGTTCATAGGTGGGTGGCTGGAAAATAGTATAATTACATGGTGGTGCCGCAGCTAGCGCCAGAGCTAGAAACCCATGTTTGTGGAGACAGAGATCCTCAAAGCATACCTGAGTAGAGAGACATGACTGGGAGGAAGGGTAGAACCAGCACATGCCCCTCTGGGTCAAGCCCTAAGCATCTACCCCTTCCAGCCAAGGCCCCCTGTCAACAATACACAGTAGTCATATGTACATGAGGCTTTCAGGAGACACTCCAGATCCAAACCATGACACAGAGAGAGGGTGATCTGGATGCCGGGAACCTTGGATTATAATTCTGTCACTAGTTCTTTTTGTATGACTATAAGTTTTTCACATGTCACTTTAATGGAGATAACTGTTCTGTTGCCCCAACCTTGACACAAAGATTAAATTAGATCTTATGTTTGTGAACCAAACATACAGTTAAACAAATATGGAATTAGGTAATAGAAAATATTATTACTGGCTTTCTTCTGTATGTTCTTATAATTATAGTTGGTGCTCAGTAAATGGCAATTCGGTCATTGCTTCTGTATAATTTATCAAAATGCTATTACAAATGAAGTGGACATAGCTGTATATGTGGACCAGGAGAAGTAGTTGTCACCTTGGTGCATATAGGGTTATAGAAGACAATGTGAAAATGAGCCACTTTCTAAGAGAAGAGAACGTGCCTGATTTTTCCAGGTCAGTTTGGTTGCACTTCTGAAAACAATACATTTTGGAGTATCAAGGAAGGCGGTGAAAGAATGGTAGTTTTGTAAGTGGCAGACTATTGAGAAAAATAGGGTGCCTATAGGGTCAGGTGACTTGCCCTTTGTTCCAGGTTGTTGCCAGCAGTTAAAAGTTTGTTAGTTGAGGTAGAGACCTTAAAGTAGATCTTGTTGTCCAGGCTCGCCACACCTTCAGTGGACATTTGACCGACAGTGGAAAAACCTGCCAAACTCATGTTGGAGAAATTGTTAAAGCATTTCTTTTAGTTTTTAACTTAGAGAGTCCTTAAATTTATTACCCCATATAACGAGAACATCTTTTTACTTGGAAATCAGTCAGTCTTTTAAATTAAAAGGATGAGAATTTAAACATATTCTAAAATGATGTATTTTGACTATTAAAATTTGTTTCAAGAGCCAGGCCAGATGGCACAGGCCTGTAATCTCAGCATTTGAGGAAGCAGAAGAAAGGTTATGAACTCGAGTTCAGCCTGGGAAACATGCAAGGACCTCTCAAGATACACCCCCCCCCCAAAAAAAAAAAAAATCTAAGGTTCTAGCATAGTGCAGAGATCCTGGGCTCCATTTCCATCACCAAAAGATAAATAAATAAAATTAAATTTGCTGCAAGAAGCTAAAACTAAGGTGACATCTTAACATAATTAGGTTTCTCATAGGTAAAGTACTCAACATCATAAAAAGAATGAAATTTATAGGGGTTGAATTCATAGTAAAAAATGGGAAATTATAATAAAATGTCTGGAATGTGGTTTACCTGTCAAATTTTCAGGATAGTTTACTATGTTGGCTCAAAAATGTTTCTGCTACTGAAAATAAATTAATAACCAGGTGGTTTTCAGAAGGAATTTTGGTGTTGATTTTTTGCGCTCACTACTTATTTTCTAGCCATTTATTCTAGGAACTTAGAGTTACTTGTCTCATGCCTCAGGGCACCATTGTTTAGGTACTAGAAATCCATCATACAGTTTGTATCATAAAGCTATTGAGAATGGGAGCATACTATTAGCATGAAAATAAATAGAGGTAGGTCTGAAATTTTTTTTAAAATGATGATGGAGAAGTAAAACCAGTAGTGATTTAGACAGTACATAGTTGGAGAAATAAGAAAAATCAATTAGCTAGAAGAGACAGTGGGGTCCCATGATCATTCTCACTTAATCTTTGTTAGCTTGCTTATCAGGAGTACTTTGGGTCCCGGGTGTTTGGTAGCCTAAGTATGTCTTAAGATGTTCATGTCAGGGCATGCCTCCCTTAATATTGGGATTAATGCTAATGGAAAATGTCTAGGCCTTGCTATCTACTTATAGTAGCTGTTAGCTGTACCTGTGACTATCGGTCACTCTCAATGTGACTAAACTGAATTGATGTGTATGCACGTGTAATATATACACTGGAGTTTTAAGAATCAGTATGAAAAATCTTAATTTTTGTTGATTGTGTGGGGAAATGCTAATATTTTAGATACATCATTATATACTAATGTTTATTTCAACTATGTCTTTTTATCATTTTTAATGTAGCTATTAGATATTAAATAATCTTACATAGCTCAAATCTGTACTTTATGTTCCTTTTCTTTTGAACAGCACTGGGTGAGCATGGTGGGAAAGGACAGCAAGAGTACTGAGATATGGATCACAGTGTCAGGAGGGTGTGGCAGTGGCTGGCTTTCCCCTGTTGGCCATGGGGTAGGAGGTGCTCTAACGGTGCCAGGCACATACAGCAGTGCATGTGAAGGCTCCTTTCCTATCCTTCACTTTGTACGGGTTAGTTATGCCCGAGGGGGGTTAAACCCAGAGCCTTGCATGTGGCTCTGGATTTGATCAATGGATATAAGTGATTGCTCCTTTGAAAAAGATATAGTGTGGTGGCCAAATATATACAATCCTTGGAATTAACCAAATTTGTTTGGTTTTGTTTTTGACTTATATGTGACTGTTAAGAACTGAATGTTATTTTTTAAAAATGAGTTCATGAGACAGGTTTTTAAAAATTGTTTTTATTTTGGAATTTGCCATCCTGAATTTTTATCTGTATGTTAGCAAAATTACATAGGTTTTTGCTCACCAGAAGTTGATGTATCAAGTTTTTACCTTATTCACAAAAGTAGAGTACTTTATGCCTAAATTTTGTTATACATAGGGTATTAAAGATGAAGTTAGTTGTGCTTTCAAATCTGCTGACACTTAAAAGGAACTTTATTTTTTATTAAGTACTGTCAGTGAAAAATTGATGTCTCTTTCACTACCAGGGTGTATCAGTGGAAAAAGCCTTGTTTTGGGAAAGTATATGGGGACACAAAGGCCATCCTTTCAGTTTCCTTGCCTATACTTACAAAACAGCTTATGAGAAAGCTGGAATTGTGCCACTTACTTACTTTTGTGAGGCCACTTGTTCTGAAATGTTAGATCCTTTGCTCCATTTCTCCAGTGGCTATTTAGATGTAGCGTGAATTCCTTATACCATACTCTCAGCATAAAGGGAGTTGATAAGTGTCCAAGGGTCATCTGAGTTATATTGTTAAGGTCTTTTGTCTGTGTGAAAGAAGGCAAAAGATGAGGAAGCCTATGTTTGAAATGTATTGTTTTTGAAAATGTATAGTTGACTTCATCTGTTTCCACCTCAGAAAGAGTAATTTTGTTTTTCAGTTATTTTCAATGAGTTCATGGTACTGCTAAATACTTACTGTAAAGAAGTATGGAAATCATGTTGATTGTATCAGGAAGCTGAGAAGCTATGTAAAATTCTGCCCTGGGAAACTGGATTTAATAACTAAGAGACTGAGATTTGTCTCTTTATGAGTAACTGGTGTGTGTCATGTATATCTGAGGGTACATTTGGTTGCTGGAGAAGTCATGACATGTTTTGTCTATGTTTTTAAAAGGTCATTTTTTAAATATAAAGAGCAGTCAATGCGTTGTATTGCCTATTTTGTTCCACAACCTTTTGCCGTCTTTCAGTGAGCTTCACAATTCCTCATTCTTAGAAGGTCCTATTTTTATTTGCAAAAAACTGAACAAGGTGCTGATTTAAGCGTTGTCTGAGTTGAACATTACATAATACAAGGAGTTTTGAAGAGAGCGAAATAAGTAGAAGTCTGATGGTGAAAGTTCAGGCAAGTATGGTGGATGTGGCTGCACGTTTCACCCAGGTGCCGGTTATTTTCGGCAGGTAATCAAACTTGTGTGTGGTCTTGTGTTGTCCTGGTAGGACACAGCTTCTTGACAGTTGATGAGTATTGGCTGGCTCTGAATGTTGGATTTGCTCACACTGTCTGTCAACAGTACACATTCAAATTGATTGCTTGGCTTCTTGATAAGAGCTTGATAAATCCAACACCTTTGAAAGCCCACCATGCTGAAAGCATAACCATCCTCTGATGAATGTCTGCTTTTCATGACATTTTAGGTGAATCATCACATTGGGACCAAGGATGTTTGCGCCTCATACTGTTGTACATATCTATTTCTATGGTCAGTTATCAGTCTCTTCAAAAAAGGATCATTTTCCTCACATTTATGAGCATATCACAGATGTTTATATGTGCCATCAAATGAACTTCTTTGAGTTCACGAGGAACCTAAATATCAAGCTTGCTTACTCATCTCAGCTTCTTCAGGTGGTTAGGAATGCGTGAATGATAGATGTCCAATGTTTCTGTAATCCCTCATATCGTGTAGTGTGTGTTTGACTCGATCAGTGCCTTTATTTTGTGATCACTAGCCTTGGTAGCTCTTCGTGACTAAGGAGCATTATCTAGATCAAAATGACCAACATAGAATTTTTTGAACTGTCATTGGTACAAATGTTCATGTAGAGCATTGTATGGTAAACTGTACACAAATTTTCACAAGCTTGTCATGTGTTTTATCCTGTACCGAAGTAAATTAGTAAATGTGGCAGAAATGTGTGGTTTGGTTTTCCATCTTCAATTTTTATAAAATCTCAATAAAACCACATATTTTTTATAAGGAAGCTAGAACTGTCAGCTGTGAGATGGCAGAGCAGTAATATAGATGAAACTGACTGTAGTACTTTCAAAATTGAACTAGCATTGTCTGTTACAAAAATGCATCATGACTTTTCTGGTAACTCAAGAACTCAATGGCAAAGTTCTGGATTTACAACCCAGTTGTACCAAAAAAAAAAAAAAAGAAAGAAAGAAAGAAAGAAAGAAAGAAAGAAAGAAAGAAAGAAAGAAACAAGACAAGAAAAAATGTGGAGGACAGAATAAGAAGGTTCATCATATATATCTTATTAAGATTATTAGAGAGATAATAGAGAGTATTAATGAATAATCTATTAATAATCTATTTTTCTTAGTTACTTTCTTGTTGCTATAACATGGTACCCAACACCCACAGTTTAAGAGAAGAAAGTTTTATTTTAGCTAACAGCTGGAGAAAGTTTTGGTTTGTATATGGGCAGCCTGTGGAAAGGCGTGGTGTAGGGCCTGTCTGAAGAAAAGCTGCTCCCAGCATGGTGAGACAGGAAGCAAAATGAGAGAAAGGGCCGAGTTAGAGAGGGAGGTATGTATTTCCAGGATATGCTTCAGTCTCTGCCTTTCTGGCAGGTCCTTCCTATTAGTAACACACAATCATTAATGGATTAACCCACTGACACTGTTAACCCTCATGATCCAGTCACTTTCCAAACACATGAGGCATTGTGTGTGTGGGAGATTACAGATACAAACTGTAATACTACTATGATGATTAAAATTATTACAATCTTCTTTGCCTTATAAGTTGCATTGTGATATGTAGTTTTTATATACAAAGTGTTTGTCATGTTTCAGTTTATTCCTTAGAAAAGATTTCTAAATGTGGAATTATAGCATCAAAGGGGACTTTAAGGGTCCTCAATCCACTCTGTCACACTACTGAATAGTTACATAGTTATATGCATTTACATAAATGGCCAGTATCATCATTGTTTCAATTTAAATTTCTAGTAGCAGTTTTATAGTTTATCTGGCGGAGAATTGAAAAAAAAAAAACATTCAGTGAAATCATGAGGCACTGAAGATAATTTGCTTTCTTTACCACTTCCACCTTCTTCATAGTCCAGAATCACGTGGTAGTTACTGCTGAAGTCCACTTCTTCAGTGAGTTCCCTGCCTGTGACGTGACGATATTGCAGTAGTCAGCTGTTTTATAGACCTGAAGCACAGACAAGAGGAAGAGCCAATCAAAATGGCAATAGAATTTGCTTACTTTGAGATAATCAGTCTACATAGTTAGTGTTTGTACTGGTCACTGTGCCAATATCAACGGCCCTCCGTAACATGGAAAGTTGAGTTGTTTACCTTGATCCACTGGAGACCAGCTAATACTTTGTTGGTAGCTAAGTTATCGATACCCTGATTTCTTGCATGGCCTAATCTCGGGAGGCAAGGGATTAATCGGATTAGCAGTACTACAGTTGTTGCTTTTCCGAACTAAGGCACAGTTTCTTAAGAGTACTGGCTTCTTCCATGTCCTGGTCCAGGTTGCTGTCAGAGAGCAGTATCATCAGGTGGAATGGATGAGACAATAAGGGCAAGCCAATAGATGATTTATAACCTGTGCTAAACCTCCAAGTCAGTGGTAGAAGCCTCATACCCAGAAGCACTCCAGAGTGTTATGTTTGAATCTATTACTTCCTAAGTCTATTGGATTCTTTCACACTTCACTTGCTAGCTACTGAAACTCCATCCTGCTGCTTCTCTTTCTCCAGAGATCACCTGCAGCTCTGACACCAATTACTGTGATATGTCTCATTATAATGACATCATCTTGAAGTGAAGCACCCATTCATTGTCAAGGCAACCACAGACTAGGAATAGACAGTCCAGACTCAACTGGACCCTTGGTTCCATTTGGTCAAGTTTCCCCTGTCAAGCATTTTCCTTTTACATTAAGGACTTTCCCTTTCTCCCTTGGCTTCATTGACATCTGTGTGATAGGGAGGATTAAGAACTTCTGGAAGACCTCCCTCCCCTCAAAAGTATGATATGGACCTTGAAAAGGGGAGGGTGGGGGACGGCAACAAAGGGATCCTGAGTGTAAAGATATGTAAGTATCTGCAAGCAAAAGATCTCATCAGCCAGCAAGGGATTGAAAATTTCCCAGCAGTGGACCTAATTTCCCATTTAACAGACTAATACTTTGTAAACTTATGATTCTGCAGCCCTCTTGGCCCTTTAATGCTTTTATGAAAGTCTCTGGTACACTGGCAAGTCAGAGAGATGAGTGATTTTTGAGAATTAGTCTCACCATTTTGCTCAAAGCTGGCTTTGAATAAACTTTCCTCTTTAACCATAACAAATGGCTTCCTTTGATTTGGTCAGTGCTGTGAGTAGATGGCTGGCTTCAGAAAGATTCTGGCTTGTTTCCAGCTTCCTGTCCTGTAAAGGCTGATCTCACTCTTCTCTTGGGGCCTCCAAATATGGTGAGATGAGACACATGATTGTATGTGTGTGTTACTGGGGATTGAACCCAGGGCCTCCTATTGAGCTACATTTTAACTCTTTAAAAAAATTCTAATGGATAAATTATTCATATTATTCAGTCTCTGTCATCATTTTCTGTACCCATCCAAATGATACCATCTTCTTTTCACTCTCTGTCTTAGTTACTCATTTGTTGCAGGGACCCAGTATCCAACACCCACAACTTCAAGAAGGAAATATTTATTTTAGCTCACACTTGCAGATGACCTCCGACCACTTAATGGGCAACTGGTAATAGTGGAAGCACATGGCAGAGGCTCAGAAGGAGGAAAAGCTGTTCATGGCAAGGCAGACAGGAAGCCAAGAGAACAAGGAAGGGCGGAGCTAACATGTTTCTTCCAGGTCATATCCCAGTAATCTGCCCCTTCTGGGTCAAGCCCCAGTGTTCTACTCATTCTGAGTCAGGACCCAATTACCTGCATCTTCTGACCAGTACCCACCTCTTAACAGCATGTGGTTCCATAGGTATTCTAAGCATCCTAATACTTGAAGCTTTTTAGGGACATTCCTGCTCCAAACCATAGCACTCTGCCGCGTTGTATATGTACTAGTGCAGCTTTATTTTAAGATAGCTTTTCAGTGTTTCTTTGCATGTTTTTGTATACACAAATATGTGTTCCACTTCTAATGCAAGTAGTAGCATGTACATTATTTTACTTCTTTCTGACTTTGTGTAGCCGAGCTATATTTTCCATTTAAGTACAAAGAAAATGCCTTCATTCTTTTAAAAAATTGGATGCTATTACATTGTAAAATTGAACCACAATTTGCTAAATCTGAACTCTTGTTGGACATTGCTTTCAATCTTTTTCTATTGCAAACAATATAGTAATCTGAATGTGTGTGTGATTTTGTTTGTTGCAAGGTAAATAACAAGAAGTGGAATTGCTCAAATAAGTTTATAATTTCATCATCATAATACTTTCTGTAGAATTGATACCAGTTTGTTAAAAGAGCAATAACTTAAGAAAGTGGCTGCTTCTCCACGTAGTAGTAATAGCATATTAACAGATGTGTAGATTTTTGCACAGAAGTTGTACTTCTTTTTTCTTTTTAGATTGAAGAGGACAGTTTATTTAAAAAACAGTATCAGAAGGACTTCAAGAGCTCTTGTGACTAATTGTATTTTTATCCAGTTTTCATTTATTTGAATAATTTTTTAAAATTGAGTATGCATGAACTTTAGATTTAATAACATGTTGAAAACATATGGCTTGCAGAGACAGTGACCTTCTATGTCACTTTTGGCCACTTTTTTTCTCTGTCTTATCCTTTCCCTACTCCTTTCCCCTGCCTTCCTCTCAGTGACTCATCCCTTTCCTAGCAGTCCACTGCCCCTCTTCTTACCCTCTCTCTCATATTAAGGTCTTTTAATGCAATTATTTATATGCATGTCATAGGATTGGCACCAAATGATACTTAGTCTTTTGTGTCTGGTCCATTTCACTGGGTGTTATTAACTTAAGGTGACCACATTTTTTTTCAAATGCTTGGTGTCTGTCTTTGTTTATGGCTGTATAATATTCTGTAGTATATAGATACCTCATCCTCCTTATCCATTCCTCCATTGATTGGGTAGTAAATTGTTTCCAGGATTTAGCTATTATAAATTTTGCTGCTATAAACATGGATATGCTTGTGTCTTCATGATATGCTGACTTTATTTCTTTTGGGAACATCTTGGTTGAGCTGTAGCTGGATCAAATGCGATTTCTATTCTTAGCCTTCTAAGGAATTTCCAGACTGCCCTCCGTAGTGGTTGAACCAGATTGCAACCCCACCAGCAGTGTAGACGCGTTCCTATTTTAGCCTCACCAATAGTCATTTTATGAGTTCGTAATGTAGGCCGTTCTCACTGGGTGAAATGAGCGCCAGTGTTGTTTTAATTTGCATTTGTCTGATGGCCAGTGATGTTGAACACTTCATGTGCGTGTTGTGCTTGTTGACCTTTTGTATTTCCTCTTCTGAGAAGTTTCTTTTCATTTCAGCTGTCTGTTTCTTAGTGGGGTCATTTATTTTAGAAGATTTTCATTTTTTAAATTCATTATATATTCTAGCTAGATAATAGTTCTCTGTCTGAGGCATTCCCAGCAAAGATTTTCTCCCATTTTGTGGGTTGTCTCTTCACCCTGTATTTCCTTTGCCATGCAAAAGCTTTTCCATTTGAAGTACTCTCCTTTGTGGATTCTTGCTGTATTTCTTGCGCATTTGGCGTTCTGTTTAGGAAATACTTTTCTGTCCATTTGTCTTTTAGAGCTTTACCTATTTTGTCTTCCAGAAGGCTCAGTATTTCTGGTTTTTGATATCCAATTTTTTGATCCATTTAGATCTAACTTTAGTGTGTGGTAACAGACGTGGATCTAATTTCATTCTCCTGCATGTGTAATCCAGTTTTCCCAGCACCACTTGTTTTCTCTTGTGGGTTGTTTTGGCCTCTTTGCCAAAAGTCAGGTGACTGAGGATTTTTTTTTTTTTTGAAGTATCCTCATTTGTGTTCTGTTGGCCCTCCTGTCTGTTTTTGTACCAATACCATGTAGATTTAATCACTGTTGTTTTGTAGTATACTTTGAAGACTGGAATTGTGATTCTTCTAGCTTCGCACTTGTTGCTTAGGGTTGCTTTAGAAAATCTCGGTCTTTTCTGGTTCCATATGAATTTAGTTGTTTTCTAGTTCTGTGAAGAATGCTGTTGGTATTTTGATTGGTATTACCAACGGAATGCATCAAATCATAATGAAGTTTGTACACCATGATTTAGTGGGCTTTATTTCAGAGGTGCAATGATGGTTCCACATGTGCAAATCAATAAATGTAATATACCATGTTAATAGATGCAAAGATGAAAATCATATGATCATCTCAGTAGATGCAGAAATAGAATTGGACAAGCTCCAACACCCACTTATGGTAAAAGCCCCAAAGAAAATAGGAATAGAAGGAACTTACCTCAACCTGCTCTAAGCCATCTACAACAGTTCCTCCACCAACATCATCCTAAATAAAGAAATACTGAAAACATTTATACTAAACTCGGGAACAAGACAAGGAAGTCCACTGTCACTCCTACTATTCAGTATCATGCTCAAAATTTTGGCAGGAGCAATCAGGCAAGAGAAAAAAATAAAAATACAAATTGAAAGGTAAGAAATTAAGGTATCTCTATTCTGTTCATACATGACGTAATTCTTTATATTAAGGACCCCAAAAAATTCTACCATAAGACTCTTAGAACTAGTAAGGTCAGCAAAATAGGAGGTTGTAAAGTCAGTACCCACAATTCAGTAGCATTCGTATACACCAGTAACAAATCCAGTGGGAAGGAAATCAAGAAATCAACCCCTTTCACAGTAGCAACAGCAGTAATAAAAATAAACTACTTAGGAATAAATCTTACCAAAGAAATGAAAGATCTATTCATAGGAATCTTAGAGATTGGAGATGACTCTTCATTTTTAGAAAATGCAAAGATATCCCATGTTCCTGGATAGGAAGAACTAATATCAAAATAGCCACACCTCCAGCTCTGCTCTCCAACTGCTGAACTTCTTACTGGGCACCTAGTTCCTGCTGAGCTAACCCTTCTGAAAGTAATGCCTTAGAGCTCTGCCCAAAAAGTAAAACCTGCCTAAAACTGCTGGAGTCAAAAGCGGCAGATACTGGGCAGGGTTTAATATACTTAGATGGAAAAGCAGACCCTTGATGTTGTGGGACAGTATAAAAAACTTTAATGTAGAAGAAAATGGGATAGTTGGAGGATAGGAGAGGATAGAGAGAAGGAGCAGGAAACTATTTCTTGAAATAATGCCCACAGAGTTCCAAATATGGCTAGAGACATAAATGTACAAATTCAGGAGTCTGTGCAAATTCAGCTGGGATAAGCGTAGGAAAAAAGGAAGATGCATCATAGGCAAAACATTGAATGTCAAAAACCTGATGAAAAATTCTTGGGCTCAGACTGTAGCATGTGAAGCTCTGGGTTGGGTCCTCAGAGCTGTATGGTGGCAGGGTGAAGAGATGAGAGGATGGGAAAAAAGGAAAAATCTGTACTCAGAAAAAAAGTGATGCTTTTTCTCCCCTCATTTTATTAATATGTATATATCCAATATATATTGTTTACATTGATCTTGAGTATTTAGTTCATATACATATCATGACAAAAGTACAGTTCTTTCCTTCTTCCTTTTTGACCCTCCCATTCTTTGCCCCTCTCCACAAGTTCCCATTATTTCCCGCAGTTAGTTCTATGGAATGATTGTGATCTGGCTTTCTCATATTAGAGAAACCATTCAATATTTAACCTTCGGTTTCTGACTTACTTCCCTGAGCATGTTGCAAATCAAAACATCATTAAGTTACCATCTAACTCCAGAGAAAATGGCATATATCAAGAATTCAAACAGCAGTCAGTGCTGGCGATGCTGTGGGGAAAAGGAACCCTCTTGCAGTGCAGGTGGGAATGTAAACTAGTACAACCATTATGGAAAGCAGTCTGGAAGTTTCTCAAAAGATTGGAAATAAAAGTGATGCTTTTGTGTAGTCTGAGTCACCACTGACATCAACAAGAATGAGAGTGAGAAAGCACTCATTGGGATCTTTCAAATGCTGATAGATTCCTGTCAGCCTGTTTGGTGAGAAATGGTATTTTAGTTTAGTTTTATTATGCACTTCTTTATTATGAATGAGGTTAAGCATCTTTTCATATGTTTAGGAGTGATTGTTTTCTCTTTGATTGTTCTCTTACAGTTTTCAGCTTTTATATTAGTTCTTTGTGATGAAGTTGCAAACCTTTTCTCTCAGTTTTTTGGTTGTCTTTAGAGTTTACTAATGTTTTTCTTTTGCCATTTATATATTGTATATATATGTATATATGTATTTAAGTGATCAGGTAGTCAGGTTTAATCATTTTTTTCTTTATCACTTCTTAGTTTAAAGTCGTATTAGAAAGGTATTCCTTGATGTAAGGTTATGAAAGTGTTCAATGCCAATGTTTTCTGGTTTATGGTTTTAATTTATATACAGAAATGCTTAGTTCATTTGGACTTTATTCTGATTTGTGATATGAAATGTGGATCTAAGTTTTAATTTCTCTAGATGGCAGTCTAGCTGTCTCAACACGATCAGTTATATACCAAGTATATTTGGTCCTGTTTCTGACTTATTTTCTGTTCATTCATCTCTGTTGATTTTATATCTGTGTTACCATGCTGTACTTTTTGGTTTATAATTCGCTTTACTATCTAGTATAGAATATTTACTCTCTTCTCACTGATCCTCTACTTCAGAACTTTTCTAAACCATACATACTATTTTTCCATGTTGTCTTTTCAGTTGGTGTTGTAAAGGTTCCTTCAAAGTAATGAACCTGAAGCCCTAGATGGGGTGTATGTTCCTGACATTTGCTCTCCGCACACCCTGCTTTTTAATATAGCATTCATCACAGGTTGTAATTTATAAAATTGATTATTTTGATTGATGTCTAACTCACCCATTAGACCATAAGCCTCACAACAGCATGTCTTATTTCTTTTACTCGTTGTGTTTGCCATGTCCAGCATAATGCTGACAACTCGGCTCTTAATTTATTGTCATGATTTTATAAGGACATCTTGAGTCCTAAGTTTGAATTATATAATTATTCATTACTTTCTCAGGGACTATTTAAGCAAAGTTCTTAACTGTTCTGGTCCTTGGGTTTCTCATTAAAAAAAATAAGTATAAATGACATTTCCATTGAAAAGGATTTTGAAGATAATTAAATTGTATACCACATAAAACATTTTAAAAGTATAAAATTTGAATTAGACTAATGTTGCCTTTCTCATTATATGTTATGTATGTTTATGATCATGCCAAAGAACAATTTCAAGAGTATGGCTTATTTGTTTCCATTTTGGAGATTTACCCTTTCCAGACTGTTACCTAGTAATATAAGAAATAGTTCACTGTTTCTTAGCTTTTAGCTTTTTTGATTAATAATAGTCAGTTCTGGATAAAAGCTTACTTGTTGGCCAGAGAAGTATCTCTTAAGATAGGAAGATTGCCCCTCACAGAACAACCTGATTTTGGAATTTGTTTGACAAATGTCTACCTGTTAAAGGAGAAGAAAACCTGACCCAGCTGCTACTACCAAACAAAAAGCTTGGCTCTAATAAATTGCCAAAGCTCCGATTCTTGTTAGTTGAATTTACTTGCCAATGTATGTACCCTAACTTAAAGCAAGGAAGGACACGCATGTTTGTTGCTAATGCCGGGGAGATTGCTGCTGAGGCAGCTGGCAGGCAGGCTGACATTTCACAGCCATAGGTCAGGTAATTTTCTGCGTCAGTCCAAGATAAGATTTGACCAAACACTGACAGAAAAAGATCAAATCATTCTATTCTCTTGGCTACATATAAATGTCTCATTTTCGGCTTACAGGACAGTGACTGTGGAAGCAGTAGTCTTTGACTTTACAACAAAACGACTATAAATTACTTGCATATCTACTGACACTTCACATATAAAGATACACAAAGTCTTAAGGTAGAACAAGGATTTTTTTTCATTTGTGCTTCCTCCTCTTAGAATGTTTACAACTTAAATTTTTTGTTAAATTATATTTTAAACTTCACAAAGGAAGATGAGCTTACAGGACACAGGAAGAGTCAGTGGCAGAGCTGAAAAGTAAGTCTTCTTTACTCTTTCAGCAGCAAAATTTGTTGTCTGATAGGGTTGAACTTGGAGATCATGAAGTGCTTTTTATGGTTTCCAATAGAACAAATTACCTTTGTAGTCTTAAGTTTCTTTTATTATCTCTGATTTTATACATCAGCTTGTTGCTGATAAACACGGATTTATATTAGTCCTGGGACCAATATTTCTTTTGTTATGACTTTAGTTGTGTAAATCAGACTTTTGCCAACAAACACAAATTTATATTAGTTCTAGGATCAACATTTTGGAAAGGGATAAAGTAAGGATCATCTGAGAGTTTTAAAAAAGCATGTTGATCTAAAATAGCTGGTAGAATAAAAATATATTTTACAAACTAGAACAGGGCAAAAGAGCTGAAATGAAGTACTGGGATAAAAATAGCAGTTCAGATGAATCCAAGTGCTAAATATGTAATTATTTTTCCTATTGCCTTATATGAACAAAAATCCTTTTTTAAAATTCTACATTTTATTCCCTTCATTTTTAATACGTGTGTATATATTCTTACATATGAAACTGACATTTTAGCCTTCAGATTGACATTTACACTACTAGCTAGAGTTTTCTGTTAATTTCTTGGTGGGTGGTTTGTCTACATAGATCAGAAAATGAAGAAGTGAGTTTGATTATCAATTCTCACCTCCAGCCCCTCTGAATTCTATCATACTTTTTAAATATCTGTCTTTACATCCTGAGAAATAAAACATTTTCCTTCTAATACATAAAACTAGTACATACGAATTTTATAAATGATTTTTGCTTAGTCTTCAGGGGTTTGGAAATTGCTTGCACTGTGGAGAAGAGAGTTGTTCAGTGACCTTAGATCAGTATCAGTGCTTATTTGTTGGTGACTCTGAGCTTCTTGCTCTTCCCTGTTACCCTCTTGAGATTGTTCTATACGGGAGCTAAATTCTCACCATTTGAGCAAATGAAGACCATGATTTCATGTTGAAAGAATGAATAACTTTGCTTATTGTGATGTGACTAAATTGGAACCAAACAAGGTTCCTAAGCAGATGCGGTTGTCCAGCATAGAGATAATGGAGGCTCACTCCATGTGGTAAGCAAGGTGTGACTGGCTGGCCTCAGGCTGTAATCTGGAAGTGGAGTCAGGAGGACTTGCTGCCACTTTGGATGTAGGGCAAGGAAGAATGACAGGAATCAATGCCTGTCTTGAATTTTTGGCCTGAGAGACATAAAGAATGGAGTTAACCATTTACTAAAATGAGGAATAAATATCAACGGAAGAGCACACAATTGGGAATTCGGTTTTGTTTGTAGTATTTGGATAAATGTAATTTGAGTTAGCTTCTTCTTTTTGTTTTGTTTTTGTTTTTGATAGAGGGTTTCACTTTGCAGTACTGTAGGCTGGTCCCGAACTCACTATGTGGCCCAGGCGGGCCTCAGCAATCCTCCTGCCTCAGCCTCCTGAATGATAGGATTAGAAGTATGTGCTGCCACTCCTGGCTGATGTGGAATCAGCTGGGGAATCGAACCCAAGGCCTTATGTTTGCTGGGCAAGTGCTTTAATCACGAGCTACACCTGTCCTGTGAAATTTGTGTTAGGAAAAGGTTTGTGATGAATTTGGAACATTTTGGATTCATCAGCATGTAAATACTATTAAAATCAGAAGCCTGGATGAGATCACCTGGGGAGTATAAAAAAATAAAGAGGCCTTGAGTTAAGCCAAGGTGTAATCCAGTGTTAGAGTTTGAGGAGATTAGAGGGGGTCCAAGTGGAGTAGAGAAAACTCTGGAAACTGGGCCTTTGGAAGCAAGTGATGTATGTTCTAGGGAATGAGTGACCAGCTGTGTAAAGATACCACAAGCAGACCCGTGAGAAAAGGAGGCTGAGAAATGCCCATTGGACTTGGCAGTGGGTAGACACTGGAGATCTTGTGAGCTGTTCTGGTGGAGTGGTAGGCAGGGAAGGTTGGTGGAGAGACTAAAAGGAAAAATGCCCACATAGGGGCTGGAGGAATGGCACAGAGGTTGATGCACTTGCCTACCAAGCATAAGGCCCTGAGTTCGATTCCCCAGGACTACATAAAGCTGGGCTTTGTGGCACACATCTGTAATACCACCTCTTGGGAGGCTGAGGCAGGAGGATTGTCATCAGTCCAAAGCCAGCCTGCACTATATAGTGAGCTCAGGACCAGCCTGGGCTACAGAACTGAAAAAAGCAGACAAGATTCATTGCTTTCATTATGTAGTAGATGGCCTTGTAAATAGAATAGAAATGAGCTGAGAGCTACAGAAGGATTTGAAGTTAAAGAAGATTTTTTAAAAACTATGTTTGCATTCTGATTGTAGTGAGTGAGTAAAGAGGGAAAACCTGATTGTATAGGAGAAAGAGAAGGGAACACTTGGTGGGATGGTGTATTCTTTGATGAGTGTTCTTTCTGCCAAGGAAAGACTTTCCTGTTTTATTTTGTACGTTCTCAACACCATTGGGCTACTTGGCCCTCTTATAAGCTCCCACTTACCTCTCTGGTGTAGTTATATGTTGTCATTCCTCACATCTTTCAAAGAATGACTCCTTATATTTAATAACAGACACTTCAGGTCCAGCTATGACTTGACCCAGAGAGAGCTACAATGTTAGGATGTATTGCTGTGAAGTCCTCCAGAAGCTAAATATTAACATAGAACCATGAACTCTTTTTATTACCGATGATAAGAATTTTGCCAGGATCTTACTAACCTTCTTCTGCTCACCATAATGAGGCCCTAGGCCCTTAGGCGTTCTACCCCATATTGGATTGTGAATAGCTTGTACATGATGATGGTTGATACTGACAACAGCTGCTTAGCTCTTTGCTCTTCTCCAGTTTCTAATCATGACCATACCTAGTGGCACTGGTGCTTCCGTGACTATCTACTTGTCTACTATCTATTCCGTTCTATCTACTTGTTTGTCATTTCTGTTTTTCTATCACAAGGTTAGGCTTGTGGCCATTGAGGAATGTTCTGACCTTAGCCAGAGGCGGGTGCAAGTTTAAAGATGTTGTAAGTAGTGAAACAACAAATGAGTAGGCCACTGCTAGTTATCAATATTATGTTCTGAGTTCAAGGTTTGCTTTTCTGCTTTGCATTTTCAAGGTTGTATGTCAGTTTTAAAATTAGGGCCAGAACCTTGGAAAGAGTTGCTAGGCTGTTTGTAGAAAGGGGCGGTGCCAGTGTGTATTTACCTAGAAAAGGTGTGCCTGGGTGATTGTGTATGGTTCATTCAAAAAGTACTTATAAAGACTTGCTGTGATTAGAGGTGTGTTTTTAGGAGTTTGTGTGGATCATTCTTAAGCTTTTTAATGGTCACAGTATAAAAAGGATAGAGATGCATTTTATTAGAGTAGTTTTAGATATACCCTAGAGTTCTTTGTTCAGACATGGCATGGAGGAAGCCACTGTGTCAAAGCCCAAGCTGCGCTGAGTGTTTGCATTGAGAGCGGGTGGAGGACCCGAGACCCCTCCAGCTCACCACGGACCTTTGTTGTCTTGTCGGAGAGTCCCTTGGAACTGTTAGGCTTCTGCACAGCCCACTTGGAGTATCACTCCTCTAGACCATGGCTAAGTTTAAAAAAAAGTGGCTAAAAGTAATTATTGTCCAGCCTTTCACATTATAAAAATTGAAAAGCAATTCTGTTTGTTTGAGTTTTATCTTTCAGAAAATGGGAGCCAAGGTGTAGCTCAGTAGTAGAACACTTGCCTAGCACATGTGAAGCTCTCAGTTTAGTCCCAAGCATCAGACACGCATGTGCACACACACACACACACACACACACACACACACACACACACACAAAGAAGGAGCCATTATTTATAACTCAGTTAGATATTTTAAATTGCCACATCTCTATACACTTCTCTATAGTGATTTCTTTGGAAAGAGAGTTACTAAAAATACTGTTTGATAATAATGATGTTAGTGGACTTTCATCAGATCAAAAACTTAGTTAAGGTGCCCCGATGACTGCTTTACATGGGTGACGGTTTGACCTCTGCATTTACTTTCAACATAGTCTGCAGGGTGGAGGTGTATGTTGTGGTCTGGTGAGTTGTAAACTCAAGGGAAATAGTCCAAATGCTTTAGTGAAAGCAATCGAATCTAAAGAGTAGTTCTCTTACTATGATTTGAATTTTTATAAAGTAATCAAACATTCATGTATTCTTTTCATATTTTAACAAAGAAAAGTATAAAACTACATTATTGTAGCTTTATTGCATTTAATTAAATTACAAGTTCTAAAAATTCAAGTTGCTCTTCTTAATAATGGATAATGTAAGAATTCTTTTTGATCCTGGCTTACTTTTCCAGCCTTCTTTTCTTGCCTAATGTTAGGAAACCCAAATTGAAGATTCTTGCATTTTTAACAGGTTGAACTTGTGGTCTTGGCTGTAGTTGTCACTTCTCAATCTATTTTTGATATTAATTTGTTATCATAACTTCTTTTTTCTACAGACTGGTGAATTCTCGGCTCGTTTCCTTTTGAAGTTGCCAGTGGATTTCAGTAATATTCCCACTTATCTTCTCAAGGTAAAAAATATGAGACTATAAAATGCATTTTAAGTAATTGTTTAACTCAGCATTTGTATAATTTGTCAGCATTTATTCAGATGATGAATTTTATTAGAGATACTTACTGCATGGAGATGGATTAAATTATTTGGCCTAAGAGCTAATACTGTAACTTTAAAAGTCACTAAAAATGAATTCTGTGATGGCTCATCCCTACGAGTGTGGAGGAGTCAAATATATCTCAAACTACGGTCCCCTGGACAAGTGGAGGGCCTTGAACTCTTGGAAGCTTCCTCTGTGCTGCCCTTTCCTTAATTAGGCTTAACCAGTAAATCTCATTTCACTTCTGCCTAATAAAAAGAAATGAGTTTCTTTAATATAAGGTAAAATTGGTAGCATAAGTAAATTAAACATTAGGAAAAGCAAATTTTACTTCATAATCTTATTAGGATAAAAGTCTCCCATAGAAATTGTCAAATATACATTGTGTCCTTTGGTAAGGCTGCATATGAGCTAGGTTTATTATAGGACATTTTATTTTGTCAGTAATTGAACTCAGACACTTTTAAGATGGCTGCTTCAGAACAGAGTCATGTTAAATTAGTATATATGATGTTCTGTAAAACTGGATGCAGGCAAAGTATGAACTGAACTGAGGAACAGCTGTTTTGGAACAAGATCTCTAAATGCAAAGCAGTAGATTCAAAGGGTCTAGGCTGTGGCTAGTGAGAGTGAAGCTCTGGACCAGGGACTATGTTATGCAAAGGAAGTTTTAAGACAAAGGCCCAAATTCATCACAGAGGAGGATTTTGGTTGGGATTTAAGCTTTGTCTATTTTGAGACAGCCCATATTTCAACCTGTGGTTTTTAAATTTCAGTCATTCAAATGTGAGAAAATTTTCTGTTTTCCTGACTTTATGATGTTCAGAATGCCAGTAATATTTATCACTGTCTAAAGAAAAGACAGACTCCTCCAAGTTTCCTTGCACATTGAGGTAGTCAATAATATTAACTATTAATCTTGCAAATGGTTGAAAATATGGTTTGGAAGAATAAATACTGTAACTGTAGAATAGATGAATGATTGAAAATAGGTTTGGAAGAATAAATACTGTAACTATAGAATAGATGAGGGAACTTTTTAATATATTTCATAAGAGGGAAAATTACTTCTTTTACCCTAAGTAAAACATGGGATTTAAGTACTTTATTACATTTTTTGGTTTCTGTTGGACTGATTTTCTGGTCTGTATCTAGTATTTGTAAAGTCCAGGTGAGAATGGAGGTCAGTGACTTCTTTCAGTTTCCTTACACGCCTGTGCAATGGAAAATATACATAGTAAGTCTGTAATTACCAAACATAATTAATTTGGTATCAGCAATTATTGTATTCTTTTAGAACAGCAAATCTTCCTTAAAGTCTTCAGAATACATTCTTGATGACCTTCATATAGTCCAGTTAAAACTTTTCTCCAGGTCATTGAAAACTAAATTTGACAAATATATGAACACATTCTTCATATGATTATCTTAAACTACAATTTAGTTATAGTATGTTTGTTTTGAATTTTTTGGGCCTTGTTTGAGTAGTCTGTTTACTTAACACTGGTGTTGCCTATGTTCACGTTCCTCAAGAAGAAGATATGTTGGCTCATAATCTTGTTTTTTCCTCTTCAATATCAAGTTTCCATATTTTCTATTTAAAAAATTAAGTTTATAGTATGCTTTTACTTTTCCATACCAGTCAAATAAAAGTTGGAACCTATTTGCCAGAACTATAGGGTTTTTTTCCCTACCCCAAGTTACAATGAAGCAAATTTTTTCTTTCATAGATGAAATATGTGAATTGCAACATTCGTGTTTTTCTGGTCTTCACTTTATTCAACAGTATTAAAACAGCAAGGACAAAAATGGAAAAACTCTGTCATGATACAAAACAACAACAGAATAAACAAAACCTACACACATGCAAAAAATTACCAGCATACTAGAAATAATACAGAATACTTGTTGAGAGTTTTAAGATCTGAATACATGAAGTATTATCATAGCATCAGATCATTTGGCTATTAAGGAATTTTGAATTAGGAATGACTTTACATATTATTTGTGTTTGGATTCTCCTTAACTAATTACTGGGCCTATAATTTATAATATTCAGTCCAAAAATAAAATGTCTCCCCAATTTCTAGGGTTAGCATGCTCTTTGCCAATATTAATATGATTTTACTTCACCATTCCAAGTAAGGTAACATGGTAATTGACTGCCTACTCCAGTGATTTGCTTTGTGAAATTTCATTACAGTATGATGAAGCTATCATCTGCTCATATTACCAAGTATACCTATTTTACCTAAGAGAATTCTTTGATGTTAGAATGAAAAATCCATGAAATATTTAATGATCTATGGTTTTTGCATGGGATAGAGTGAATTTATTCTGAAAATGAAGGCTGGTTTCATTTTACTCTTGGTAGATTGAGTTGGGGTTGGATAAATCCTTAACGTAAATACTCAAGTCAGTAGAGAAATATTTCTGTATTCATTAGAATTCTTTATTTCTTGCTGGTAGAAATTCAGCATGAATTTTTGCGAACCAAATGGTACATGTTTTGCAAATTCTCTGGTTTATAGTGCACGAAGCTGAAAGCAGATCAGCCTTCCCATTGTCTGTTCCACTTGGTCTCAGTTTCATGATGCCAAACTTCTCAGCTGCTGTATTTGTGGAGAGAAATGGTGTCTCACATAATGAAAGAGAGGTTACTGGATGTTAAAAGTGTAAATTTCATTGCAGAGTTGATCCCAAGAAGGATCATTGCTATGGTTTGGATCTTGAATATCCCTCAGTAGCCTCATGTTTTGGAACTGTGTGTTACTGGCTGGAAGGCGCAGGTGTTTAAGGTTTGACCTGGAAAGATTGTTAAGTTGTTAAGATTGAGTATTGCCTAGCTAAGAGTTTTCAGTCTTTATTAATTTGTCGGCCAGGATGTGAGGTATGGGCAACTGGCAGCTTAAATTCCTTAAAGGAAGAAGAAGCTTGTTGCAGCTTCTTCCTGGCAGACCTCATGAGCTTGCTCTGGTTTCACTTGGCTTCTGTCTGCAATGAGATGAGCAGCTCTCCAGCCTCTGCCATGTGCTTTCACCATAGCTAGCTGCCCCATGAATGGACTGTGTGTGAGAGGCCTTCTGAAACTGTGAGCTAAGTAAATCTTTCCTCCCTTAAATTGTGGACGTCTGGTATTTTGTCACAGCAACAAGATAATTAACTAATTATTTTATAATTATTCGTCTACGCTTCCATATCTGTGGGATCAGCATTCATGAATTCTATATCCATGGACTTGGCCAACTATGGGTGAAAACATTTGGAGAAAAATTATCTCAACTAGACATGCATAGACTTTTTGTTTTTGTCATCGTTCTATAAATAATGCAGTATAACAGTTATTTACAAATCATTTCTATTGTACTAGAGATTATTTAAAGTGTAAAAGGTTAAGTGTGAACATTATAAGTCCTTTATGAAAGGGACTTGAGCATCTTACAGAAATTCGTATGCAAGAGGGGTTCTGAACCTGGTCCCCCCATGAATACTGAAGAATGACTACTCTTTCTCTTACAGAAGACTTAAATCATTAGCAGATGCTTCCCTGCAGGATGTTAGGGTGAAAACTCACTTGTATATATGCCCATCTTAATATTTTCCTGAGAATTATTAAACCTAATAATATTAACTAAGAAAGTATCCCACCACTCCAGCAAATTATATTCCATAAGGAGAGACCTAAGAAAAAGGTTCTAGTTTGTCTACTTAAAATTTTTATTGTTTGAGCAAGACCATAATAAACAGATAAGAAAGCATGGATGTAGTATTTTAGGGAGGGAAGATGTATATTTAAATTAGTCTTGTTTGTTTGTGTATTTATTTATTTATTTATTTAGAGGTAGGGTGTCACTCTATGGCCCAGACTTGTTCTGAACTCACTGTGTGGCCCAGCTCTATATAGGCTACCCTTGAGCTCACAGTAATCCTCCTGACTCAGCCTCTCAAATGGTGGAATTACGTGCCACCAGCCATCTTATGTGGTGTTGGGAGTTGAATTCATTACTTTGCGGTTGCTAAGAAAGTTCTGTAACCTCTGTGCTATTTCTCCAGTCTGAATTCATCTTTTAAAATGTGAAACATGTTTATAGAATATGGTAACATTAAAATTCTAGAGTTATAAACCTCTTCAGTGGTTTTATATATAAATATATAGGAAAATTCCTGAATTTCACTGATCTATAAGGTAAGATAGCAATTATTTCCTGCTGGTAACAAATGTGGTGTCTTACTTTTGTTGCCACAGTGACTCAATATCTTACCTCCACAAATATGGGGAGGAAAAGTTTAGATTGGTCCATAGTTTCAGAAGGTCACAGTCCACAGACTGTGCATGGACATCAAGCAACAGTGGAAGGACGCAGAGGTTGAGGCTGTTCCTCACAACTTGCCAACAAGAAGCCGAGCCTCCTCAAGTCAAGTCCAGTCCCAGAGGAAGGTAACAGCATAAATATATACACACTTACAGGTCCTGTCCCAGTGTTTTACCCTTTCAGATGTGATTCTAATCCACTGCATGCCTGTAATCCAATCCACATGCCTGCAGTCCACCCCTGTATACCAGGCCCCAATCTCCCAATAGCACATGGTTCCCTAGACAATCCATAACATCTAAATACATGAGACTTTTGGGGGACATTCCAGATCCAAACCACAATATTTGGTAGATACAACCTTGAAAAAAAAATCAGCAGCAACTTTTGTCAGATAAGAAATGATTATTTTGTTTATGTAGCTGCTCTAAAAGAGTATTTCTAAACTAGAGATGGTTGAGCCCTTGCCCAGGCCAGACTGGGAACAAAAGTACAGCAGTTTATTGGACTGAAGTGCTTGGTGTCATTTCTTGTGACACAGTGAGCCATTTGTTCTGATGTCATGCTTGTTGAAATTTGATTCCCTTCTGGTATCAGATTCTTGATGCTATATGGATCTGAATTGATGGTACAAATACTAAAATAGTTTGTGTTTGTCTGGTGTGGAGGTAGTCATCCTTCTGAAACTTTTGTTGCTGTGTGATCAGTTAGGCATGCTCAGTACACTGCCAAACAGTGGTATAAAGCAGGAATTAAGGTCAGATTATCATGATATCTTCAAGAGCCTGGGACAGGGAGAGAATTGTAATGAATGTCTAGTTGTTACGCTATGATGGTCCAAACAGGTCACTGATGTGGAGGAGAGCATCTGATGACCCCTGTGTGTGGAGATTATCTGGTCATTATAGAAGCAGCCTTAGCCTGACACTGGCTACCAGATTACCTAGTTTCAGTCAGTCTGCTTTCATTCAGACCTAGGTTAGCAGATGGAAATGCTCCTGGGGACAGGGAGGTACTAAAAAGCAATGACACTGGCTTGATGTTATATAGTAGGACATGATGAGAACTGTAATGAACTAGCAAGTAAGTGCTTCAGTTAGAGGCAGCAGCTGCTGTACAGCTACAGTTGTTTTCCATGTGAGAGTATGGGCCTAGTGTTGCCAGATATGCAGATGCTGTTAGAAGGAACTCAGAAACGCAGAATTTTTTTTATCTGAAAAATGTCTGCCTTTTAAAGTAATGCTAGTGATAAATATTTTTCTGAAGCTAATGGCCAAACTGAACAGAACCGTTTGTTGGTTTTGGTCTGTGGATTTATTTGAGACCCTTTTATCTAAAACCTAACAGTCTGATAACCAGGTGGGCAACAGAAGAATTCTCTTCTTGGACAGTATGGTATGAAGAAGGATTTTACTATGACTCAGTGGGTGAAAGAAGGGGGTCTTTGAACTACAGAGATACACTCAGGTGTCTTGTCCCCAGTGTCCTGTACTCCTTGAAACAACATCTGCAAGGTCCCCAGAGTGGACAGGGTTGCAAGGTCCCCAGAGTGGACAGGGTTTTGTTTTGGGGTATGGTACTCTGTAGGACACCAAAGGTGTATTGATTTTAATTCAGAGTGACATTAGGATTGGACAAGCAACAACCACCACAAAAAAAGAGAGATTCAAACATCAGTACTGTATAGTATAGTTGTTATGACCATGTTAATGAATATTCACCTGAAAATAGTTAAGTACTATCTTGTGCAGCTGGCTACATGTAATAGGGTTTAAAAACTGAAGATTGTTATTCTTTGCAATAATTTTGGAAACTTTCATGACCAGATTTGGACATAAACTAAACTCCTACAGAATGTAGCTTTTAAAGGCTAGAATGGAAGAGACAGCTAAGGGAGGTGCCGATGATTGTGTAATTGATGTCCAACTATGTGGACATACTTTATTTGAGAAGTAGGTAGTAGTTTAGACTGCAAGAGAAATTTTTCTCAAAAAATTAAGAATGGATACAACTGGAAGGACAAATTGTAAAGGCCTGGAATGCCAGAAGCTTAATTCATATTTCATTAAGCAGGTAGTTGTCATTTCCCTTACACGTGGGCTGTCATGCTAACAGCTTCCTATTTTATTTTCAAGTTCCCCTTCCCTCCATGTTCTGCTTTACCTGCAGTATTCCTGCTGTATTGTGCAGTGGTTTGTTTTAATCTTCTCTTGAAGCTAGTGTTAATTATTTTGTGATTTTGTTGTCGGTGCCGTTAATTTTTTTCTTTTTGATGCCAGGGGAAGTTAGTGGGAAATGAAACCAGAGAATTTGCACTGAGCTATATCCCTGGCTTTTGTTTGCTTGCTTGTTTGTTTGTTTGTTTTTAGATACATTCTAGCTAAAATGCCCAGGCTGGGCTTGAACTTGGGGTCCTCCTACCTTAGCCTCCCAGAGTGCTGGGGTGACAAGTGTGTGCTACCACTGCTGGCTCAGTAATTTCTTGTAGGATGCTCTTTTCAGTGCGTTCCATCCCATGCAGTGCTGTTTTACACTGTTTTCCAACATGGGCTTTTAATTGGAATCAGACAGCTCTCATGACCACCCTGTCAGATTCTCTGATGATTTCCAGCTATATCACTTTGTTCAGACTCTTCCTTCCACCTCTGAAACCTTTAAGTTTCATCTTTTCTTGGAAATTTTACTTCGTTGGCATAAGAATAAGGAGAAACACAGTATAGCTCAAATTATCCCCAAGACCATAAGTGTTTATTTGAAAGTATTGATAGAACATCTAGTCTTAATTTTGGCAGTGGGGAAAAGAGAAGCTAAGAAGTCAAGGTGCAAAAAAGAGACAGTGAAGTTGAAGTGAGTCTTTCGAAGGAGGAAATTTATACAATTATGTGTTCAGGCTAAGGCTAAAACCAAGAAGATTCAGTGGAAAAGAATCCTGTGGAGAAAATCCAAGGGTCCAAGGCTTTGTAACAGTTCATGAAAAAGGGAATACTCAGATGCCACCAAGTAAACATGAGAGACATTTCACTTAACGAGGAGGACAGGAGTGGTGAGATAGTGACAGTGGTCAATTTAAAGACCATGTTGGTGGCGTTATTGAGCATGTGATTAGTTAGGAAGTGGACTCGATGGGTATTTAACAAAATGAATTGTGGAAATGGGAGAAAAACTTGAGCTGAAATGATTAAGACAATTGTTTTTAAGGAATAATTAAAATGATACCGTACTATTCAGAAGAGTCAGATTTTTTTCATGAAATCATTTAAAGGTATACTAATATTGTTGTTAATCAGGTTTTTTGTTATTGTAACAAAAATACTCAAGAAAGGTATTTTGAAGATCCAATTTAAAGGAGGAAAGATTTATTTAGACTCATGGTTCAGATATGTTAGTCCATGGTCAGCTAGCTGCCTTTCTTTCAGGCCTGTGGCAAGGCAGAAACATCAGAGAGGAAGGGTACAGAGAAATACTGCCCACCTCATGGCAACCAGGATATCAAAAGAGAGAGAGGGGGGGTAGGGGAAGAGTGAGTCCAGGGACAAAATATACCCTTCATAGGCACTCCACCCCCCCACCCCCCAGAGACCCACTTCTTCTGGCCTTAGGCTCCACCTTTTAAAGATTCTGCCATCTCTCCAGATTCCCATAGCACCGCTGACGGGGAGCCAAGCCTTCTTCCCCACATGAGCCTTTTGGGAACTCAGGTAACAAGGATAGTCTTACTGGTTTTCTTCCTTTAAAAAGTTTAAAGGAAATGTTCCAGGGAACATCCATCTCAGGTGGTGCTATCATTCCTTGATCTAGTTAGAAAAAATACAGGCATGACTGTTCAAAGTGTGCATATAACAGTCACATTCTATGACTTGTCATCAAAGATTAAGTTTTAGAAATTAGTAGATAGAGTTTTAGTGAACTTAGTAATAGAAGTTTCTCATTCTTCTCACCCTTCCCTAAGATCAGGAGGGTTGTTTTTTCCATTCTGTATCACTCAGATGAAAATCAGACTTACTAATGACCCTGGAATTATTTTGGAAGGGACATGAATCCTTGCATTGTCCTTTGTAACTTAGAATTGTTTGAAAGTGCTTTTACTTTTACCTGTTTGCTAGGGAGGAATCTGGTAGTTTCCCCCATACAGTCCTTTTATTTAAAATTCAGCAAGCTTGTTAGAAGGGTATGCACTGGTGACATATTTTTCCCTCAGCAAGCATTAAGATTGCAAATACAAAAAATCCTAGGATCCTCATAAATGAATATCAAAGACTGGCCTCACAAATTTTTTTATACCATGCATTTACTGATGCCTCAGAATTTGAGACCTTTGAGTTGAGGCAGTTTTTTCCTCATCCAACAGAGTCACATTTAATAAGCGGCGTTTATGAAGAAAGATTGCTCTAAACCATTCTTGTGCAATCTGGCTTTAAAGCAAAACAGTTGTCTGGTGCTTGAAAGAGCACCAGGAATTCACAAGTAGCCCTCATCTTCTTAAAAGAAATAGTTTCTGTCTAATCAAATAGGAGTGGGCATACTTTTATGAAAGGAATGTGTATGTAGAAGAAAGTGCCCTAAATTAGGGTGTTGTTTGTTCTTGTAAAAAGTCTGATTTATCACTGCTAACTTGGGGCCAGAATTTGCATTTGAAACTCAGTCACAAAGCAAGCAGTGAGATGGTCTAAACATTTTATCTGCAGGGAAATACCCTCAATTCTTTAGTTAAATGGAGAAGGACTGTGACTTTCGATTTGTTATCTTAGTCCCACCTCCCTTCTCGCTAGAGGGAAGCGGGACTTAGAGAGCAATCCTTTGTAGAAAAGGGCCAGCAAGCTTCTCTAAAGGGCAAGATAGTAAAATTTTAGGCTGATTTACCATATGGTCTCTGTCGCAATTACTTAACTCTGCTGTCATAGCATGAAAACAGCTACAGACAGTATGTAAATGAGTAAGTGTGGCTGGGTTCCAATAAAACTTTATTTTCAAAAGGCAGGAATTGGGCTAGATTTTGCCTCTGGGAAATACTTTGTTGTTCCTTTTTGTAGATTATGGAAGAATATTTGCAGAGGCTCTTGGTGCATCATAGATAAAGGGATTTGGCTTTTATATCATGGTCTCTGTTTATATTTACTAACACCTTCAACTCTTTTGAATCCACCATTTCTCCCTCCTGTTTCTCTCTTTTCCACCTCTTCTTCTCTTCCTTTCCCCTCCTCTCCTCTCCTCTCCTCTCCCTTCCCCTCCCTTCCCCTTCATTATAGTCTCTCCTTCTGTCTCTATGTCTCTGTATGTTTATGTGTATACTAAGAGTTAAGCTTTGGACCTTCATGCTGAGCTACAATCTCCCCACTCTTTTTTTTTTTTTTTAATTAACTTGGAGACAAGTTCACACTAAATTGCTGAGAAGTTGCTCAGGCTGGATTTGAACTTGCTATCTTCCTTCTTCAGGCTTCCATAGTGCTGGGATTAATAAAATGTGCCACCACACCTAGCTCTCTTACTTTTGTATGATTGTTAGTTATATGTAATTCACTCAGTTCTCTTTCACATCATAGTTTTTCCATCAGTTAAAATAAGGTCAAATATTAATGTGGCTTGAAAGTTTGTGTTCCTTCCTGCATTCATATGTTGGAATCCCAGCCTCTAAGGTAGTGTGGTTAGAACGCAGCTTCTCAGGTATTATGAGAGCAAAGTCCACATGAGTGGACTTAGTGAGTTTATAAAAGAAATCTTAGAGAGCTAGCTAGTCCTGTCTACCCTGTCAGGACAGAGTAAACAGGCACCATTTAGTAACCAGGAAATGGGCTTTAACTAGGTATCAGATCTTTCATAGCCATGATGTGGGCTTTCCAACATCTTAAACTATAAGAAATAATTTTCTGGAGCTGGAGAAATAACACAATGGTTGGAGTGCTAGCAAGCACAGCACCCTGAGTTTGATTCCCATCACCCCATAAACTGGGCATGATGGCACATCCCTATAATCCCAACACTGGGGAAGATGAGGCAGGACAATTGCTTTGAGTTCAAGGCCAGCCTGGGTTACATAGTGAGTTCAGGACTAAGCTGGAGAGTAAAGCGAAACACTGTCTCAAAAAAACAAAAGAAAAAAAAACTTTCTGTTGTTTATGAACTACCTAGTTTATAATATCTTGTCATAGAAACGTAACAAAGACAGCTAGACATGGCACACAGAATTGTTAGTAATGCCAACAAGATGACAAGTATCGTGGTCTGCAGTACGTTTCTGCTATCCTATGGATCTTGGATGTCTCCAGCGGCCTGTGTATTTGGGGCAATGCTTTTGGGGAATGGGGAACTGACCCCAGGGCAGTGCTTTTGGGGAACAGGGAACCTTTAAGTGGCGTGGCCTAGTGGGAGCATCTGGGAGGCTGACCTCTTTCTTCCTGTTTGCTTCCTGTCCATGAAGCCAGCAGTGTTTCTTTGGCACATGCTTCCGCGTGGCGTGCTGCTGTGCTACAGGCCAAAGGAGTGGGGCCCGTTTATTAACTGAAGCTTGTAAAATCATAGAATTCAAGTTAACCTTTTCTAGGTAGATTATCTAAAATATAAAGCTAGCTAACACAACTTCTGGGCTTGGAATAAGTGCAGAATACAAGTGGTTTCGGTGTTATTTTTTCATTTAATTAGTATTTCAAAGTTTTGAATTTGTCATTTTAAAAAATTTGATTTAATATAAGAAAGAATTGAAATTAAGATAGCATTATTTACTTCTTCACTTTTCCTCTTGATTTCTTCCACCTGGAATTCAAAGCTGAAACATTTATTTGTCTCTGATATCCGAATATGACTTCAGTAGTTCTGATAGTAATTTATTTTCCTAGAAAAAAAATTAAGAGCAATGACAGGCGGCTTCATGAACTTTCTTTTGGTTTTCTTCTGTTGTTTTATAGTTTATTTTGCTTTTAGTTTTTCAAGCATGCTTGTACTTTTATTAAAAATTGACAACTTTCTAATGCAGCTGATTCTCAAATGATTGTTAACCTGTTTCATTTATTCCCATGCGGGGTGGTAGTACTCCAGGTACACTGTCTTGGTTGCAGAGAATGCTTTAGTAGCAGGAATTAGGCCATAAGTAATCGATACATAGTGACAGAGCGTAATCCGAAAGATTTTTAGAGTTGATACTTTTTTTCCTAGCATGTTAGTATTTTCCGTACTAAGTAACAGCAGCTGAATGCACAGTTTACTAATATAATATGAGCCACAGAGCAAGCCATTGAAACATGGTATTTCACATGGTCTCTGTTCTCTCCATGGTACTTCTACTTGTCTGAATTTGCCTGTACTCTATATTTGCTCACTTTAGGGTTTCTACCTGTCTTTGCAAAAAAGAAGGCAATGGGCCAGAATTCTCTTTTATAGTGGTTTTATGTTTGTCTGAAATCGGATTCTCTCCTGTAACTTTATTTTCCCCGCACATAACTTCTGATAATCATGTCCTATTTTTCACCAAAACTCGACACTTTTAATCGTTGCTGTGGCTCCTTTTAGCAAGTTCCTTTTACGCTAAAAACTATAAAACATTGATTAGAGATACTGAAGAAAATCTAAACAAATAGGTATGCAGGTTCATATGTTGGAAGGGTCAATATTATATTATACCAGTTTGTCCTAATGGGCATATAGATCTGACACAATCTAAACAAGTCACAACCTCAGCAGGCTTTTTTTCTTTTCCAGTAGAAATCGATGCTCTGATTCTGAAATTCATTTTAAAATACTAAAGATCTAGCAAAAACAGCTTGGTAAAAGAAGAACAAAATTAGGGAATTTGTTCTCTAATTTCAAATTTTAGGACTTGCTATAAAGCTATAAATAATCAAAACAATGTGGTAATGTTCTAAAAGGCAAAAATGTCAATATAAATCAGTGGAACACAATGGATTGTCTGGAAATAGACCCGCACTTACATAAACAACTGAGTTTTGAGAGAAGTGCAAGAAGAAAGAAAATCTTCTCAACAAATAGTGCTAGAGTGAATGGGCATCTATTCTAAAAAAGAACAAGAACTTCAGTCTGTACCTTTAACCCTATAAAATTTAACTTAAGTGGGTCATAGACCTAAATGTGAAACACCACAATATTTCTTGAAGAAAACATGATAAAACCTTACTAAAACTGTTTTGTTTTTAAATTTTGGTTTTAATTTCAGGTACACTACATATATCTAAGAGTTCTTTGGGATATAAATGTCTACACATATGTAAGAGCTCTTTGAGTTTTTTTAAAATTATGGCAAAAAATTCACATGATATAAAATTTAACATTTTTTTGTAAATGCATGAGTTCCAACTTCTGTAAAACATTAGAACTGTGGGATTTAGGGATTCAATGAGCATCTGTGTTCACCCTGTTTTCAGAGGTTCACCCCTTTTCTATCTGATCATTGTCTCTCTTCCTACACTGTCATTCATGTTCGGACCTTTTTATATTAGTGTTTTTGTGCATTTCATAAGAGGGACACCCATCTATAATCAGTCTTTAGTGCTTGGTCCATTTCACTGAGCATTACTGACTGTAAGTGGTCCCATTTTCATGCAAATGTTTCATATCTGTCTTTCTGTATGGCTGCATAGTGTTCCGTTGTGTATAGGTGCCACATCTTCTTTAAGGATTCCTCTATGGATGGGCAGGCAGGATTTGCCTATTACAGATTGTGAGACTGTCCCACATCAAGAACTCTAAAAACAACAATTGTTGGCAAGGGTGTGGAAAAAAAGAGACTCTACTTCACTGTTGGTGGGAATGCAATCTTTGTAGTTTTGAATACTTGTTAAAAGGAATCCTAAGCAGTTTGAGAACCACTGCTGCAGACTGTGTGCACTTGTTGCAGTCCTTTGTGAATTTAGAGCAAAATCTTAAGTATTACCAATATTTGTAATGTTTAACGATAATGATACTTATGCTGAAGAGCTTTCAATTTTTTCAGCTCATAACAAAATGCAGTAAAGCTGAGATAGTCACACATTGCCACTTGAAGTCAGTCCTCTTCGTCAGCTCCCAGCATCTAGGATTTAGCAAAATGTCATCAACTTAGGCACATTTGATGAACATTCAAGTTTAGTAATTTCAAGTGGTTGTTCCTGGGGTTTCCACATCTGCCATTCTGTGTTGTGACTCATACCACATACTTGTTACAAAGGTGTGTGATTTACTGTCCCTGCCGGTATTCAGAAGGGCCTTTGTTCAGAATCATGCCTTTGAGAGGGCCATGTTCCATGTGTTCCTACAATGTGATACAGTGTTTGGTTGTGTCTGCTGACATTTCTCTTCCTCTCATTCTTACGTTAGAACCTCATGTCCATATTCTTCTCCTTACCATCCATGCAATCAGTTCTGATGGATTCCTCATCACAGTTCCCCTTCTCCCTTGCAGGGATCAGTCCATGGCCAGGATTATGTGGTCTGACTTGCCCAGGACTATGGGTAAGCTGAGTTGAGGACATGTTCCTCCGTTGTGTGGGAAAGGCCTCTGGACACATTGTGTGTATAAGCATAATATAAACCACGTGTGTAATCAAGCATTTTCTAGTAGCCACATTAAAAGAGCTATAAGGAAATAGTAGAAATCAGTATTTCTTATACCTTTTATTTAACTCATTATGTATTTTCAAAATATTCTAACATATAATAAAAGTGTAAATTAACATTTTAAAAAAATATATAGATAGTGGGCAACCCACTCAGGACTCCCCTCCTGAGTGTGGGAGCGTTTACCCCTCTATCTTTTATTTCAAAATAAAGACTTGTTATTCTATAAAAATACATAGATAAATAAATATAAATAAAGGTGTATAAGTATACCAAATTATATGCATATTAGTATCTGTAAGTTATATATGAACAGTATCACCTCTTTGGAGTCATGTGTACATTTTGCCCTCTTCCCTTTCTCAGTTCAGAACATTCACATTCCGGATGCTCCATAGCTCCGCTTGCTAGTGTCCTCCATTTTGAATCAAGTAAACAGTGGGAATGAGGGAAGGTGGCATGGACAACGGAGCGAGAATGAGGGAAAATATCGAAGGAGCAAGAGCACTGTCAGCGTCAGGTTTTTACATTTTTGACTTTTGAGGTTTGTCAAACTATTATGACTCTAGCTCCAATAACCAGGTTCTTCTTTGGAGTCTATAAAACCCTTTCATAGTTTTTTAATAAGTGATCTGGGTCAACTGGGTTTCTGTTAATTAGTCAGAAAACTTTCAACTCATATGTAAAGCATTGTTACTCCCAGTTTTGTAAGATGAGAAAACCTTATGCTGAGACAAGTTAAGTGGTCTGGTTATCCAGGATTGCCCCTACTGTATATAGCAGGGCATAGATTTCAATCCAGGTTGATCTCATTCCACACAGTCTTCCTACCACATAGATTGTATCGGAAACTACTCATAGAGCAGACTTTTTTCCTGTGTGTGAAGCAGTGGAGATTCAATATTTGGCATAGGCATATATTCATTGCCTAATACTTCTTTTAGCCTCTGATGTAATGAAATTGTGAAGATGCTTGTTTTGTGACAAGAACTTTTTTCCAGGGACTCAATAGTTGTCCTGTCAGCATATTTAGAGTGACTTCAGTGCAAGTCCCTTGTCAGTGAGTATGACCTAGTTCAGTATTGTGTATCTTATGGTCACATGCATGCTGTCTTCGAGATGAGGTAGAAAATCCAGACTTGTTTTATTTGATATATTATAGCCTATCCAGGAAACTTTACTGACACCTCCAAACAATTACATCATTAAAGAGCAAGACTTACAAGCCCAGTTAAGGCTGTATAATATAATATCTGTTTTTCAAACTGAATAAGTTAAACAAGTACTTTTAGTAACTTTAGAATGACTCAGTCTTCTATTTTCCATGACTGACATTGCAAAAAACTGGGTATCAACATGAGGCTGTTATTTTCTGTTTTTTGTACTTATCTTTTTAAATGATTCTGATACTCGTAATTGAATTGATTGTTGACTCTTAGAAAATTGTCATAGACCCATAGGCTTGAGAATTAGCATGAATGAGGGTAAGGTTTTATGTTAGGGCTCCCAGGCAATTTATAATGGTAGGAAAACAATTTATCCTTGATGGCACATAGCTAAAAGTTCACCATAATTTATTTACTGCACTAGTACTCTATTAAAAGTTTCATTGTTAGATGATAACAAATTAAAGCCATTTAATTTTAGTAGGCAATGTAATGTAAATATGCAAATTTAAAATCTATAAGACAAAAATCTTAACTTGTTTTATAAGTGTGAGATCTGAACCTGGTACAACTATCACAATTTCTCACTCCTAAAGTTCATCTCTTCCTTGTTTCTGTTGTATATGAAAATTTTCTTTTAAAGATACTATGTTTATACTGAGTGTCTTTTTACTCATAGTTTCACCAGCCTGCTCTGGCTTCTAACCCACAGGTATTAAAGTTGGCTGCCAAGTCTCAGTGTCATGGGAGTTCTCCCCAAGAGTGACCCCTTAGGTCTGGCTTTCTTTTAATTTCCTCTCTTTTTTTTTCTAAAGAAAGATAGCCTGGTTCTTTCCTTTCTTAGTTAAGGGAAAGGAAACTATTTCTATACATTCCCACGCAGTTTGAGGGGCTCAAGAAATAGCACAGAAGTTCTATTTCTTGACATGGGTGGCTCTTTTCAAGGGTATTTGTCTTTTACTAATCCATTAACTTGTAAGTATGTTTGTGTAGTTTTCTGTACTTGTATTTCATTTAACAGTAAACAGGTGAAATAATTTTTGAAAGGTAATAAAATGAAGGTAGATGGCTTTAATGAATTTTGTATTTTCTCCATTTGTCTTGTTGTGCCTTTTGCAAAGAGAGATCTGGCCATATGGAAAAGATGAAATCTGTATTATTGCAAGGAAATCTCCTCTAGAGCCATCCATAGAGAGAAGCCCACTTATTTAGCAGCATTTATGGAATTGTTACATGAGTGGGGAGCTATACTTGATACCGAGGATATACTTGGTTGTATGTATGATAAATGTGTTGTGTATTTTTACTGTGTGTTGTGGTTTGGACCTGCATTGTCCCCCCAAAGCCTCATGTACCTATGGATACTGTGACCTTCTGAAACTCTGAGTTAAAATAAATCTTTCCTCCTTAAAGTTTTGGACATTGGGTATTCTGTCCCAGCAATGAAAAAGGAGCTAAGACACTGGGCTTATTAGTTTTATCAGTGATACCACAAGTTAAAAATCCACTTATTCTTTAATATACTATTTCAGAATATTAAAGATTTATTAATATTCTTCTTGACAGACATTTGTCAACAGGTAGTATATTAGTCTTTTTCTTTGAAACAGGGTCTTGTTCTATAGTCCAAGCTGGTCTTAAACTCACTGCATAGCCCAGGCTGGCCTAGAACTCATGGCAATAATCCTGCCTTTGCCTCCTGACTGCTGGGATCATGAGTGTGCTATACCATGCCTAGCTATTATGTAGAGCTGGGAAATTGAACCTGGGGCCTTTTGCTTCCTAGGTATGCTCTAATCCTTGAGCTATCCCCCCAGCCCCTGTTAGGTATCTACTGATGCATAATAAATTACTCTAAAACTTAATGACTTAAAACAACATTACCACCTAGTTATTCTAGAGGGCTCTAACCTGTGTCTCCTTTGTAGTTTCAGTCAGGGTTTAGGCAGGGACTGTGGTCATCTGAAAGTTTCAAGGGTGACAGAACCTACTTCTAAGATGTTGCACTCAAATTGCTGTTGGAAGGAGGGCCCACCTTCTCCTCATAATGGCTTCTCTTTGGGGGCTAGACTTGACTCTCCTGCCATCACGACACCTGGCTTCCTCCAGAGCAAGAATCCAAGACAGAGAGAAAGGAGGAGGCCACAGTGCCCTTTATGGCATTGTGTCTGAAGTCATTCACTGTTATTTCCTTTTATTTACTTAATTAAAAGTATAGCCACACCCATGGTAAAGAGAATTAGTCCCCGAGTAGTCATTAAATCAATTTTATGTTCCACTCAAACTAAACAACCTAAACACATCCTTTATACTTTATACTTTATACTTTATAGTTTCTTGGTTTTGTCTCTCCCACAGTGTGGTATTCTTTTCATTATAATTTCTATCTAACGTCCTACTCATCAGCTGTGGTCTTATTTAAGGAGTAATTTTAAAATATGATGAATATTTAAATTTAAAAAAAAATATTACAGGAAGACACCTTGCCATTAATTCTTCTCAAAACACTAACTCTGTGCTTCAGACTCAACTATCCTATCATTGTTGCACTCTTCTGATGCCGTTCTGGACATCCTCTTTCATAACTGTCTGTAGGAGGTATGAGAAAAAAATACATGGTAAATACAGCCGTGAAGTGTCATCTAATGGAGAGACAGACTTGTAAAAACATTACAGTGATTATAGTGCGTTCTCATTCACCTTACTCACCAGATGTAGCACTGTGTGGCTTTTGCTTCTTCCCCAAAGTCAAAGTGATCCTAAAAGGTAAATACTTTGAGTCAATTAATGACATTGGAGCAGCCACAACAGCACAGCTGAAGACACAAAAGACTTCCAGAACTGTTCCAGAATATGGGAAGAATAATGAGATAAGTGTATTTGAGGTAGAGGGGATATTCTGAGGGAGATTATCGATAACGTGTCTTTTAGTGTAATCAATTTTTGAAAATTTAAACATGTATTTTTTGATTATTCCTCATACAGCTGTCACTTCCAGGCAGCGTGGAAGCTTGAAGAAAGGCATAGAGATGGACTTGAATTCTGTCCCATAAGGAAAATAAGATAGTTGAGTATGAAATGCAGATTACAGGGTTTAAACTTCACTTAGCACATGCTTAAAAAAAAAGATCATTTAAGGTTTTAAAACAGACACAAGGTACATCCGACCTTCAAATTTCATTGGGGAGGATACATGTAGGAAAGCAAATAACTAAATCTCAGAAGGGAGTAATACATTGGTAGTAGCACAGATGGGATGGAAGAGCTGGTGTTTTATTATAAAAGTTTAAGCTTCTAATGCTTCTAATGGCAGTATTAGTTTAATTTACTTTGTAGTACCTTGCATTCTAGCATAGTGCCTGAGGATAAGACAGCTGTCTCTTGCTGTTGTCGGAGGATTGGTTCTAAGACCCTAAGGATTCCAAAATCTGCATATTCTCAAGCTCCTTATATAAAAGGGTGTATCGTCTGCATATGACTCATGCACATCTTTCTGTATACCTTAAATAATTTCTCAATTACTTACAATACTGCTATATAAACACTGTATGAATAGTTATATTGTTTAAAAAGTGATGGCTAGAGGAAAGTCCACACATGTTCACTTCAGATGCAGTTTTTTATTAATATTTTTAATGGTCGGTTACTTGGGCTGGTTAAATCCACAGATGCAGAGCCTGTAGAAACATCAGGCAAGCTGTACAGCCTCAGTAAAAATTTTCTTTTAAAGAAAAAGAAATGTTAAGTGTGTGTGTATACATGAAATGGTTTAACAGTAATATAAATAGGTTCTTATATTATTTGAGTGAACCTCCTGTTTCTGTGGGCTCTTATTATAAAGAAACCTTATGATCTACAATTATAGCAATTAAAATCTTAAATTTAAGAAAATATAATGCAAGAACTCATTCTATTTATACTCAGTACATATATTTTGCATGGTATGATATGACTGGCCTAATAAAGAATAGAACTAGGCTTCTGATTATGCAATGCCCTGCAATTAGTTTTATGGCATTGCATTCCGGTGTTCTTACGCAATATTTACAATGTACATGTATAGCAAGGGCACAAAATACAAGTTTTAACAATCTCAACCATAAATCAGAACCAAGTCACGCAATGTAACATTTGTGAACTTCCTTGGCTGATGCAGATGGCCTTTGTTAAGAATACATAAAATACAGATTTTATAACTGGTGAATTTGAGATTTAAAGTTCGATTGCTTTTACCCTATAATGTAAAGATTCTACCAAGATAATTTAATATTGGTTTAATTGTGAATATGGTGTAAACCTTTTACATTTTGAAAAAAAACAAAATGTTTTAAGTATTGTATGAGTTGTATGAGTGCTGTGAGAATTTCAGCAGATTATGACTGCAAAAGATTGTGATTCAGCCTGAAAACATAACCTATGGAAAAATCTTCAACTGCGCAGAATGAGCTCTGCCAGATGACAGATCTTACTAGGAAAACCTGCCAATGAAAGATAGAGAATGCTAGAAGAAAAAGAATCCTGTTGACTTTCAACATATGGCCTCGACATTGACATATCTTATAGTTTTTAGTGAATAGCAACTCAAAATAACTGGGTTGATAAAAATGAAAAAGTACATGAATTTAAAATATTTTACTCTGATTTTTCACTTTTATTGTAGAGGATGTTTTAATAAAAAGTATGTGTATGTGTATGTATGACAATGGCAAAGGAGTGTCTCTTTCTAACTTGCATTACATTCTAACTTTCAAGGTAATAGACTCCTGGTAAACTCAAAATACAGACAACCGTTCATATAAATTTACACATTAGTGATAAAAGGTTACTTCATCTTTTATTGTCATCATTGGTTCTCTTAGTTACATATTCACTGACTTTTTTTTCTATTGTCTTCTGGTACCTATTCTCTTCAAGCTTTTCAATTATTATTTGAGAAGGGACTGTGTATTATTTACTCCCTGGGTGTTAGGCAGATTATATGATATATCTGAGTGTTCCAAGATTGTTTTCTCATATATTCATTTTCTCTTTCAGTCAGTAAGTATTTACCAAGTACTTGTACATCAAGAACTGTAAAAGAGAAATCTATAATTTACAATACACATTGTACCTAATTTATATTCAGATATCATTGTAGGCCAGAGTTACAGAAGATTCAGCATATAAGTCAATCCTACTTAGAAAATTTTCTTCCCTGAAATGGAACTGGTTCATATTGTTGTTCTCTTCAGAGAGCTCTTAGTTTTATCTAAAATCCATTAAGATGGTCCTACTACCATGGACATTGTGGTGCTATTTTAGAACAGGGTTAACCAATAGGAAGATTGACTGCCAAGTCACCTCAAGCTATAAAAATCCAGACACACAGCAAATCAGTATTTCAACAATGCTGTGTACTGTTCATAGTGTGTGCCTTGGTTTCCTCATCTGAAACAAAATGAGAATATGACTGCCTCTGAGAGTGGCTGTGAAGATAAAATGAGTTAATTCAGGTAACTGGTTGGTTCAGTGATTTCATCATTTCTTGCCTCCAGTGGCCATAGCTTTATTGTGACAAATAAACAAAAACCCTTTAGGAAAGTTCTCATTTTGTTCTGTTGAAAAAAAGAAGAAAGGAAGAAAACAATTATCATTCCTTGCTGTCCTGTCCCCAACTCTAGGAAAGCTCACCTGAACTACTACATTCTGTGAAGTATCTTCCTTCCCAGTCTTCCATAGTCCACAACTAGACCTCACACTCTAAGGTATTTTTATAAGGATGCTAGCATTCCTCTCTTTATATGAACACTGAAAACCTACAGATCAGAGCAGGTGTGCATATGTAAAGTTCACTGAACTTTGTTCTCAAGTAAACACTCATCATTTGCACACTGTAGGATTTGTAAGGTACCTTAAAAAGAAGGGGTGTGTACACATGTGTATGTAAGTATTAGTTAAGCTTTGTATAAAAGTTCAAGTTTATAGATGGAGTGACTGTGTTTGAACTGCATACCTACCACTTGCTGTGTAATTTTGATAAGTCATTCTAATCCTTAATTGTAAAATGAGAAAAATGATATCTGTCCTAAATGTCATCGTTCTTTACCAGAATATTCTCTGTTGACTTCATGTGCCTCATCCTAATTGCAACCTTCTTCCTCCTCACTAGATACTCCTCACTAGATAAACTATTGTAAGGAAGAAACTGTTGCAGCTGATTTTGTCATGTAATGTGTATCTCAGCTGTCTTACCTATTATTTTAGATTCAGTGTGTTTTGTTAAATATCTTTTGTTTATGAAGGTTCCTCCTCTAGTCTTTCCTGTTTTCTTAGAAGTTTTTGTACATGATCCCAGGTCCCTTACTCAGGTTCCCACAGTCTAGACTTGCTGATTGCAGACTCGTTGTGCAGTCCAGCTTGTTCAGATGTGTTTCCTCCAGATTGACAGTTGGATTGAAGGTCTTAGTCAGATTTGGGGTCAGTTCCTTTGGCAACACTATGGGTCACGACTGTGTACTTTTAGCCAGGGACATACAACTTGTGGATGTCATTCTTTCTGTGATACTAGCAGCTGCTGGTGCTTAATATGTAGACATGTTAATTCACTGGCATTTTCAAAACAGTGCTTCTATAATTTTATTATTCTCTTTCTATTTGTGAGCTTGAATACCTGTAAAAAGAGGTACTCCCCTCTCATTTGCTATTTGTTTACCTCGTCGTAGTACAGTACACATAGGGAAGGCAGTAGAAGTTCTTGATTCCTTTTACTTGCTCAGTTTTCAAGGTAATGAACTGGTCTGATCTTTGTTCAGAGTTGACTAATAATTATTTATGTATTCAAGTTCATTATGAACTCATGATTTTAAATATATTCGGTGAATTTTAATGCAAACCCATGTCAGATTATTTCATCTTTGGCCAGAAGTAGCCACTGAAGTTGGCTCTGGAGTCCTTTCAACATGACACAAGGAGATTTTGATATCTGGAATGGCAAGATGTTTGAAATACCTTGTTTATCTTGTATATTTCTTGACTCAACCCTGGATGCTTTGATGGAAAATGTTTCTCTCTCACACTCTGGATTCTTGGGATACTCATTGCTGCTGAGTTAACTATAGTTTCTTGATCTTTCATGGTACAGAGCTAGGAATTATTTATGTAGCATGCTTAAGAAACATTTATTATGGAACATTTTGGATATATACAAAGGGTAGAGAGACTGTTGTACCATCATGTAACCCATAATCAGGTCTTAGTAATTGTCACAAGGCTAATTTGTTTCATCTACAACCTCTTTGATTCTCCCTTCTTGCTGGATTATTTTAATTCAAATTCTGTACATCATTTAATTTCTCCTATACTCACATTAGCTGATACTCAGTTTTCAGTCACACCCTCTGCTTTTTTTTTCTTTACCTCTGAGGTTGATTGCCACTCTCTTATATCCCTCATTTCCTTATTGAGGGGCAATATTAGGTGTTCTCCATGGTTTCCTACACATTTAGCCATTTCCTTCCTTTTAAAAATAGAAATCTGCTTTTAAAAATACTTTCATAAATAAATGATCAATGTTTAAGAAGAAAGATATATAAATGTGTGTAAAATAGAGAAAAAGCATGAAATGCCACCCCCTACAATTGACCATTATTGATAGTATGGTATCTGTTAATTCAGATTTTCTTGGTGATTTTTAAAAATTTGACTTCTTTAGCTTAATCAGGTATTGTAGATCCACCTCATCCTTTAAAAAGTAACACCTGGGCATGATGGCCCAGGCCTAAAGTCCCAGCTACTGAAGAGATTAAGGCAGAAGGATGACCAGTTTGAGGCCAGCCTGGATGGCTTACTGAGCCCTTGTCTCAAAATAAAACATAAAAAAGGCAGGTTGTAGCTCAGGGTGAACTCTTCCCTGGCATGCATGAGTCCCTGAGTTCTGTCATTAGGACTACAGAACAATAATAACAAAAGACTGTATAGGATTTTGGATTCCATTAAACGAATGTGTCATAATTTAACTAATGGGCCATGGTGCTAGATATTGCTTATTTTCAATCTTTTGAAAGTGGGACCCTTAAAAAAAGCATACATCCATGAATACATATGCATATATCTAAATTGATAATTAAAGATGAGTTACTAGAAGTAGTGTTGGTGGATCAAGAAATATCTGAATGTTATATATTAATATGTATGCATATAAATGAATATATGTGTATGTACATATATATATATTTAACCCTCGAAGATTCTACCAATGAACCCCTCCTTTATTTTTATGTTTGATTCTCTAAGCCCTGGTTTTACTTGGGAGCAAATTGTTAGTGTTGGTTAGAAGTAGGAGAAGTAGATAGTGCATGGGAGGAGACATGGATTTTTTTGTGACAGGTTGCCTTTACATACCTGATTTTTCAGCCTCAGCACTACTAACATTTTGGGCTAGTAGTACCTTTTTTTTTTTCCTTTTGTTGGGACCTGCGCTCTGTATCATGGGATGTTTAGCAGCGTTGTTCACTTTAGCTCACTAGAGACCAGAACTCCCCACCTGCCCTGTATTTGTGACAACCCAAAATACCTCTAGACATTTCCAGATATCTCCTTGAGGACAAATTGCCCTTGGCTGAAAGCCAGCTGACTATTTCTTTATTTACCTATTAGCGAGTGCCTTAATTCTGAGAAAAGGGGATCTAGGACCAGGACTGAAAGAACAAAAATCTAAATTTAGTGCTTTGTTGATTTGTGCATTTGTGAGTGAAGCAGGATTTTGCTTTCTTACCACCTACCTGTGGCCTCGTGCTGTAAAATACTGTGGATAAACATCAGGTAAGCTGACCTCCTCATGGAGGTGGAGGTGTTTCTTTTTCTTTTTTCCTTATTGGCTTTCCCATTATTGGTTAGGGGGTAAGGGAAGATAAAAACTATAAAGTATGTATGCTGGAAAGTATCTGTTTACCCCACCTAGAAGCTCTCCATTGATTTAAGTAAATTTGGGTTTTTAAGCTGATGTTTGAGATACAAATTTTCTTTGAATGCTAAGATTATTTTATACTTTTAGTGTATGTTTAACAAAATAGACATTTACTTAAATAAGTCCATATTCTGCCAGCATTTGGGGGGAGCTGAAAGGCTTGAGATAGATCAGGAAAAAAAGGAGAGAAGTATTTGAAGTAGCTCCTCTAGGATGTGCCTAGGGTAGTTACTGATTTTTCTGGTTCAGGTACCCTTGGGAGCACATCTGCATTGAACATTGTGGATGTGTCATCCTGCAAAATTGTAAGCCAATTGTTGCCTTCACTGCCAGTGGCAGTGGCAGGGCAGCAATGGGGTCACCAGCTCCTCCTCCACCTTTATTTTTCTACTTTCTTCTTCCTCCCTCTTTCTTCTTTCTTCTGTGCTAGCCACTGAACTCAAAGTTTCACACATACTAGGCAAACCTTTCATCACTGAGCCACACCCCAGGCTCTTGCCTCCATATGTGTTACAACCAGTGCAGCTAATAGGGAGTCTAACAAGCAGTCCTCCTCCCCAGATCTCGGTAGAAACTGAGTCCAGCAGAGAGTGCTGTGACACAGTTCCATAGTCAGATGACAGCTTCTTTCAAAAGCTGAGAGGACTTGTTGTGTTGTTTAATTTTTAAATGGAGGTTAACTGGGCCTTGAGGCTCCTAACAGGTTGGTAGTGGAGCTGTGCACTCCGGGCCCCACCCCTAGAGTCAGCAGTGCCTCCGAGGATGTTACTGCCTTCCCTTCTAGGCAGAGAAAGTTAGCTTAAATTTCTAATTATAGCCATCAAAAAGCAAAACACCCCTGCCTGTACATATAGTGTGCATCTTTTTATTGGTGATTATCTACTTTTATTTATTGTTCAAAATTTTAGTTTTACAGTGTTTGATTGATATGGAAAACATTTTAACTGATTGTGCACATACAATAGGCAGTATTTGTTATGTGTATTTCAAGTCACTGCAAGAAAGTAGCTAATTCAAATTGAATGCTTATTAGAATTCGTGATTCTTGGAACTGAAGAAATATTCCATATTGTCTCATGTATTTTTGATTTCTATTATGTAGTTTGGTTTATATTGCATACATTGTATATTATAGGAAATTAGATTTAATTAAAAATATTTTGAGGTAGGAAATTTCATTCCTTTTTTGTAAGATTTTTAGATCCAAACCTTTGTGGTAATATTCATGTGTTAGTAACTTCACATATTTTTAGATCATTTAACTCCTAAATGACCACTTAACATTTTCAATAGAAAGTTTTATCAGCTTGTTTTAAAAATTTCTATACCAAGCATTCTTTAGGGACAGACTCCAGACCTTATTCATCTGTGTATCATTAGTAATTAATTACAGTGACCAGTAAGGCTTTATCACCTTGACATCTTCTTTCATTATTTGGAAATTGATAGTAGAAGTAAGTAAATGAGAAATAGGTAAATATTTTCTTCAATGATACTGTTTTTCATTTTAAGAGGCTGAGTACATCTTTTGTCCTCTAGGTCTTGGAAACAAACTCTAAAATTACCTAAAGGCTTGCCCACATGCTCTCAATAGAGTTAAATGTAATTAGGAGTGGTGCGACTAAGCAGTTATAAGCACATGAATGTGTGTTATAACAAAGTACAGCCTGCTTCATTTGAATGTCTCCTTACAGAATATGTGAGTAAACTTTCTCCTCTTTAAGGGCTAACATTTTTAAAGAAGGCTGCTACTCTTTGTTCCTATATGCTTTATGAATTAAAAATATTTTTATAGAGTGTATAAGATACTATTAAAATTGTATTAACTTTTGGCTTTATTTCATAGTGTAATTATCTTTGATTACAGACTTTAGACAGGTAGTGTACAAAGGTTCTGTTTACTTCACAGAAGATTCTAGAACTTATATTCTAAGAATAAAGGCTGGTTTTGGAGGTAATTTAAACCTAAATAAATGCTATTTGAAAAAAGATTAAGGTAAAAGTTTTGTTAATTTATTTTAGGAGCAACTATTTTTGTTTTGAAGAGCACATACTCTTCAACATGGGTTATTGTGAAGACCCAGAATATTTAGCAAGACATTATTTGATTGTGTGTGCATTTCTTTCATAAATTTTTTCTGCTCTTGCCAACTCCACCTCTAAGAAAATATTCAGGAAATGTAACAAAAGGTACTAAATCATGCTACTAAATTTCCTTTTCCTAGTTCTCTGGAATATCACTATCTTGGGAAGGGAAGGCAACGTTCAATGTAGCTTTTGTCGAATTCATTATTATGGCAAGAAAATTGAATATTAACAGAGAGGAATCAAGGAAGACCACTAGGTTTCTAGCTCGTGTAAGTGGGTGGGTGGTGGGACCTTTTACTTAGATGAGAAGATAGGGATTGTGGTGGGAAACAAGTTAGGTGTAGAATGAACAGACTGAGAAGCTGAATTAGAGTTTTGGTTGTACAAGTTGGATACCTTTTAAACATCAAGGTAGAGTTGTCCAGTAGATGGAATATGTAAGTCTGGAGTTCCAAAGAGATTGAAGAAGAAATATAAACGTTGATCTGTTTAGCATGAAGATATTAGTTATATCCATTGGAATGTTCAAGATTACATGGGGAGAAACAAAACAAGAAAAGAGGCTCAAGTTATGATGGATAGAGGTCAAGAATAGAAGTCCCCAAAGAAATTGGTAAGAGTGGTTGGTGAGATTGTAGAAAAACTAGGAGAGAGTAGCATTGCAGAAGCCCAGAGAAGTAGTATTTCAGGAAAGAACATAGTTGTCTGTGTCCAGTGCTGCTGAACACTGAAGAGAAAACAAAGTGTTGAAAGTATGTGGTAGGTAGCTTGCCTGTTCATTCATTCATTCACTTATTCATCCATTCATTCCTTTATTTGTTAATCATTAAGAGATTCTCAGTTACATTTAACTTATTCATATTTGCAGTATGATCATCTTTTACCTCGTATTTTTATATCAAGTAAGAACCAATTAACATACATTCTCAAATAAATTGGGGAATAGCGATCCCCCTCCTTTAGCAACTTATATCTAAGTTTAATATAGAGGTATCTGCAGATATGAAATCTGACAATAAAAAACTTCTTAAAAGAAGTGTGCCAGTTTCCTCAAAACAGAAATTTTAGGATGATAAATACTTGAGAAGGCTAGTCAGGAAACGGATATGAAGGAGTAAGGGCTACACAGGCATTTCCTGTGTATATAGTGTATTTATTTATCCATATGGTAGGTAGATTGGTATCCATTATGTCAATATGTATCTTGACTGTTTTAGCTAAGGAACAAAAAACAAGCTCTGCACCTATTTCTAGAGAAAGTATTCAGCATTTAATGACTCTAATGACAGAGTTTATTCATTTTCTTTTTGTTGTTGTACAAACAAGGAACAAATTAGAAAGAGGTAAAATAAAAGCTCTTTCCTTTCTTCATTAGGAAATGGAACTTTTTGAGGAAAAGTTTTATGTTTATTGAATTGCATTATTGTTGCAACGTTTGTTCTATACAGTAAATAAGCATATTGTTTCACTGTTGATTAAATATGACAGGCACTTTGTTTCTAAATAAAACTTCTGGCTCTAGACTTTTGGTCAACTGTCTTCCATTATTGTTTTCATGAGAAATTCATAGTCTGATTACATTGTTTGGATTTAAAGTGTTTGTTAAAGAATATAATTTTTTAATAAATGTGTTACTTTTGATTTGAATTTGTAGTGGCTAGATTTCATTTTATTGATTGAAAGAGTGTCATAGATATTAGAAGGTGAACTCTTCACATTTATGTTTTCACATGGACCTCTTTTGAAGAAGTCAGAATCATCGTAGTATTTTATTTGTTTTTTTTTGTTTGTTTGTTATTTAATACTTTATTTTGAGACAGGGTCTCACTCTGTAGTCCAGGCCGGTCCTCAATTCACTGTGTTGCCCAAACTGGCCTTGAGCACATGGCAATCCTCCTGCCTTACCCTCCCAAGTGCTGGGATTATAGACATGTGCCACAGTGCCCAGCTTATGTGGTGTTGGGGAATCAAACTCAAGTCTTTTGCTTGCTAGGCAAGTGCTGTAACCATTATGCTATTCCTCCAGTCCATTAATATTTCATTGATGTTGGCATTAACATGTAAAATTATTTTATACCATTTTACAAATATATTACCTAAAAATAGTAATGGGGCTGGAGGAATGACACAGTGGTTAAAGCTCTTGCTTTGCAAATGCAAGGTCCTGAACACATCTAAAGATTCTCCAGCACCACTTAAAGCTGAATGTGGTGGCGCATGCCTGTAATCCCAGCTGAGGCAGGAGGATTGCGGTGAGTTCCAGGCCAGCCACAGTGAGTTCAGGACCAGACTGGGCTACACAGCAAGATTCTGTCTCAAAAAATAATATAATAATAATAATGATGATATAAAAATAATATAATAATATAAAACATAATAATAGTTAACTGTATACCTTAGATGTATTTCTGCAGATCCATTGTATGTTGTTTTGATTTGTGAATTCTTAAGAAGAAACTTCAGTGCTCATTATTTAAGAAATTCTTCATCCAGTCTTTCATAAAATGAACAATCTTTTGTAAATTTAGATTTTTAAAATATATTTTTCAGTGTAGTTAAGTGGGATATTCCTTATCGTATTTGTTCTTTAATTAATTTTGTGACTTTGGAGAACTTAAGAGATATTTTTTAGCTTTATTCTTCTTATCACTAATTTTGGACTTGAGCTGGTTGTAATCTCTGAGGTTCAACCTTAAGATTCTGTGATGCTTATTGAAGAAATAATGGTATCATCCAGAATTTTAGGAGGAGTACTAAGGAACTGTATATCCTTAAATGAAAACAATAATCAGCACATGGTGTGGGGAGGGAAGCTTTGGCTGTAGAGGCTAGATTTATCTATTGGGTAGACTCTTGGATGAGATAAAATAATCTGTAGACTATGTACCTAAAAAGGGGGGAAAAACTCAGAAATAATGCTCTAATAATGCTTTAGATGAAATACCAGACAGATGACGGCTTTTTGTAGTGATGGCTGTTGAATAACATGTAAATAAGTAATCAAGTTATAAGAGGTGAATCTGTGCCATAGGTTGTCTCTGCCCTTTGGACTACACTGTTTATTACAAGCATGGTTTAAGGATTTCAAAGACAAAGGAAAATGCTTTTAAAATCTCTTGAAATTATCATAGTATCCTCATTTTAGGTAGCCACCTGCAAGCATATTAATGTTGTTATTTCAGTCTATTTGACTAATCATTGACCTGATTTAGTAAACATTTGTCAAGTTCTGTCATTCCTGAGGATTTATTAAGCTTGGAGCATAGAATGCATTTTCTTCTCTTCAGTGTTCAGTAAGGAAAGTATTGTGGTAATATTGTGAGCACAATTGTCTAAGAACATTAAGAACTTTCATCTGGATCTTTCGTAACCATAAAAGGCAATGTGTCATGCTTTCCTGTTTTGCATGGATGAGAAGGGAGTAAAAAACACCAAAAGAATTTTTATTGCATAGAAATATTTCCTTCCTTGCAGTTGGTGAAGCAATAATGAGCCTACAAAACAATCTTCCTATAGCAGGGGAGGGAAGGGCAGGAAAGTGGGTGAGATCACACAGATGTGCAGACTGGTTACAGCTCTTGCTTCCACTCAGGGTTCCTTCCACACATGCACAGTGTGCTGTCTGATTATGATTCTTCTCACAGCCCAAGACTGGAAGGCAAAAGCTGATTCTTTCTAAAAATGGAGCTTGTCCAAGTCACTGGCACTGATTGTGCCACAGGCTAGGGCCATACTTGCTGACTCCCAACCTATGGCTAATGCCAGACAAGTATCCACTGTGTTGAGAAGGTTCTTTCAGTAAGGAACATTACTTAGTTCAGAAAATGTTGCTCTTAGTGTATTCAGTGGCAACTTTAACATTGTAGAATAGACCACCATCACTAAATAAAACTCAAACTATTGATTTAAAAAAAGCTAAAAATCCTTCCCTTCCCCTTCTGCCCCCTGCCCACCCCCTTCCTTTCCCCTCACTTCCTCTCTTTGTGCTAGGATTGAGCCCAGAGCCTGTGCACGATAGGCGATAGGCAGCGGTGCTCCTGGGCCCCTTTACGTTTCTCAGTGCTGGGCTACCACCTCTTCTATTTCTACTACTTCTTCTGTTTTGACCTTAAAAGGATTGATGAGAATGAACTGGAACTCCACTTTGAGCCAAATTCAAAGAGACTCAGCAATTTCTTTAGTTTGTTTCAGACCTTTCATGAGATTGAACCTACCAAAGATGTCTTTACATGCAGTTAATATTTTAAAAACAGTTACGTATAAGAAATAAGGCAAAAATGGCTGGGCTTAGTGGTATGCACTTGTAATCCCAGCTACTTGGGAGGCTAAAGCAGGAGAATGGCAGGTTCCATCCCAGTCTGAGAAATTTCGTAAGATTCTTCTCTTTTAAAAATTAAGGCAATAATGCATAGTATATGCTTTTTTAAGTAATAAATCAGTAGTAATGCAGTAGAGATAACCTGGAATTGCGTTCTTTGTAGAGGAAGAAGCATATTGTGACTAAGTATTAGCTGCCTAAGATTTTGTAATTTGACCATATTGTATTGCTGTTGGGAAAATAATAAAAAGAAAACCCCACTCATTGTGTTATCAGTAATTTGAAAGTGAAGAACTTTTTTTTTCTTTTTAGCATTTTCAGTTTGAAGTTAAAAGTATTGCATTTCCAGGAAGACACTACAGTGTATTCTCAGTATAATGCAAATAGAGGTGAGGTGGAAATTCTCTGATGTGGTTGAGAATTGGTGTCACCTCAGCTTTAAAAGAATTTTTTTTAAAGAAGGAAGAAAAGAAAGAGTGGATGAAGGAACACTACGTTATCTGAATTCTGGTCGTGGTTAAGAACAGAAGACTAGAAATAAATATCCCCTTCGATCCAGTGACACCCCTTCTGGGAATATATGCAGAAGAGGCCAAAACAACACATAGCAGAGATATATGTATACCCATGTTCATAGCAGCACAACTAACAATAGATAAAATATGGAAGTCACCAAAATACCCATCAGAAGACTAGTGGATACACAAACTGTGGTATTTATACACAATGGAATATTATGCATCAATAAAGTCCAACAGCGTGGAGGCTTTTACAGGCAAATGGAAGAAACTTGTGAATATCATGCTTAGTGAAGTAAGTCAGAAGCAGAAGGTAAAACATCGAATGGTCTCTCTGATATGAGAGACCCAGATCACAACTCCTTTGGAACTTAAGAGGAAAGACAAAGTGAAAGAGGGGGGAAGGGTGGGGGAGGAGGGAGGCAGGGGAGGGTAGGGGGAGGGACAAAAGGAGAGTGGGAAAGCCCTTGTCACCTTGACAAGATACAAATGTGCACAAAATGCCCAACCTCATTGTAAACCTTGAATTTTGCACGTATACATATCAATAAAATGTGGGGGGAAAAAGAACAGAAAAGATATCAAGTTCCCCTTGAGTTCCAATCCTAGCTTTGTTGCTGGCTCTGACCATCAGCAAATTATTTAACTGATATATATATTTTGTATAGTCTTCTTAAAATGAGTGTAATGCTTCTCTCATGGTATAGTTAAAAGAATAAAATAATAAATGCGTGAAAAGCAGTTTCTATAGTGCTTAGCATAGAATAAATTTTCAGGTAATAATAATAATAATTGAAGTATTTGATTGTTACTTTTTGTGGTTGCCTTGTTTAAAAGCTTTCAGAACATTTTCCTGGTAGATTCTACACTTGAATAATTAAGTTGATCTAATAGTAACTAGCAAAAGTGTTCTTTCACCTGCAAAGATTTAAAAAAAATTTTTTTTTACCTTTTTCACCCTCCCACATCAAGTGAAATGTGATTCTTCTTGACATGTGAAGGTGTCACCTTTTAACACTTCTCCTGACCAATAAGATATTTAAAAAATTTTTTTAGTTTACAAATCGCTTCTCTTTCCCTTTCCCACCCTCTCAGCCTCCCCTTTCTCTTTCCCCAGTGCCCATCTTCTTACTTTCTTCTGTATCTTTTACATTTTTTTAGGGTTTGCTTTTCTCAGAGAAGCCATGTGGTATTTGACTTTCTGGGTCTGACTCACTTTGCTGAGCATAATGTTCTGAAGATGCATCCATCTACCTACAAATGACCCAAATGTGTCATTCTGAATTGTGGGATAATACTTCATTGTGTATATATACCACATGTTTGTCCAGGCATCTGTACTTGACATATTGGTATTTTCCAAGATTTGGCTATTATAAATTATGCTGCTAGAAACATGAGTAAGCATGTGTCACTGTAGGATAATGACTTCAGCTCTTTTAGGAAGACACCAGGAAGAGGTACAGCTGGGTCAAATGGAATGTTAATGTTCAGTTTTTTGAGGAATCTCCACATGGCTTTCCATAGTGGTTATACCAGTTTGCAGTCCCACCAGCAATGTAGGAGGGTTCCTTTTTCCCCACAGCCTTACCAGCATTTGTTGATTTTTGGGTTCTTAATAGCAACCATTCTTACTGATGATAGATGGAACCTCAGTGTTGTTTTAATTTACATTTCTCTGAGGAACATTTTTTCATGTATTTATAGGCTGTTTGGACTTCTTTGGAGAACTGTTTATTCACTTTAGATTCCTTTTTTTTTTTTTTTTTTGATTGGGTCTTTTGTTTTGGAGTGTCTAGTTTTTTTCAGTTCTTTGTGTATTCTTGATAATAGTCCTCTGTCTGCGGAGTAGCTGGCAAATACTTTTTCCCATTCTGTGGGTGCTTTCTTCACTCTGTTGATTGTTTCCTTGCTGTGCAGAAGCTTTTAATTTCATATAGTCCCATTTACCAGTTCTTGGCTTTGTCTCTTGTGCTTTTGGTGTTTTATTGGAGAAGTCCTGACTGATAAAATATTGCAATGTAATTTTTCCTCTGACGTTGGAGTAATCACTGCTGATTCTGTGAGCCCTACCTTGCTGCATGACCTTGGTACCTCTCCATCCTCTGACATCATCCTTGTCAATTTGTGTGTTTAAGGTAAGGTTCCATTTATTTTTCTTCAGCCTACTACATTCTTTCATCTCCGTCTCTGCCCCTACCTTCCCATTTTTGCTGTACTGTGTCACTTTTGTTATTTCTAACATTCTAGTACTCTCCTTTTCTGCTTATAAAGCCTTCCGTCTCAAAACAGCTGATTCTCCCCAGCCTTAACTCAAAAGACTTGGTACTTAAGTGTGACCTCCAAGGCTCTCCTAATCACATCCTTTGTCCACTGCAGTAGTTGCTGCATGCTTTGACCTTTCTTGCAATCAGAAGGTGGAAGATTTGAGAAGAAATCCCTAGAGCCCACCACAAATTTGTGATTCTAGCTTCCTCATGGGCCCTTATTAAGGATTAGCAATTGTTTCTTATCAATTCCTTGCACATTTTCTTCAATGACTGTAAAATATTTTCCATTCTCCTTATACTTGCAGTCCTAACTGGTCCTCCCTTCCTCTTGTGTGACAGATTTCCCTCTTACTTTAATGTTTACTGCTGTCTGTTTGCTCTGATTGTTCCTGGAAGATTGATGAACAAAATATTAAACAACCTCATTGTGTCCCTGAGGTCTGATTTAGCTTTTCAATAAGCAGGTATCTAACTCTTGTCCTTATCCCGTCTTTAGGACATGGCTATCTTTGAAATAGATGTCTCTTTATTTAAATGTCTATGTCATATTTAGTCATTCAGCATTTATTGAGTATAATGTTCTGTATCAGGTATATATTAAAGAAATTAGAAAAAGAATAATAAAAGGCATACTCCAAGTTACCTTTCTATGGATTGATAATGATAACAACAAACTTGCCTAACTTGAGTAAACTTCATTTTTATTCATTTGGTGCTAACTGTGAGATGGGTCCTTTGAAGGTGCCAGCACTTACTTATGATGCAGGAATGTCACATGACTTGATGAATAACATGGCTGTCTTTTCCTTTCTGCTCCAGGGCTTTGATAGCTGTTGTTACACATTTTGGTAATAGGGACACGGCGGCAACAACTGTGCAGATCTTTTGTACCTGAACAAAAGACTTGGAGGAGGCTAAAGACGGACAAATAGGAAGAGCCACCAGATCTACTAGGATAATGGGGCGGTGAAGGCCTCTGAAGGCCTCAGGAAGGAAGAACCAGTCTTGGGACAGGAGATGTTTGCTGAGAGAATGAACGTGCATAGGGTCGTGCGTGGCAGTTGCAGCCAGATAGTCTGAGAGCACAATAGTCACTGTGAGAGGGGCTGGTGGGTCTTTCCTTCAGAGAGAAGTGTGGATGCACTGATTGTAGACATTTATAGGTAGAATTTACCCATCATTCTCTTTTTCTATGTTAAATTATATTTGAAAGTAGAACTTGGATAAAATCTGTAGCTCAGTTCCTTTTCTTTTTTTCTAGAGTTGCATGAGGGAGCCAAGGGATATGTGGAAGAAAATGTTTCTAATGTAGCTGCCCTTCAGTGTCTTCATTTTGGCTAGTTTGCGAAGGAGATGGTGTTGATGGTCATATGTAGGCTCATAGCATTGTAGTTTGTGGCTGGGGAGAGTAATGCTGAGGTTGGGTCCATTGAACGAATGCAGAGACTCTGACAGAACTGAGACAATGGTTTTAGGGGCCACAGTCCATGAATTGGCCTGTGGAGCTCCTCTCCCCTTTCCTAGTCTGTGAGGAAAACATAATTAAGAGAGAAATTTAAGGTAACTTTAAGTGTCCCTATTTTTTTTAACACTCAAGTCCTCTATGGTTTATTGTAAAAAACAGAATGTGTATTTAAGACACTTTCAGTGTCACTTTACATAATGTAGTTTTAAAAGCAAATGTAACTAATTTCTCATTTATTTGAGCTTTAGGAAAAGAGAAGATAGCTTTTGGAGAATGAGGAGTAACAGTACAGTAACGAAAGTATCATCAATCCAATTTGATACTTTTAAACTTTGTATTATGTATACTTGCTAACTTGTGTGCTGCTCTAAAGTGGTTTTTCTTCCTTTCTTCCTTCGTTCCTTCCTCACTCCCTTCCTTCCTTCCCTCCTTCCCTCCCTCTTTCTTTCTTTTGTTAGACACAATATAGGGAGTGTTTTAAATACCAAATTTAGTGTTGGGATAAATAGAACATTACTTGTATTAAGTTAACAGATACATAAATGAAAGTCATTGTTAATTTAAGGTGCTTCTTAAGCTTTATTGGGCAAAAAGATAAATATTTTGTCACTGTTAATGTTTAACTCTGTAACAGTAAATCTTTTGAGCTCATCAAAACGTGAAGTCATTGCAAAATGAATGATACATTATAAATGTATTTTTCAGTAGTGATTTATGCATCTGACTTTTATGGCACTGAATTTCAACATCTCATAAAAAAGTCATTTTACAGAAATGTCATGCTGACCTGTGTTGAGAGGTAAAGTGGGTGTCTATGTGATCAACTTCGTACTAACCTGAATTTCATTTAGAGATGTCTTAAAGTACTTACATATTATTCTCAATAAATATTTGTTAACTGAATGAATATTTAACATACTACTTGACTTAAGTATTGTGACTTCTCTGAAATCTGAATTTTTAGCTCCACGTGACTCAGTTTATTTCGCAGGTATCATGTTACTGATTCTTCTTAATGTGCTACCCATAAAAACTTTAGTGTTTCTGGGCGTTGACTCAAGATCATCACAAAATACTTGTATTTATTTTTAAAATTCATATCAAAGCATCTTTAATATATGGCAGTTTTAATATTTTGGCATCTCCTACACATTGACTTACCACAGAAGATTTTGTCTTTATTTTACTTTAAATGAAGTACTGTTTTCAGAGATGATTTCCTTAAATCCATCTGCACTGAAAAAATGTAATTAATCTGACATTTTGTAAAGGTTTCATTGAATTATATTCTTGTCTTATGCTGTACAGGGATAAGTACTTACATATTTTCAGCTAAGATTAGATTTAGGATGTGTTAAAGAAAAAAGATAACAGTACATATTTTATGATCAATATATTTTAGTCAATTTTCAGATGAACTTGTCCATCTGTAAATTATAGACAGGATATGCCTAAAAGCAGAAAAATAAGATTTAGAGCTTAGACAAATAGAAGAAGGAATTTTGAGTGTATCTGTGAAAAACTTGAAGCTAGGAACATGCTGGTTTGTAGGTGACCTAATGAACTAATATAATCCCACTGTCCCCATGTATGGAAGTTTGACTTTAGCTTTAAAAAACAATTACTGTTCTTTGATTTTATAGAAAAGTCTTTAAATTAATTTATTATTTATTTGTTAATTACAGTAAGCTAATTTAGACCCTTTGGGGGAATTTATAATTTTCTCTCTACAGATGGACTGGTTTGTGTATAAATACTTGTTTGGTGTATGTGAACACTTGTTGCAAGGTTAGAATTTTTTTTTTGGTAGGTGTGCCAAGGTACTTTTGTTGGCCAATTGAAGTGTTCTTTAACCTGAAGGAAAGAGAATGTTGAAACAGTTTTTAAGGGCCTTTATCTCTTGTGCTAGTCCTATCATTCTGTTATTTAACTGGTCTAAAACCCCACCTAGATAGAAATAACAATTGAAGAACTTGAGAGACACTTTTCCTTTCTTTCAAATAATAATTTCAAATTTAAAATAAGTGTGAAAATGCTCTTACAATTGTATAAGTCACTAATGCTTCTTTCTGATCTTGGTTTAGTTTCTTAAATTGTTTCTTACTTCACATATCTTAAGCATGTCTTTATAGCCAACTCATTTGTTCTAACTTACAAAAAAAGAAACATTTATCTTATTTTGCTTTTCTTCTCATCTGGCATCATCTTTTGGCAACCCTCTGATCTATTTTTGTTCTCAGAATGCAAAATTAATTTTAATACTAATTTAAGAAAATTTTAATTAGCGGAGAAGCTGCCTTGTTAATTGAGAGTTTAACTGTGAAAACACCAAGTACTGAGATGCCATCTTCATTGGGAGACCCTCACATTCCAGGCTCAGTAGGTCTGGTCCTGGAGGAGTGTTCAGTTTTTCCAGAAAATACATTTCTAATCTCATGTCGGGGACTGGAGGTGGGTGGGTCTGACCATATAGGTCTGGCTGCTGATCCGAGGGGGGAGTGTCTGGTTTTAGCTCCTATGATGTAAGGAATTGGAACAACATAAGTTCCACTTTTACCATGAAAATAGCTGAACAAGTAGATTTTTATGAACTCCTCTGAGAACTAAAATCACAGAACAAATTACCAGGGTCCTTCAGTGAGACCCCGAACATACTTACTTGCTTACCTGCAGCATAAGCTACCAGATGCTTGTAGGAAAGACTAACCTAGGAATTTTGGTGGGATGCTGGAGGCCAAGGCAGATAAGAATGAAGTTTCTTGGGCTTACAGACATCAGAGTGTTCTCACATTTGTGCCAACTTACCTAGTCTTTGAATTAGTACCCTTCACTGTAGCCCTACCTCAGATCTTCACTTCCACGGAAGCTGGGGTCTGTGTCTTTGGAGACGTTCTCTGCATGAGCTTTTGCTTCTTGTCGATGATGTTTTCTGCAGTTAAGATAATCTGTCATCTTAATAGAAGTTTCATCACAACATACTGTTAACTGAAAATAACCTATTACAAGAAGGAATGTGCAGCATAAGTTTCCAAATTTTGTTTATACACACAGGAAGAAAGTATGATTTACATCCATGTAAGTCATAGAGTGTGGGCGACATTTTCTATTTGTATTTTCTAATTTTTCTACAATGCTGACTTAAAAAATATTTGAGAGAACTCTCAGAAAACAGAAATGTGTACTTATAATTAGTCACTAGAACATATGAAAATCTTTGTTTTTATCCTGTTTATTCTCATTTAGATATCCTAAATGGGTAGGGTCCTACATATTCTTCTGACACTTGCTATACTTTTTTTTTTTTTTTCTTAGCAGCAGGACTCCAATGATAGCTTAAAAACTCACTGTGAGGACCTCTTACCTGATCTCAGGACTCATAAAGTGGAATTTCTCTGGAGGTACAGGTGGTTGAAGATGGCTTTTGGGTTTCCACAATTATTATATCCTCCCAAACGGGAAAACTTTTGTAGCATAGGCCAGTAATTTAATTCCCAGGAAATTCTGAACTGCCCACTAAAAAATTCCCAAAGTTGCACCACAGACCAATTAAATCATCTACAGGGACAGGACCCAAAAGCTATAGTTTCTAAAATTCCCCAGGTGATTTTCTTGTATATCTAAGCTTGTAAGGAAAATATGTATTTTTATTCTTACAAAGTCCTTTGGATCTTCAGGGCTAACCTGGAAAAGTCATCTCTGTACCCATTGTTAGCTCCATATGGATCTTAAGGGAATTTTGTTGCCATCAAGGCCATACTTACCTTTGAGTGTTATGTGTGTGTGTGTTGAGGGATAAGTGTGGGTGTGGATGCACATGCTGCACACATACAATATTTATGTGACACATCGTAAGAAGTAAGAGTAAAGGTGACCCTGTCATATCTTACGTTGTATTCCGAGTACCTGGTTCAGTAACTTCTCAAAATACATTGTAAAATTAATAGATTTTAAAGAAATTAATTGCATTAAGAACATTTATGTTCTTGTTTTCAAAAAAAGACAAGGAGTTATTCAAGGTTTACCATCATTATTCCATAGTCTATGATTTTTTAAAACTTTATTTATTTTTAATTTGTAAATACATGAATTTCAAATTCTTTTTTTTTTTTTTTTTAAGGCAGGATCTTGTTCTGCAGTCCAGGCTGGTCCTGAACTCACTATTGGAGCCCAGGCTGGCCTTAGATTCATGGCAATCCCCTTACCTCAGCCTCCCAAGTACGGGATTACAGGTGTGTGTTACCAAGCCCAGCTTTAATGAATTCCAAAATCTATAACACATTAGAGACATGGGTTTGGGAAATCACTGAGCGTCTCTGCCCACCACTTTTTCAGCAGTTCACCACTTTCCTAGCTGACTGTTGTGCCTCTTTCTACCCTGCCACTCATGTTGGGGCCTTTTTATGCCATTATTTTTGAATATTTTATAAGAGGGACATCGTCTATAGTCAGCTTTTAGTGTTTAGTCCATTTCACTGAGCATTCTCGACTGTAGGTGGCCCCATTTTTATTCAAAATCGTCATGTCTGTCTTTCTTTATGGCTACATGGTATTCCATTGTGTGTAGGTACCACATCTTCTTTAGCCATTCCTGTATGAATGGGCAGGTAGGTTGTTTCAGGGATTTGGGTATTATGAATTGAGCTGCTGTAAACATGGACATACATGTGTGTTTTGGGTACATTGACTTTATTTCTGTTGAGAACATGGCCAGTAGCTGGGTCAAATGGAATTTTTATGCTCAGCTTTCTCAGGAATCTCCAGACTGCTTTCCATATTGGTTGTACCAGCTTGCATTCCCACCAGCAGTGGAATAGAGTTCCTTTCTTTCCACACCCTCGCCAACATCCTTGATGTAAGCCATTCTAACCAGAGGGAGGTGAAACCTCTATGTTGTTTTATTTACATTTCTCTGATGGCCAGCGATGAAGAGCACTTTTTCATGTGCTTGTTACCATTTGTGTTTCTTCGTCCGAGAAGCTTCTTTTCATTTCAACTGCCCACTTTTTGATGGGATTGTTTATTTGGGGGGTGGGGGGGGGGGTTTATGTTCTTCAGTTGCTTGTATATTCTAGATATTAATCCTTTGACTGAAGTATTATTGGTGAAGATATTTTCCTACTCTGTGGGTTGTCTTTTCACCTTGTTGATTGTTTCTTTTGCTGGGAAAAAGCTTTTTAGTTTATATACTCCTATTTGTTGATTTGTGAGATTTCTTGTGTAGTTGATGATCTATTCAGAAAATCCTTTCGCATCCCTGTGTCTTCTAGGGTTTTACCTGTTTTGTTTTCCACTAGATTCAGTGTTTCTGTTTCAATGTCCAGTTCTTTGATCCATTTTGATCTGATTTTAATGTATGGTGACAAATACGGATCTAATTTCATTCTCCTGGAAATCCAGTTTTCCCCGCACCATTTGTTGAAGCTGCTGTCTTTTCCCCAGTGGACTTTTTTTGACCCCTTTGTCAAAAATTAGGTGACTAAAGTTATTTGGGTTGTTTTAGTATCCTATGTTTTGTTACACTGATTCTCCTGTCTGTTCTTATACCAGTAGCAGGAAATTTTAATCACTGTTGCTTTGTAGTATTTTTTGAAGTCTGGGATTGTGATTCCTTTAGCTTTGCCCTTGTTACTTAGAATAGCTTTAAAAATTCTGGGTCTTTCTGGTTCCATGTAAATTTTAAAGTTGTCTTTTCTTGTTCTGTGAAGAATGTCTTTGGTATTTATATTGGTATTGCTTTGAATCTGTATAGCAGCTTTGGAAGTTTGGCCACTTTGACATTATTAGTTGTTCCTCTGTTTTTTAAAGCCCTTTTTTATCTCTTTCTTCAGGGCTTTGTTGTTATATCTGTGTAGGTCTTTTACCTAAAAATGTATTTTTTAAACTGAGGCATTCAGGCAAAAATTGTACATATTTATGGGTATGATGTACTATTTTAATACATGTAGCCATTGTTTAATGTTTTGATTGGGTAAGCAAATTCATCTTTCTAAACATTTCTTCTTTATGGTGAAAACATTCAGACTCCTTTCTTATAGCTTCTAAAAGTACACAGTACATTATTGTTTCTGTAGTTGCCTTACTGACTATGCAGTAACACTCCAAAGTTTCTTACTCCTTGTGTACTGTAATTCAGAACCCCTTGATCAACTGTATTTCTTGGTTTTTAAGCATTCTTTCAGCCCTGTGTGACTATGGTTCAGTAAGGAAAGACATGTTCATCATTTCTGCTACCGGCATGTATTGAGTACCCATAGTTTGCACAGGGCTGTGATGCCTGTGATCAAGTCAGCTTCCTCAGACATTATAACCGGAATGAAAGAAAGCTGGGAAGGCCAAACGTATAGGAAATTGCAAACATCCTAAATCAGAAGTGCAAATCATTGTGAACCAGATTCATTTTTCTATTGAACAAGTATAGGTTGACCTGTCTGCCATACACTGTTATAGATGCTTGACAGTATGAGTACATTGCAAATTCTTTGACATTGCCACACAATTGTAAAATTCACCTTTGAGGCCTGCTTTTCATCCTTTTCCTTACAGTCATATTTTGAGTTAGAACTCCAATGATAGATTTCTAGGTATTACAATAGATGATGACACCCAAATTACTTTTGAAGTTATAATGGAGAACCAGATGAAGAAAGAATTGGATGGTTAATTTTTATTATCCACATTTTACAGATGAGAAACACTTTTAGTGCGCTTTAACTTGCCCAGGCTCACAAACAAGTACTAGCTAAACTTGGGCTTTAGTCTAGATCTTCTGACTGCAAATCCTGTGAACAAGCAAGCTACTCATTATTTAATGGCATAATGGATCTAATTTTGTATTTAGTGCAATACAGGTAAATACTTCAAAAAATTTAGTCACAATAAATTACCTTCAATGCTACTGATAAGTTTCTGACGTTACCTAGCATTTCCCATTGTTAAGCCCTGCCATGTTTCCCTCTGTGTGCATGTACGTGTGAGTATATGTGTGTGTTTTATGAGCTGGCATTGTTTTGAGCATTTGGATTAGGGTAGTCTTTTTATGTTCTCAGATGAGCTGGCAGGGTCATAGATACATTAAGCAGGATTTTTCAGTCACCAGTGTTCACATGATCTTATAATAGTTTTTACCTGTTTTTGTTGACAGGAATTATACTTAACGACTTTTAAAACTTCTGACGCATGAGTAAAATGTAGCAATCAAGAGATGACCAGGACACGAGGAATAGCTTAGTGGTTAAAGCACTTGCCTGCCAAGCTCAGGGCCCTGAAATCTATTCCCCAGCACCACATAAGCCAGGCATGGTTATGCACGTGTGTAATCCCAGTACTTGGGAGGCAGGTGCAAGAGGATTGCCATGAATTATAGGCCAACCTGGGCTAACTAATGAGTTCAGGACCAACCTGGCCTAAAGAGCCAGACCTTGTCTCGAAAGAAAAAGAGAGAGAGAGATGTTCCTTGTCTCGAAAGAGAGAGGAAGAAAGAAAGAAATGGGGAGAGGGAGGGAGAGAGAGGAAAAAGAAAGAAAAAGAAAATAGAGAGGTGGCCAGGGCTGGAGGAATAGCTCAGTGGTTAAAGTACCTGGTAAGCTCAAGGTTCTGAGTTCGATTCCCCAGCACCACATAAGCTGGCAGTGATGGTGTGTGCCTGTAATGCTAGCACTAAGGAAGCTGAGGCAGGAGGATTGCCATGAGTTCTGAGGTCATCCTGGGCTCCATAGTGAGTTCAGGACCAGCCTAGACTACACAGTGAGACTGCTGAGAGAGGGAGTCAAATAACAGAGTGCTTACATCTGGCACAAAGAACTGAGGTCCTTGAGGAAAGTAAGTTCCATTTGTAGTTTCTATCCTAGCTGTCGTCCGTGTGTCCCATTGTCTTTCTCGCTGCTATCACTGATCACAGTATTTCATTTTGGAATTGAAATAGATAGGTATGTTTCTAGCATGGGGCCACTTCTCATGTTGTGAGTGTATGTTTAGCTAACCAAAGGGTTCATGACTGAGGAGAGGCATTTTGCTCTCTGCAATTAAGAGGACAAGGGTTCAGATCTCAGATTTGTCATTTAATGTTCATGTAAACTTGAACAAATTACTTAACTCTGTTTTCTCACTATGAGGAAATTAGAGTATTATTACTTATCTTTCTGGTTTCCTTACAATGACAGATCCACCTTGGGTTTTTGTTTTGTTTTGTTTTGTTTTTGAGACAGGGTCTCGTGTAACCCAGGCTGGTCCTGAACTCACTTTGTAACCCAGGCTGGCCTTGAACTCACAGCAAACCTTCTACATCACCACAACTGGCTTTATGTGGTGCCGGGGAATCGAACTCAGGATCTTGCGCTTGCAAAGCAAGCACTTTAACTGCTGTGCCATTCCTCCAGCGCAGATCTACCTGATTTTTACCATGCTCTTAATCAATTACGATAGCCAGTTTGCGTGTCAGCTTGAACTCCTTGCCAGTACTCTTAACTTTAGTGAATTTTGTTATCTTCATGAATTGATCATGCTACCCAAAGGATCAGTTTATTTTCTAACACCGTTTTTTGGGCCTGATCATCATCCCACAGAACACAGTTGTGTGTGTGTGTGTGTGTGTGTGTGTGTGTGTGTGTTTGTGTGTGTGTGTGTGTGTGTGTGATGCTTGTGTATGACTGGGGACTGAACTTATAGACTTGGCATTGAACCACAGCTCCTGTGTTTTTTATATGTTATTTTGAGTCAGAATCTTGTTTATTTGTCTAGGCTGGCCTCAACCCTCAGATCTTCCTGACTCAGCTTCCCAGAGTGCTTGAATTACACATACCACCACACCTGGCTTGAAAGCATGCTTGGATAAACATGAAGATTTTCACATTGTTGGAAATATAAATTGTTCTAATCTTTCCTGAATGCAAACAATAAATATATGACAAGCTTGTTCTCATTCTTTGACCCAATAATTCTACTTTGGAAAATTATTTCTAGGAAATAATCAAAAGAAAACAACAGGAATTGATACATGATGTTTAAAGCAACACCATTAGAAATAAGAAAGTGAATGAGAAAGGAAGGAAATAAGGTTCGTTTTAAATATCTAATAATATGAGAGTGGCTTATAAAAGTATGAAATATTCAAATGAATATTCTGTAACTACTGAGAAATGGTAGCTATGCAAACCACAGATAGATGGAAATGGTTATGTAGAATATTAGGGAGATGTTCACAGATAATAGAAGTCATAAGTATTTAATAACTGTTTGCTTCAACCCCCATGACCACCAAAAGCCTAGAATATTTAGTATTTTTTCTATGCCTTTCCCCCAAATCCCAGTTCCACTAAGGAAAGCTGCCATTTATTTTTTCCACCATAATTTAATTTGTTTTTCAGTTCAAGAATGCTTCAAAGTGTTTCAACTTTCCTGTTTCTTGCTGATAAATGGGTGTATAGGTCTGTATGAATAAATTTCCAAGCTTTGCATAATTTAAAATACAAAGGCTTATTTTTAAATCAGTGACATTTTGACAAGTGTCAGCTATTCCATCTTTGCTTTACCTGAATGCTTTTTTGGACGGCCCCACCAGTACTAGTTACTGCTCACCAAACTATTAGGACTCCTCCTAGGTAAAAAACAATCCAGACCCTGAACCAGCAGGATCCCAGCCTGGCATTTGAGTTGTCTTTTTCTCACGAATTATCAAATAGGGAAAAGCAGTGAGGCAGAAAGTGAAGGGAGAGGCTTTGGCTTGAATCCAATTTGAGTTTGAATTCAAGGTGCACTGTTTAATGTCTGATTCTAAGAAGTATTTAAGTTCCCTGATCCTCAGATTTCACATCTTTAGGAAGAAAATGCTACTGGGCATAGTGGCACACACTTGTAATCCCAGCACTCCAGAGGCTGAGACAGGAGAATTGCCATGTGTTTGAGGCAAGCCTGGGCCACAAAGTGAGTTCCTGACTAGCCTGGACTACAGAGTGAGGCTCTGTATTAAAAAACAAAACAAAACAAAACAAGACAAAAAAAAACAGGTAACACAAAGTTTCAAAAAAAGAAAAAGAAAATGCTGATATCTGTTCTTTTGGACTCTGGGAGCACTAAAAATCTCACACATACAAATGCTCAGTATATGATATTATTTTCTAATTACTGCCCTTATTAGCACTCAGTATTCAGTATAAATCTAGCCTTTCAACTATCCACATGTCCATTAGACTGCACTCACCCTATGCAGTCATCGTCAGATGTCTTCTCATGCTAGTTACTTGTTGAAGCTCCAATCCAGTTCTTAATCCTGGGTCTCTTTTATGAAGATGCTTAAATGATTCCTTACAGATAGGACTAATTTCAACATCGCTTGCATTTGTTCAGAAGTCTTTTCCTCACATCGCAACCATTGGAATGGACCTGATGGAAATTACACATGGTTATATTGAATTAAAATTTACATTATCTGTAAATTTGAGTTTGATTTAATAGTTTCAGTTCTCTCCTCTGGGACTGCAAAAAAATAATTCTCTGTTCTGGATTAAGCCCTTCATAATATCTAAAAATAATGATGTGTTCTTTAAGTCACTTCTTTTCCTACATCAACAACTCTGGTTCTTTTAAATCTATTTGGTACAAATTCAAATCATTCACTAGCTTATTTACCTTCTGCTGTTAAATCTTCTACACCTCCATCCTATGGAGATGCAACACCCAGGATCATACTAAAGCCTCAGACAGCTGTCAGAACAATTACCCTCTTTGTTCTGGAATCAGTTCTTTAATTAGCACAGTCTTGTAGTATATTAGATTTTGAACAGCTGGGTCCCAAATCTTTTGGTATAAATCCTTAAAATTCTTAGTATTTTTCATATACTCAGCTCTAAATATATGGCTTCCATATTCTGCATTTTTTGTATGGCAGATGTGTTTTTTAACATTGAATAAAGATGTGAAAATAAATATAGTGAGAATTTATAGTAGGAAGACAGAAAACAAAGGTTCCAGTACACGTGATAAAGACTCTGCTAGAAGGGCACCTGACCCAGACAGCCTACAAAGATCTCCCAGAGAGATGGCCCAGCTCTGCTGCTCCTGACTGTTGGTTCACTCTCCATTACTCAGTTTACTTATAAAATAAAGCGTTTACTATGGTGGAAACTTGTCAACAAATTTACTCTGCTGACTACCTGCATTTATTTTTAGACTTGGTAATCCTACTATGGGGAATGTGTCCTATAAATATACCAGTATGTATAGGAAGATCACGACAACAACCACTCCTCCTCCTCCTCCTCCCTTCCCCCCCCCCCACACATGCTTGTATATAGAATGTGCATAATGATTTGTAATTTTCTGTTTTGTAGTGTTCTAGTCAGATTTTGGTAAGAAGAGTTATTGAGACCTTATAGTAACCAGTTTTACTTAATTATTTTGGTGGGCTAAAGTTTATAGCTGATGTAAGTAAGTAACATGAAGTTTCAAACTGCCCAGTCCAAAGACTGTCTGCTAAATTTTATGTGTGAGACAATCAGAGAAATTATTATGTATGTATATTACATGCAAAGTATCCACTAACAAGATACTGTTTTCTCAAGTTTGCATAGAGGAAAATAAAGTCATGTTTCACTTTGGTCTCACAGTCCTTGGTCTAAAACACTTAACTTTCAGAGACAAGAAAGAAAAGTTTGTCTACCTTTTGTATCTTGGTATCTCTCTGACCCTAAAAAAGAAAACAGCTCCAGGTTTGTTACTGTTTTCAGTTCAAGTACATTCTTCCATATTCTCGATATGCAGATACAGATTGATCCCTAGAAAGAGATTTGGAAATCAGTTTTAACATCTTTGTTATTTAAAAAAAAAATTGGATGAATAAGCCCAAAGATGAGCAATGAATTGTCCACTGCCATCTAGCTTGTGAGCACCAGAGATGGGACTAAGGTTAGATCCTCCTGGACCCTACAGTCCAGCTGCTCTTGTATCCCCACCCCCTGCTCTTTCCTGATAGATCCTACATATGTACAATAGAAAACACATTCAACCCTGATCAAGTTATACCTCAGTATTACGTATGCATTTGGTTAAAAGACCCTTAATGAAGCCAGTATTGTTTTACACAATTTTATGTCAAGACGGAGTCCTGATGAACTTATGCCCTATTTGAAATTTTTGGGGACTAGAATAAAAAGAAGACTTTTTGACAGGGATCAAAATTAAAGAAAAATCATTCTCTTTCTTTATGCAAAATCTGAGATTAAAATTTTAATTTATAAGGGTATAGTATCGAGCCACAGGAATCAGAAAAATAACACTATCACCATGGCAAATGAAAAATAATGATATCCATTATATACAGCATGTGGCAGTTAAGAAAATATTTTTTAATTATCTCATCTGGTTCTTTTAAAACATAGAAAACTAGAAAGATAAGTAATAATACTCTTAATTTTCTCATAGTGAGAAAACAGATTTAGGAAGTTAAGTAATTTGTTCAAGTTCATACCAACTTTAAATGACAAATCTGAGATTTGAACCCTTGTCCTCTTAATTCCAGAGAGCAAAATGACTCTCCTCAGCCATGGACCCTTTGATTGGCTAAACATACATTCATATACAAAGTGGTCCAGAGTTAAATTAGTGACCCCAGGGTAGAAACATACCTATCTATTTCAAGTCCAAAATGAAATATTATGATTGGTGATAGCAGCAAGAGAGACAATAAGACGCACAGACAACAGCTAGGACAGAAACTGGAAAGGGAACTTAATTTTCTTGAGAAACTCAGTTCTTTTGGGGGTCGAATATTGTATTTGATATATTGGGGACATAGAAATTTTCTTTTTAAATGGTACTTAAAATGCATTTGATACTATTGAATTTTGGGAGGGCAGTTATGAAATTATCTGTCTTCCGTCACAGGAATAAAAACTCTGGCTGGACTCGTTGACCTAAATGCATTCTTGGTCATACTTCTTACTCCCCAGTTGTTCCTTTCCCCTATGTAGGAAGACTTGTGACTTTTCATATCCTGTCCTTTTTATTTACTTCTGAAGTATATTTTGAGTATTTTTTTTGTATTTCAACTAATACCTTATCTTTTTTCAAGAAATAATTTTTCTTCTTAAGCATCCTGTAATTTGATAGTTTGGAATCACTATTTTAACTTCACTGTTTGTCCTTTGGTATTTTTGCCTACTTTTCCAACATGTATTTTAGTATGAATATTGAGTTCTGAAAAATCAGGACTTTATTAAATACACATAATAATTTAGGCAGTGTTGTTATCTTTACTATATTTAGTTTTCCCATCATGGAAGAAATTATATTTCTCCATTTGTCTATCTTTATTCAATTCTGCTGTCATACTTTATGTCATCTCTGAATAAGCCTTTAATTTTCTGATTTAAATTAATACTCATTAAATTTTTTGTCAGTGTTGTTAACGGGGTTTCTTCTGCATTTCCTAGTTACAGTTCAGAGTACATAGGCTTGTAGTGCTTTCAAATGGCTTTTTGTACTGTAAGTTTGCTAAAACCATTTGTTAACACCATCATCATCATCATCAAAGGAGAGGGTCTCACTCTGTAATCCAGAATGGTACTAAACTCTCTATGTAGCCTGGCTCATCTCAAACACATGACAGTCCTCCTGCCTCAGCCTCTAGAGTACTGGAAATACTTTCTGCTAATATGGTGCTTGGGAACTGAACCCAGGTCCTTGAGCTTGCTGGGGAAGCACTCTAGGTACTGAGCTATACCTCCAGCCCCCTAGCACTAATATTTTAATTTCATTGAGTTCTATAGTCATATAACTTCGAAACTTGGGAATATAGAATGATGTCATATATAAAATATAACTTTTCTTTCTTTTTTTCTTTCTAATACTTTATTGACTTCTGAGTTACAGAACTTCCATTGCCTTCCCTAAGAAACTAAGAAATATATTAAGAAATACATAATTCCTTGTTCAGTCATGAAGCTACTTTTGCTTCCCTCAGACTAGGAAATAAAGGAATCAGATTAACCACAAGGACTGGAGAAATAGCATAGCTGTTAGGGCACTTGACTAGCAAGTGCAGGGCCCTAGGTTCAATTATTCAGCATCGTGTAAGCTGGATGCGGTGGCACACACCTGCAATCCTAGCACTGGGGAGGCTGAGGCAGGAGTATTGCCATGAGTTCAGGACCAGGGACTACAGAGTGAGACCTTGTCTCAAAAAAAAGCTGCACCTGGCATATAAATGAATTATAAAATATAAGCATGCTATATTCTCTTTGGGAGGTGAAGTAGACCCCAAGTCTACTGAAGTGAGCAGTGTTGGATTGTTTGAGTATGTTCATTGATCTGAAAGTGGAATGTTTAAAATCAAAGCTAGATGGAAAGATTAGGAGAAAAGTATGTCATGAAGTAAAAGTTTAATGGCAGTTATTTCATTATCCAAGGAAAGGTTAGTTTTGTGAGTGTACTACGAGTAGTGTGATAGTGGCATGGGACACAGGAGGACAGAGCCCAGACATTAAGCACTCTGGGAATTCCCATGGCTCCCTCTGACTGATAAGGTTGTGTTTAGGATGAGATTGTTGTATGAGACTCTAATACATGTGTTTTTCTGTCTCCCTTGATCTGACCCCTGGCTCACTCAGAAACCCTCATAAGGGATTTCTTTTATTTATATGAAAAAAATACTCTGATACAAGGGACTGGAAATATAACATTCCTTGTGACTGTAATTTACAACTATAAAGTAATAGACTGACATTATAAAGAATGTACTAGCAATATGAACTTGGAGTATTTAATACCTAATTAATTATCCATAATCAATCAAAGAAGTTATTAATCAGGTTGTATAATGTCACCTCCTCATGGACCATCACTCTGCAGTTAGTGTATAGAGGGAATTGAGTTTCTGGACCCAGGCATTTACACAAATTGAACACAAGTTGAATCTGTAAGCCTTCTGTAAGCCTCTTGGAGAGAGCCCAGCAAGCTGGCTGTGGCGTAGTTTGCATTGCCAAGGAACTCACAGAGGCGTTGTCATTTTCTCTGAACGCTTACTGTGTTAATGGTATGATACTTTTCTCCCTTGAGGAATTATATTTTTTCTTTGTCCATTATAGTGTTCAACAATAAAACTGCAGGCTCGTAGTGGAAAATTATTTTATTTTTTGAGACAGGATCTCACTCCGTAGTCCAGGCTGGTCCTGAACTCACCTGGGGCCCAGGCTGGCCTTGGACTCAGGTCAATCCACCTTCCTAAGCCTCCCGAGTGCTGGGATTGCTGGCGTGCACCAACATGCCCAGCTTATGTGGTGCTGGGAAATTGAATTCAGGTAGTTAGCGTTTGCGTAGCACTTGCTAAGCAAGTGCTTTAACTGCTGAGCTGTTCCTCCAGCCCCTCGAAAGCTATTTTGATACAGTATTTTATTCTATTTATTAAAGTTCTTACTTAGTTACTAGTGTGGTAATAATATAAATTGTGTATATGTGGTTTATTTCTGGAAAATATAACTGTATCTGACTTATGAAGTATATTGAAATTTTAAAAACATTTTCCAACAAACTCATTGATTGTTGACATCTTTTCTAACAGTTAATTCCTTATAACTTTTTTTGTTATTGTAAATTATTCGTGTAGGTTTGCTGTTTCTTGACACCACCTATAATTTTGAATTTCTATCTATCACCATTTAATAAATTTATTTACTAGACTATAATCCAGATTTGTAATGCC
>PVKB01000264.1:478675-676679 GCA_004027205.1 Ctenodactylus gundi
AGTGTGTAGCCCAGGCTGGCCTTGAACTCATGGCAATCCTCCTGTGTCAGTCTGCTGAGTGCTAGAGTTACCGGTGTGTGCCAACATACACAGGTACTTTTTTCTATATGGTGCTGAGGTGGGGGGGGGGGGCGAGGGGGTGGGATACCCTATTTTTTCATTTAGCCGTTTTCATTTAATATGCTTTGGGAGGGGAGGGGGGTTAGGGGAATGGTTCAGCAGTTAAAACACTTTCTTAGTAAGTACTACATCAAGCCCAGCACCACATAAGTCGGGCATAGTGGCACACCCCTGTAATCCCAGCACTAGGGAGGGTGAGGCAGGAGGATTGCTGTGAGTCCAAGGCCAGCCTGGGCTCCATAGTCAGTTCAGGACTAGCCTGAGCTACAGAGTGAAACCCTGTCCCCCCGCCAAAAAAAAAAAAAAAAAATCCTTTTTTTGCTTTTTGCTTTTTGCTTTTTTTTTTTTTTTTTTTTTTTTTTTTTTTTTTTTTTTTTTTTTTTTTTTTTTTTTTTTTTTTTTTTTTTTTTTTTTTTTTTTTTTTTTTTTTTTTTTTTGGCTTGGGGTTGATGCATGCTTTATTTCTGCACTTAGGTGTTTTATCCCCTAATTTTAGCTTGGAGTCTTTCTTTCTTTTTCTTTCTTTTTTTTTTTAAATTTTTTTTGTTTTGTTTTCTGTGCTGGCGATCAAACCCAGGGACTTGCACATGCCAGGGAAGTGGTCTACCATTCAACTACACCCCTCATTCCTAGATTTATTCTTGTTTTTTATTTATTTTCCTGGTAATATCAACAGTTGGAAATTTGTTACCTAAAGAGATCTGATTCTCTTTTTAGTACAAATATTTTCTCAGTGGGTGCCTATGTATGTTGTTAATAGATCCTTCTGTGAATTTTCTTCTAATCACCAAACTCAATAAGTGATTTCATTATGTGTTAACTATTCAAATGATAATAGGAAACACAAGAGACACTGGAAAGGATACCATGGCTAGGATAGAAAGAGGGCACCAGAAGCAGGGGATCACATGGAAGGCCAGGTGAGAGTCATTGACCCATAAAGTGTGCCCCCTGACCAAAGCTAGTTGGCAAGAGTAGGTTCTAGGAGATGGCATTTGAGCTGCTACCTTACTCAAGACAGGAAGGAGCAAATAAGAAACAGATCCGAGAGCATTGCACAGTCAGGCTGGCAAGTCTACTACTCTACACCACTGAGTAATGCAGGGCCTCCCAAATTCTTGTCACAGAGACCATTGTAATTCTAATCCCCTTCTTCCTAGTTCTCTGCACTTGTGGTAGAAATGAGATATGCAAGTGTAAGGAGTAGAATGAGACTCAATAGAGAGTCTTTCTTTCTAAGCTATATATCAGCAGCCCTTGCTTATGGTTGTCCTACTGCCTGATGCCAGTGAGGAGCTTATAGACCTCCTTGCAATTCCCTAGGCCACCCAGTAGTAGGGAAAGATTTTTGTTTATATTTATTTTTATGTTACTGTTTTCGAAGTTCTACTGTTTGTGTATGCTCTATCCTATTCATTATGTATTAGTGCAGTAGTTCATTTATCCAGTTTGTAAAGAAATATGTAGAAACATTAATGTGAAGCTCAGTCATTTTTTTGCTGATGGATACGATTTTAAATGTTTGGCCGTCAGTGTTGTAGAGCAGTAGCCTTGACAGACTGGCTGTACAACTTAATCCCCTGTTTTGTTGTTGTTGTTGTTGTTATTTTTTTGTTTTTTGTGACAGAGCCTTGCTCTGTAGTGCAGGCTCACTCTGAGCTCACTATGTAGCCCAGGCTGACCTTAACCCACAGCAATCCCTCTGCCTCATCCTCCTGAGTGATGGATTGCAGGCATGCACCACCACACCCAGCTTATAGGGTGCTGGGGGATAAACTCAGGAGTCCTCCCAATTTAAAAAATTTGGATTTCCTTGGCCACGTCACACTTACTAATTCATAATCCCTGAGTGTAGGACACAGAGGTATGCTTTTTTAAAAACAAGCATCAGAACTTGAACCGCTATATTAGAAATGTTAGGATCTTTTTCCTAAAACCTATCCACCTATTTTGTAGTCATTGGAAAAGCAAACAAACAGAACTTATTGTGCAAATAGAAGTAGATCATTGGGAACGAAACAAAAACTCATGCAATATTTGAAGACTACTTGTGAATTGGTTTACTTATTTATTGTCCATGATGGATCCCATATTGAAAGATAAACAGTACCTGACACTTAGAAGTGTTTAGTAAATATTTGTTAAATGAATAAGTGAGTAGTGAAACCCTTTCCTTATTGTGTTTTGGGAATCCATGGATACTGAAGAAAGAATTCATTTTAACTGTGCTGCTACAGATTGGAATGATCTGATAAAACCCCTGGTTATCCCACTGAACTGATTATAGTTTACTAATGCCCAAAGTTTACATTAATTCTCTTACTTAATTTTCAATACCATTTAAGAAAGTAGTAGCAGTTGGAAGATGGAAGATGTGGAAATCTTCTTTTATTCTCTTTTTCATTTCAAGTCCCTGTGTCTTTAAGGAAAGGGCTAAGCTGTAGCTTGGTCATTCTCCAGTTCCAAGAGGAAATGGATTGTAGCAGTTGTGCCTTTGTAGAGCAGATGTTTTGGTTGGAAAGGCTATCAGCCATCTGACTCATAATAAATCCTCAGTTCCAGTAAATTCCCAGTTTTCAGTTACAGTAGGTAGGATGCGGGAAAACAGTATCTTCCACTTTGGGGTCTTTGAACTCGTTTCACATATTGCCGCTTTCTCTGGTGCATGACAGTGTGTGAAAGGGTGAAATGCTAGGGAAGGTCAGAGCGGTTCCGGGAACAGACTCAGGCAGTTGGTGTTTTTAAGAGAGCATTGGAGGCAAACCAAAGCCGTTGCCCTCCCTGACCTAATATTAACACTAGAAACATAACTAGGCTGGATGCTCCTTAAGGTTCCTGTGTTAAAATCATTTCTAAGTTGTGTTATTTTAGATAATTGTATTAATATATTAATTTGAACAATCAAGTCATTATCTTGTTTCTAGTGATCTATTTGCAGCTGGTAGATTTTTGTTTTTTTGTTTTGTGGGAGTTTTTCTTTTCTGTAGAACTTTGAAAGTACTTATATGGTCCCTATATGGTGTCTTTCCATCTCAAGAGCTTTGTTTTACAGGAAAGTACTCAGGGTGCATAAGATCAGTATTCTGGTAAGGCTTTACAGCCACAGTTCATGATAGATAAATTAGAATTACAGACAAGATGTTAAGTGTGCTGTATTTTTCTTGTGGGCTTGACTTAGAGAGTTATTGATTTAGAAAAGTGGCATCTTATTTTCCTTACTCTTTTCTTACCTGTTTCTTTTGCCTCCATCACTGAGGAGGGAGAAATGTTGTAGTCTTCACAAAAATGAAGAATTCAAGGCCCATTGCTTCTAAAGTCCTGTTTCTTCCATTCAGTGGCATGGTTGTGATTTCTGAGGGCTTCTTGGTAGATCTGATGCTAAGTGAAACGTCTGAAATGTGGAAGTCAGAAGTTCACTTGTCTTTGTCTAAAAGTCTTGACATATCTCAGGTTGGGCTTTGGCTTTTCTTATTCAACAACAAATTATTGGTAAGTGATACTGTCTAGCTCTGTACTCCTCCTGTATAATTTGTACTGTATTTTTGTTAGCTAAGTGGTCATTGTAAACTTCATAAACTTATTTAGCACACTACATTAAGAAAACATTTTTAAACCTTAGTAAGTGTTCACAGATGTTGTGGCATCTCTTCAGTGAGACAGAATAAAGAACAGAGTAGTAAGTGGTCCTCAGTTCACCCACTGAATTCACCACATATTTGGTATGCGGAAGAGTCGTGGTGACAGGATTGAGACAGAAGATTCCAACTCCAGCAGGAATAGGAAAAGACAGAATGAGTTGGTCTCTGGGAACTTGTCCCGTTCGTCTTCCCTGTCCCCCAACGAACGGCATGATGCCTGGTACCTGGGAATGTCCTGGATTGCAAAGGGAAAACATGGCTATGAGTTGGAAGACTGGATTTGTTTCCTGATAACCTTTTTACTGGTAGAAAACTCTGGACACGTGCTTAATATCTTTGAGAAGAATAACCCCTTGAGTTCCACTCTTGACTCCTCACCAAGTGCTTTTCTTTCCTCTCTTGCCATGCTTAATATAACTTTTGCTTGCTTGAATTTGAGAAAATTTAAGTCTTTACAATAGAGATGATATCCTCATGGGCTGTTGGTGAGGGAAGTTAATAAGTGAGGTGTAGCACCACACAGAAATAAATGTTATGTAGCAGTGTATGTAAGAAGCACTACTAACGTAGGCTTGACAACTTTGGGCATGAAGCCTTTACTCCGTTTGCACTTGACCCACTCTGGGCTCTTTAACATTGCATCCATGCCCACCAGGATTTAGGTTCACTACTTGAGGTAGGTTGCTGTGCTCAAACCTGGTGGTGAGATTTTTAATCTGGGAAAAGCAGCAGGACTAGGGATAATTACAAGCCTACCTGATAATCTGAGCATTACACTTATTTTATTGTGCAGTTACGCATAAATGTGTTCTGTCTAGTGCATTTCTGTTTTAAAATTTCCTTTCAGCTTTCTTCAGTTTTTTCTTTTTAAAATTTTGTTCGAAATAGTCTCAAATTTGTTATGGAAATGTAAAATGACAGTTGCTCTTATTTTTAGACCATTTGAGAGTATATTATTGACATGATAGTTCTCCTCTAAATACCACACTAAATACTTCACAAGTATGAACATCTCCCTAAATAATTATAACATAATCAGAAAATCAGAAAATTAACACTGATACATTCCTACCATCCAATTTTAAGACCTGAACTCAGTTTGGAATTATATGTTTCCTTCAGTTGTACAACTCTTCACTTTATAAGATAGCATCTGGTTTTGACATTTATTTTTTAAGAGGATAGGCCAATTATTTGGTAAACTGGCTCTCAGTTTTGATTTGTTCTTCTTGCACACTTGGGTTTTCTGTGTGCATCAGTGACATGATGTCAGCTCTCATGCTTCCTGTCAGTGGCACATAATATCTGCTTGCCTTTGTTTATGTTGTGTTTGTGGGCATCACTTGTTTAAGCTGCTATATGCTGTATTTTGGATTTTGAGTGTCCCCAAAGGCCCACTTGTTAAAGGCTTGGTGCTCATTCTGTGGCACTTTTGGAAGATGATGGAACCTTTAAGAGGTGGAGCTTAGTAGTCTTCTGGTGAAGACGGTGGCTGAGTAACAGAGCTGTACAATGTCTCCTCGTTGATCCGCTTAAGAAGTCAAGAATTTAGTTAGAAAAAGTGTGTTCGGTGTAGCTAGGAAAGAGAAGAGCATCCCCAGCAACTGCAAGAAGGCCAGGGAAAGGTCAGAAATTCTGACAGATCATTGAAAGCAGAGGAAAAAAAAAATTCCAGCAGCCTAAGACACCGCTGCAGGCCGGCTGCAAGCACCTGGACCAACAGGTAGCTGCAGATGGAGGAAAGCTCACATGGGCCCGGAATATCTGATGGAGCTGGGAGTGGACGGACCACCCCAACAAAGGACAGGAGGCTGCGGGCGGGTCAGAAATCCTGAAGTCATATCGGAAGAGGAGGAAAAAAGCAGCCAACTTGGCACGGCCCCGACCTGCCAGCACCCACAGACCACAGACTGAGGAAAGTCCAGAGCCAGAATCTCAGCCCGAGGTAAGCGTGGATCCAGAAAAGTGGGAATTGTCGGCAGCCAGCAGCCCCAGCCTCGGAAGCACCAACCCACGGGTCTGTGTACTACAAATGCAGCGTGTGCTCCCCCTAGAAAAGGCCCTGAGATTCCAGATCAGAAACAGGGCTCAGCAGCCTCCAAAGGCAGTGACATCAGCAGGAGCCATTTTTAAAAGAAGGAAAACAAAACAAAACAAAAAAGCCCAAGACTGAACCCTTTAGAGTAAAAGAAAGCTCAGAATTGCACACCAGGGCTTTGGGGTCACTCTTAAACAGTGCTGAGGAAGAAACTGTCACAAGCGGTAGAGAGAGGAGAAAAGAGGAGGAAAAGGCTGCTGATCCCCTGAACTGCTCAGGGGCACCTCTGCCCCGAGCGTGGAGAGCCCCGCTCTGCGGGAGGGAAGCCAGGACAGATGCAGAGCTTTGCTGAGTGGTCCATGGGGAACAAGACACCTCAGAAGGGGGATCATTACCCCATTCCTCTGGAATGCACTGGAGGCTTCCAGTTCACCGCTGCCGTGCACGCCAGAGGCATCTAGGAGCAGGAAGTCCATCACCCGTCCATCCTGTGAGCCAGAGGTTTCCAGGGGCTTCCAGGGAATTACATCACCCTGTCAATCCTGAGTCCCAGAGGCTTCCAGAGGCATCTAGGTCTGGGAATTCCATCGTCCTTTCTGTCCCTTGGGCTAGAGGATTCCAGAGGCATCTAGGACTGGGCCTTCACCAAATCCTTCTTTCCTGCACACCAGAGACAGCCAGAAATAGCAGAACCATGGGGAAACATGGTAACAGATCTCCTACGAAAGGACCTGACACCCCAAAGATGATACCAGGGATTTTGAAATTACAGAATCCAAAGATGAAAATGGCAAGAATAATGGTAACTTCTGGGCCCATAAATACATTGAATTAAAGCAGAAAATAAAACAGACAGTGCAAGAGCTACACCAACACATAGTCAACCTAAAAGCAAGCCTTGAAAAACAAAAAGAGGAGACCATAGAAGAAATATACCAGAAGATAATGAAGGCAATACAAGAAATTAGAGAAGAACACTACAGAGATATAAAAAAAAATTGAATGCAGATATTCAGGAAGTGAAAAACACACAGGAAATAATAAGCAACCACATTAAACATCTCCAGAATAGAATGTCAAACCTAGAAAATAAAGTGACTGAGCTGCAACATACAGGCCATGAAGAACACAAATAAGAAAGAAAGCAAATCATTACAACGGCTGATAGATGAGTCAGGGAGAAACAACCTCAGAATTATGGATGTCCAGGAGAAGACTGAGGACAAAACAAAAGGCTTAAAGGACTTGTTTAATGAAATAATGGAAGAAAATTTCCCAAATCTAAGAAAAGAAATGAACATGGAACTATTGCAGGCATATAGAGCACCAAATAACTTTGATCAGAGGAGAGCCTCCTCAGGACACATCAATATTAAAATACTAGAAAATCAACACAAAGAGAAAATACTAAAAGTGGTAAGAGAAAAACAGAAGGTGAACTATAAAGATAAGCCCTTCAGGATAACTTCAGACTTCTCAACCCAGACTCTAAAAGCCAGGAGATCATGGAGCAATGTCATCCAAGCACTAAAAGAACATAAATGCCAACCAAGACTGCTGTATCCAGCAAAATTATCTTTTAATTTAAAGGGGGAAATTAAAACTTTCCATGACAGAGAAAGCTTAAAGGAATTTGCAGCCACTAAGCCAGTATTGCAGAGAATACTTAAAGGAAACTTAGAAAGTGAAAGGGAGACCAGTGACACCAATGACCCCAGAGAAAAAGAGACAACAGCTAGAGGAGAAGGAGCTGAGAAAAAAAGTAAGACTGTGCATGAAATTAGGGATAAATTAATAGGTAAAAGGAAACACCAAAAATCACAAAATGTTAATTATTAGTGAAATATGAGTAGTCAATGTATGAAAGTCAAAATCCGAAATAACTGAACGTAGCTATTTATCTATTACTTTAACTGTAGCATGCTTATATGATACAGATTTAAGTCCTTTTAATGTAGCAAATTGATAAAATCTTAAGCTTGTTGAATAAGCAGTTCACTTTTTTGATGTTGAATGTGAGTTTATCCTATTTGAGAGGCGGAAACATAAGCAGCCTCAAAACAGCATAGAGGAAATGTAACATCTAAAGAGAAAATGTAATAAAAAAAATAGGTTGATAATTAAATCATCTGATTGATACACTTTTAAAACACTACCAGTTCTTCTATAAAATTTGTGAAATCTCCCCACAACATTATTACTAATAATAGTATAGTAGTGTGCAAAATAGAATAATTTCTAATTAATAATGCAACATGGGGAATTGACATAAAATCTCTTATGAATACAAGCGCACGAATATATGGATGGATAGACAGATAGAATTATAAACCAAATCTAGCAGAATGTTAGTAACCAGTGAAATATGAGTAAATAAGTTATGAAAGTTAAAATGTTCTGAAATAACTAAATTTGCCTTCATATCTGTTACTTGAAGTATATTTTTGTGGTACAGATTTATGTTCATTTAATGTAGCAGTGTGATATAGTTTTAACTTTGTTTTACTGTAGTAATTCACTTATTAGATCACTGATGAAAATTTATCCTAAGAAGACTGATTGATGTAAAGATAACCCTGTGACAAACATATACCTTCCAGTATTTCAGCTAAGACATTTGAAATTTAACTTTTTTTTCTTCTTTCCCAAGTTTACTAGTCTTTTGAACTACATGCTTGTAGTTATTTTCTAATGTGAACTGGTGGTTAAGGCCAGGTTTAAGAATAGCAACAAAGATATAGCAAAATATAGAAAAAAACCTTTTGATATATATCCCAATAAAGGAATTGGTTGGATTCAGAGAAGAGGCATCAAGATTTAACTACTGTGACCCATTCGAGGAATAGGAAACAGAGTTAGAGCGGTGACTTAAGTGAAATGATTCAGGTGTGGAAGATTAATATGTGAAGTACTGTATAGTTTCTGTGACTTGGAAAACCCAGAACACAGACATTCAATAGAACCACATGAAGTGATAGCCAGAGTTGGTAGAAGGAATATGGAGGGGGTGGGAAGGTCAAACATGGGAAGGGATTGTAAAATCGATATGATACATTGGTGTACGAAACACCCAAATTCATTGTAAACACTATGTATTACATGTGTATATTAATAAAAATAGCGGTAAAAAAGAGGTGGAGGTTCGTGAAAGAAATTAGGTCATTGGGGACTTGCCCTTAAGGAGGTTATTAGGACTCTTTATGTTTGGATCTTGGGTGTCTTCCACAGCTTCACGTATGTATAACTATGCATTATGGGGAGTCTGAGCCTGACTGGGAGGGGCAGATGCTTGGGGTTTGACCTGGAAAGACTGTGTTAACTTGATAGTTTGGAGGAACCCACCCTGGGCCAGGGAGCAACTGGCTACTTAAAGTAATTGAAGGAAAGAAGGAAAAAACATTGTTTACAGCTTCTTCCTGGGAAAGCTCTAGCCTTGCCTTCTCCAGACATGGGCTGGATTCCTGCCTCACTTGGCTTCCATCTGCAGTGGGGTGAGCAGCTTTCCCACCTCTGTCTCTGCCACATGCCTTCACTGCTGTGGCTATCTGCCCCATGAAAGGACTGTGTGAGACCTTCTGAAACTGTGAGCTAAATGAATCTTCCCTCCGTATATTGTGGATATTAGGTATTCTGTCAGAGCAATGAAATATGGCGCTAAGACAGACCCTGATCTTCTTCCTGTCTCTCTCTATTTGCTTCCTGGCCACCATGAGGTGAGCAGGTCTCCATACTGCATTTTCCTATTCTGATGTGCTCTGTTGTCATAGCTCCAAAGTAATGGTGCTAAGTGGCCAAGACCGACTCCTGGAGCTGTAACCTCCTTACAAGTTGGTTATCTCAGATAGTTTGCTGCAGCAATGGAAAGTTAACACAAGGTCTCTCAGATTGTCTGCTATGAAGTCACATTTTTTCTTTTTTATTGGTAAACATTTTGTGTTACATTCTTGTGGGGCCATGTGAATGCTTTATTTTTCATCGAACACCAAATATGTTTATTGTTAGCAGTGTGAACTCATGAGTTCCTTTTTTATTTGCCGGGCTGTTGTCAGTTACTGTCATGATTTTGTTGCTCTCATTGTCTTTGTAGCTCTGTATATTAAACAGGTTGTTCCTGCTGATATCCAATTCCAGTTCAACTCAATGGCCCACTCTAATTTTCCTTGTATGTGTGTTTGTAACTTTCCTCTCTGAAAGTGATGAATCTCTTTCCCATTATCCTTAATACATTGTAAGATAATACACAAGTGACACACATATGATGTTTCCTTTTCTCGGTATGTGATCAGTCTTCCACTGTTGGTTTTGCACTTTTCTCACTATGGGCTCTTTAACTCTGCATCAGGTTGTCTTTCTGCCCAGACATCCTTTTCCCAGAACTCTGGACCACTGTAGACTTCCCTCCATCCCCCTGCATGCATCTTGTCCTCTACAGTCCAGCTTTCCAAAGCTCTTAAGATACTCTAAATGACCTAGTCACATTGCCTCTAAAACAAGCTCCATGATGAAAATATGTCACAGTTGCTTGTGGTCTAGCTCTTCAGTTTTTCCAGCATCACATTCCCCCATTCTTTCCCAGCAGTATTCCGTGTTGCAGCCTCCCCGAGAAGTCCCTTGACTGTACTGTGTGCCTTCCCACGTTAGCATCTTTTCTTCCATTCCCCTCTTTTTTGTTCCTTTATTCCTTTAACTTGCTTGATTCTGTCCTGTTGGTATTGCCTCCTCCTTGAAAAGCCTCACGTGACACCATGTTTGCCCTCTCATTTGCCCTCTCTTTCTCTTCCCAAGCACTACAACTTTAACAGTTTAAACCTAATAATTAATACACTTGTTACTTTTCGTAATGAACTGTAGCAGTTTTGAAGGCTTATATCTCCTGAAACCATAGTACAGCAGTAATACACATCCATATAATAAGTGACTGGGTTAATGATGTATTAATGAATCCTAAGGCTACTCCCAAGACACTCTCAGTATAGTAGGTGAATGGAAGTAATTGAAGACAGAAGATAAATGATCTGCAATATATGTTTCTCAGGCTGAGTAGGTGATCGTATTTCCAGCCCTGATTCATCTGGAGGGAAAGCCCAGTGTTTTAGTGGAACATTGGGAAAGTCTTTTTGTTCTGTTCTTTTTTTTCCACATAGCTTTGTTTCTCTTTCTGGGTGTTTTTTTTTTTTTTCAACATGTTTTGTGAAATCTGTTTTGGATTGTTATATATGTTTTCTTGTATATGTTTACCAACATTTGATTAATTAACCCAAGAAACCCACTAACTACATTCCTTGATATCTATTTTGTGTAAACTTTTTCAGTAACTTGAATCTATATTCCATCATGAATTGGAAATCTTAAGCTATTAATAGCTTCCTTGGAGAATTACAACTTGCTTCTTTGATACTTTCATCATCATTTATGCATCGTGAAATGTCACAATTTCTCCTCATGAGTACAAAACTGCAAATGTTCGTCATTTGATCTCTCCAAACCTACTAGTTCAGAAATTAAAGGCTACTTTTTGCAAGTACAAGGCAATGATAAAGTCTAACTCAATTTATACTACTTCCAAATCTAGCATCAGCACTCCTATAATTAGTAAAGTGCTAACAAATCCACCTACTCAAGAGTTATACTAAATCCAACATTCATGGTTTTTCATTTATGGAGCTATTAATATAATATGTTTTCCTCGTATGAATATTTCTATACTTCATAATTCACGGCAGAGACACTTTTGATCTGTTCTTCCTCTTTGGGAGCCTGTGTTTCCTTTTTGATTCACACGAACCTCATTTAGTAAGTGACAATGAGTTTTCAAAGCACATTTGAATATAGCAAAATGATGTAGTAAGAAAAAAGCATTAGAGCAGAAGCCAGTAGTCCTGAATTTGGTTTCAGCCTTGTGGCTAATTAGTTGTACACATAGAATAAATCACTTTTCTTACTCGTTGTCTATAAACCTCTGAATGTTGGAATCAATAATTAACCATGGAATAATAATAATTTTCTTTTTAGTATACTGGAAATCTATTTACACACAAAATCTTTCTTCCAGCACCTTTTCTGTAATTCAGATAAATAGTAGTCCCTTTAACTGAGAAGGTGGCCAGAGACCCAGAAGCCTGCCCATTTGGTTTTCCCTGGGCTACTCTTAAGACACATGCTCTTAATCTGCATATAATCCCTAGTTCTCCTCAGAATACAACCTATTGATGACTGGACCAGATCTCTAAAGCCCCCTTATTACCTTTAACAAGGTCTGGTTTATTTGCCCTCATTCTTGTCAGAGCCAGTGGTAATTTTCCCCAGCTCGTTGTCCCAAAGGGCATAGTCTCACCAGTGCTACCTCTTTTTACCTGGCCCCTTCTCTTCCTTTAGGGACCAAATGGATGTGACCAGAAAAAAGAATATTTGATAAGTGCCTCCTCATAGCTCATTGTGCTATGATTCTTTCTCTGTTCTCCCTGAGGTTTTGAAATGTACCAAGGAAACTTTTTCTTCTTTTTTTTTTATTGTGGTACAGTTCACATAATGAAAATTTACCATCTCAATCATAATGTACAGTTCAGAAGTGTGAAGTACATTTATAATGTTACAGAGCCATAACCACCGCCTGTTTCAAAACTATTTTCATTCTGAAACTGAAACTGTAACTGTCCCCATTGTGCAGCTTCCCATTCTGTTCTTCCCCAGCCCTTGCTACCGTCACTCTCTGTTGTTATGATTTTGATTACTCTGGGTACTGCCTATGAGCGAAGTTGTACTGTATTTGTCTTTGTGCCACTCCTTATTTTACTTCGATTTAGCATAGTGTCCTGAAGGTTCATTCACAGTGTAATGTATCAGGACTTTCATCCTTTATAAGGCTAAATAACATTCAGTTGTGTTTCTATGCCATATTTTGCTTATCTGTGGAAGTATCTATCTGTTAGTAAAAATGTAGGCTGCTTCCGATTTTTGGCTGTTGTAACAATGCTGCTATGAACGTGGTTGTTTTCAGTTCTTTGGGATATATACCCGCAAGTGGTAATTCTAATTTTTTGAAGAGCCACTATAGAGTTTCCACAGCGCTATTTACACTCACACCAACAGTGCATAAGTGTTGTATTTTATTTACATCCTCATCAACACTTAATCTTTTTTTGTTCTTTATTGCAGGTTTCCTAGTGAATGTGAGGTGGGATGTCATTTTGCTTAATATGTAGGCATGCCCAGCTTGCAGGCCACTGTTTTTCTCCTCCTTGATTTTTTGATGTTATAATGAAAAAAATTAAAAAGAAAGTTGAAGTATCTGTATATGCACATTCACCATATTATATGTTGTGCATGTAGTTTAAGATAATTCTTCATTCAAAAAAAGGGCAAAAACAGTGGGCTGGCTGATATGTATGTCAACAGATGAGTGGATAAAGAAAATGTAGTATACATACATGAAGGATTACTACTCTGCCATAAAGAAAGATAAATTTGAGTCATTTGTAGGAAAATGAATCAAAAACAGAAAATTTCATATTGCATGGTTTCTCTAATATGAGAAACCCAAAATATAAATAAGTAAAAGAGAGAAGAGTGATGGTAGGGTATAGGAAGGTTGATTTTGTGGAGAAAGAAAGGGGATGTAGAGGGAGGGTGGAGAAGAGAGATGGGGGAAGGGAATAAAAAGGATGAAGACATGACATGTGTACCAGCTCCTCATGTTGAATATAATTATTATGTATTACATACTAAAAAAAGAATTTTAGGGACAAAACAGTAGGCTACAGATTAGATGAGGCTACATCAAGCTTATTGGTCATTTGTACATCTTTGGAGAAATGTCTATTCAAGCTTTCTACCCATTTCTTGTTTATTTTTGTTGTTGAATTTTAGAAGTTCTGCATATGTTATGGTTTCTAATTTCTTATAGATACATTGTTTGCAAATATTTTCTCTCATTCTGTGGTTTGCTTTCCTTTCTATTTTATTGGTGTCTTTTTCTGTGGTACTAAGGATTGAAACTAGGGCTTTCCCACTGAGCTATATCCTCAGCCCTTTCTTTACCTTTTATTTTGAGACAAGGTATGGCTAAATTGCTAAGTTTACTAGGTTGGGGCTTGAATTTATCATCCTGTTTCTGCTTCAGCTTTACAGGGTGCTGATACTGATTGATGTACAATTTTTTAAATTTTTAAATGAAATCTGATTTTTCAGTTTTTTCTTTTTTTGCCTATGTGCTTAGGTTTTTGTTCGTTTGTTTGTTTGTTTTCTTTTTTCTTTTCTTTTTTTTTTTTTGAGACAGGGTCTCCCTCTGTAGCCCAGGCTGGTCCTGAACTCACTGTGGAGCTCAGGCTGGCCTTGGACTCACAGGAATCCTTCTGTCTCATCCTCCTGAGTGCTGGGATTAAAGGCTCGCGCCACCAGGCCCCCGTATGCAGTACTTGGAGCTTGACTCAGCGCTTGCTTACAGCGCTTGCTAAGCAAGCGCTTTAACCACTGAGCCATTCCTCCATCCTACATACTTACTTTTAAGTCATTAACTTTGTCCAGAAGACCTTCTACTCTTCTAGCTTGATAAAATGTTCACTCATATTCTTCTGTTGAATAGGATGATAGCTCTGTATTTTGCTTTTCATTTCTTTTTACTTTTGAGTACATTTTCTTTTTCTTGGCTGCCAGTTCTCTAAGCCAGTGCTTCCTAAACTGTACTTTGCATATAAATTGCCTAGGAGTTAATTAAAATGTCTCTCAGGAGCTGATGTTGTTGGTCTGAGTAGCAAGTCTATATGGCACATCATCCGTTCTCATAGAAGCTTCCCTGTCTGGACTGTTCACATATATTCCATCACACCCTCGTCCCCAGGCTGGTCCTCTGCCTCTGCGCACTTTGAATTAGTCTGAACTATGGAACAGGTAGAATAATTTTCATTGGAAAACATCATCGCTTATGGTTTAACATTATGCAAACTGAAAACATCAGAGCCACTTTACCATTTTTTCTAACCTCTTGCCACTTACAGAAACTCTGCATTTTTCTTCTTAGATGTCCATTATTCTTCTATTTTCTTTACTTCCTTTATTGTAAAAGTCTTCCCAAATAAGTCTGAAGAACTCATTCTCAATACTTTAGAACAATAGGTGAATTTGACTGACTGTGACCATTAGTCATGTTGTTTTGTTCTGTAGGAGCTCTTATCAAAGAGAAAACCTTTCTTACCATCATATAGTCATATCTACTGCTTTTAAGAGAAAACTGATTCTTGCATTTCTCTTTTTTCTGTCTTTATTGTGTTTATACAATAAGGTGTGATAAATCATAAATGATTATTTCCTTAGTGACACTGCATAGTGTGAGGTTTGGAAATTTATTAGCTTTAGGTTCTAGAAAATCAGATTGTGATTAGAATTGGCAAAAAGATTACTCTTGCCTTTCTGTGCCGTAAGGTTTGATAATTCAATTAAAGATAGAAGCTTGACTTTTCCCCTTGAAAGCTCCCCCTTGAAACTCCTCTTGTATTTATTGCTAAATTTTTCAAGGATAATCTCAGCCTAGAGAAAAATGACTCATTCTGGTCACCTTTACACCACCTGATTTATGTTGGAAAGTCAGGTTAATATTTCTTGTAGATCTCTGCTGCTTTTAGTATAAGCAAGTCTGCTTGAGATGGCCATTATCATCAGTAGTATTCTGGTGAACATATATTGTCATTTTTACACTTTTTTCTTCAGATATTTACTGTGTGAATATTTTTATGGTAGGCACCATGCTAGGTGCTGGAAATACAAAAATAAGTGAAACAGACACTGCTTTTAAGGAATCTTATTAGATAAGTGATGAGGGCACATATGTTAATAACTTTAGGAAACAGGGAAAAAAATGAATGGAAAGGTGTGTGGCTAAAGACTTGGAGTATTGCAGAGGAGAAACCCTTGTGTCCGGAGACAGGATCGAGGAAATCTAATGAGAGAATGTGGCATCCAAATTAACCTTTAAGAAATAGGTCCAACTAGAAGATTTGGGGTTAGGGGATGCAGAGATGGGACAAGGCAGGCAGCATGGAATGCCAAAGGAGAGACCCAAGGGAGCAGTGGCATGAATGTGGGAACCTGCTACAGTTGGTAGTAGAAGAAAAATGAGGTCAGAAAGACAGCTTAGGTCAGGAGCTTGAATGTCAGACTAATGTAGACAAAGGTTAGATTTTGAGGCTGGGAGAAAGACACAACATTTACAGTGCTTCTCAGGACTCATCACTCTCAGAGAGGGATGGCTCAAGTCTCTCTCTCTTTCTGTGCTCAAAACTGCTCTTTGGTTCTTCCAGTAATACCAGTATGCAAATCAAGAAATCACTGACCTTTTCTAAGTGGATCTCTGCTAGGCTCCATTCTCTGTTGTGATACCCATGGCTTGTGTGGTTCTCCAGTTAGTGAGGGGAGGTTCCAAATGGCTGAAATAACTTCGAAATAACCAGTTGCCTAATTTTCATGGGCACCAGAGTGTCTGATCCAAGTGACCTGCTAGGTAGATTGGTACAGAGGTATAATTAGTTTCTGGGGTACTTTCCCCTCTGTCCTTATGCAGAGAATTGCCTGGGAATAATTTCTAAACTCTGTGACTCAAAGCTGCTTGAAATGGATTAGAGTCTAGCTTTCATAGTAAGTATAATGGCTTGGTAGTGGAAAGGATAGGAGAGCAAGAGTCTGAAAGGAGCAAGAGAAGTAAACTAGCATTTGTCAAATATTTGGGTTTGTGCTTAGCATTTTCATCTACATTTGGAAAAGCTATGCAAACCTATTGTTCCCGTTATGCCTATATTTGGAATATCATGTGGAAAAAACAAAAGCATTCAATTTATTTACAAAACCTACTTTTTTTCTATAGCTAAAAGTTTGCCATATTTGAGCAGTTCTTAAATTGCGGGAGAACCTTGCAAAACATTTCACGTATTCAGATGGCATCTGCTGTGGACTTTCTGCCTTAGCATGGACACCTTATATCTTTCCTTCCTTTTGGTGAAGAGGAGCAGGGAGAGCAAGTTCTTGAGACCCAGGAGTCCCACATGTGAAGCAGAAGTGCCAAGACAGCCTATCTGCAGCCCTTGCCTGGTGTTCATGGAGATTGCCTTAACAAATCTTTCCTCTGGCATGTGTGAAGGCATTTAACCCATCTTTGTCCTGGGAAGACCCAGCATTTCATAGTATGTAAATAAGCATTTAAATGACCCATGGATAAAACCCTTTTTTTTTCCTTATTTTTTTTTTTTTTTGAGGCAGAGTCTCACTCTATAGTCCAGCCTGTTCCTGAACTCACTGTGGAGCCCAAGATGGCTTTGAACTCAAGGCAGTTATCCTGCCTCAGCCTCTGCAGTGGTAGAATTATAGGCATGCACCACCACACCCACATTATTTAGTGCTGTGGAATGAATTCGGAGTCTTGTGCTTGCTAGGCAAGGGCTGCAAGGGCTCTAACTGTTGTGCTTATTCCTCTAGCCCCTGAAAGCTTTTTTTTTAAGCAGTAAATTTTGACTTCCCATAGCAATGTCTGTATTAGCCAGTTTAATACTTGACAGGAGAAAATGTTGCTTAAAAAATTCTAACCAGCTTAGGCGTATAGGGCATTTTATTTACTTTCTAAAGCCAGAAGCAAATTGACTAGGTAAGCCACAGAAAAAGCCAGGGACTGAGCTAGACAGAGACTCATGGGAAACAAGTGTGTGGGTGGTGCCAAGACTCTGGTCTGTCTCCTCTTGGCTTTTCTCAGCAAGCTTGCTTTAGTCTCTTGCCATACCCCAGCCTCTTCCATGTGTTATAAATATGGCTGCTGGCTGTTTCTTCCTCCTATACTGGGGTACTGGTCAGTATTTCACCACAAATTTTGAAGAAAAGACTAGCCTTATTCCAGACCCACCAGCTGTTCCTAGGAGTTAGGAACAGGTAACACTTTCAAGAGTTCTTATGCACGTGGGTGTGGGGAAGGAGTCTAGTAGAGAAAGAGGCTTCCCAAGAGAGAATAGGGGCTCAGGAAGGGAGTATCACAGATGCTCACTATATCACCTATCACTTTAAATCTTTGTATTTCTGTCTTTTACAAAGGATTTAGATAAAAACTTTATCTACCTTTTTTAAAAAATTAAGATGACATACTAAGGATGTGGCAAATGATGTTCTCATGTGTTCCATGTGTCATTAAATAAAAGCTTACTAGTGTTTTTGGGAGGTCGGGGGGGTGGTGTCTGGCAAAAAGTTTGTGTCATCAGGTCTACATAAAAAAAATCATAATTCAGAGATGTCCCAAGATGTTGTTTAATATGATTTGTGAAACAATTGCAAAAATTAATGCTTTAAATAAGCTCCAAAGGCCCTTCTTCTCAGACTCACTAAAAGACAGTTAAGGCAATAGGGGAAACTCCTCATCACAGATTTTTCTGGTGAGTAAAGAAGTTGGCAGAAGCAAGAGAACATGGTTTGCTGTGAGGAGGACTGGGGTGTGCATCAAGGGTTGCATCCGCAGCATCTCTGGCTTGAGGAGAGGCTCCACTGCACATACTTCAAGGGTAGAGCTGTGACTATTTGAAGAGGGTCCATAGTTCTCAAGGCTCTCTGTGTGTTGGTGATGGTAGTGGATACGACAGTACTTGACCAACAATGTCTTGATTATCATTATTTTTAAAGAGCCAGGATTTTACCCCTAAAGTTTATTTTTACAACATGTGTTTCAATTTAGCTTTATAAACAGCAGCTATAACCAACATTCTAAGGGAAAGTAGATTCCCAGGCAGATTCCTGCATAAATAAAAATCATGTAATGGTCTTTATGAAAGTAAGGAGGATATAAATTTTTGAAAAACAACCAACTGTATACTGTATCATAGCATCCAGGAGTAATGAACTCATATGTCACTTTTGGGGGACATGATAGGTGCCAGTGACTCTGTCCTGTTGTCCTGCTCTCACCCAGGAAGAGGGGCTATATCAAGAATATTGCTGTTGTCCTTTCCTGAGCTGACCATCAGTGCCTCTTATTTTCACTGAGTAGACTTAGTTAATCATAGAATAGGCAGCTGGAGGAATCGCCTAGCAGTTAAAACACTTGTCTTACCAAGCACAAGGCCCTGGGTTCAGTTTTCCAGCACCACTGGGCTTGATGGCACCTGCCTGTAATCTTAGCACTTGGGAGCCTGAGGCAGAAGAATTTCCATGAGTTCAAAGCCTGTCTCAGCTAGACAGTGAGGACCAGCCTAGGCTATAGAGTGATAACCACTCTGTCTGAAAAAAATAATTCTAAAAAATCATAGAATATACCTAATTGTACTTTATGTAAGGAAGGTCAGTATTATGGCCTTGTAACTCCATGGTCCTCACCATTGCCCTTGGTGACGCCATTAATCTTCTCTAAGTCAATCTGTATGAATATCTAGGAATACCTTTTGTTTGGCAGAGTAACCTCTATAGCCTTTAGTCTTAATACCTTTATAGATTTTAATTTCTACTCTAGAGTTTCTAAAAGTAAACATTCAAACACATAAACCATATACTTTTCTATCTATTTTGAATACTTGTTGAATGCCTTGCAGGCAGGGCAGCCTGTTGTGGGTAACAAAGGCCAGCAAGAGAGTAAGCTATCATTGTTCATGATCTTTTGGAGCATTCAGAATTTGAACATTAAGTGGAGAACAAGTAAACATATAGTAACGCCCTGGTAGCTTTCCTGCACATGGATTGTCAAGTTTTTTACACATTTCTTTTACCATTGACACTGAGTCTCTTTGAGACCAATAGCATGCCGGGGTCAGGGTGGGTGCTGATGCTAATATGACATTGTGATTGAGTCAAAACATATGTTAGTTCAGAACTCATCTTCTGCCAGGCATAGTGGCACATGCTTATAATCCCAGCACTTGAGAAGCTGAAGCAGGAGGATGAATTAGCCAGGAAATACTTCCATTTGTATTTGGAGAAACCAAATTAGAAGTAACTCAAGAATGCTATGTTTATAAAGGATATTGAAATATCAAAGAACTTTTAGCCAAAGACTCCAAACATGGTGGAAAAGGGCTGTAATTTCCAAACCCCTAACCCAGTGCTGGAGCACTCCTCTGCATGGAAAGAAGGCTCAGCGGTGGGATTCATACCACCTGTGGAAGAACATACGTGTTCTGCATGTGTTTGGCTCATCTTTACTCTCTTCTGAGTATACTGCTTTTTCTGGTACTTGTACATTTCCAAGCACTGTTATGAAGGGATCTCATTTCTGGAAGATCACCATCATATGGGGTAGAGACCCACTAGCAATACACATCAAGGTCCTATACATGTTAATTGTTTTCTTTGTTTTTTTTTTTTAAGAAACAAAAGATAGAGGGGAATTGAAGCTCCCCATATCTGGGAGGGGTTTCTAAGGGGGTTGCCCTTGTTTTTCTTTGTTCTTGAATGTTTTTTTCTGCTTAGATTTAGATTCCCATCATATTTATTGACATATCTTAATGCTAGTAGAATCCCAATACAAATTTTGATTAGGGTTGCTATGTATAGCACAGTGAGATGAGAACTTTTTCTTCTAAATCTGTCTTAAGCAGTAAAAGCTAACTACTGATTCTCTGTAAGGTTGTCTTTGACCACCCTCATAAACCTTTCTTATCCCTTTTTCCTGCTTTGATTTTTGTCCATAACATATTATATATTTATATATCTTATTTACTTGTGAAATGTTTGAATGAATGATACCATTGGAGGAGAATCTTATTCTCTTCCACTTGAAAATATAGATTTAAAAGTGTAAAATATGTAATCTGATGGTGAAAAATACACATTATCCAGTATTGGAGCCTGTAAAGTACAAAACTCAGTGCATTTCAAAATAAGATTCTGTTTTCGTTATTTTTAGTTTGCATACTGCTTGTCAGAAACCCATAGATTTTGTATAATGAGGTGCTTACCTAGATCTGGTTTTTGGTCACCCTAGGAATATTATCTAATTCCAAGTCCAGCCTAATATCATTTTAAATGCAAATTAAATGGTGCTACCAAAATGTTGGTGTCTGTATATATAGTTTCTTTGTAATATTCATGCCCACAGACTGGTTTTGCTAGAATGGTTATAGATTTGTTGTGAGCCCTTTTGAATTGAAAAGTACAGTGGCTTTTTGTAGTTTTCTATGTGTCCTGTGGTTTGTAACATTTTGATTCAACTGATGTCTATCAGCAATTAGTTGACTGGTATTTTGTACCTGTACTGCCACTGATGTTCTCAACATATAGGGATCTCTTTAATGGCTGCTGTTTTTACTTGGAATAATTAGCATATCAAAGGAGCACAGCATAATGATACATTGTACTTGTTTTTACTTTAGTTTCCAAGGCTAATTTTTAAAAACACTATTTTGATATTTGCAGAGAGCCTCATTTGAGGAACAGTTTTATAAATAAAACATTATAACCTAAGCAATTATGATCTAAGTTAACTTTTGTTAGTAGGAACATCCTTGGCTGATACAATGGTTCATATTTGAATTTAATAAAACTTAAATAGCCATAGACTTAAGGGACTAAAGAAATAAATATTGAGACTTTTCCTAATTGAAAATATTTTCTATTTAATTCCATCAGTTTTGTGCTGTAGACTTTGAAACTCAAATATTTCTCATATTGGAAAGTTCAGTTGTTAGTTTTATTCACTTACTCTTTCCATCATTCCTGCATGAATTTTTTTTCAGTTTGTTATATATGTACTATTTTCCAGAAATAAGGAATGCAAAAATGAACAAGAAAAACTTTCAGATTCCAAGGAGTGAATATCTTACAGTGGATATTCACTATAAGCCGCAGGAACTCTTTTCTGTTATAGTCCAGTGCTGAGCCAAAACCACTACTAAAGATCAACCAAGTATTATGGCTGTTTTTGCCTCACCATATGTGCGCGCATGTGTGTGTGTGTGTGTGTGTGTGTGTGTGTGTGTGAGAGAGAGAGAGAGAGAGATAGAGAGAGAGAGAGAGATAGATAGAGAGAGAGAGAGAAAGAGAGAGAAAGAGAGAGAGACTGACTACCTGGTACACTTTCATAAAGGTAGAAGACAGTGTATCATGGGGCTTTTTTTCCCCCATTTTAGCCTCTGGCAGTTTCAGATGGTACAGATAGAAAGCTCTGAAAATGCATACTTGCTCGTTTTAAAATGTCCCTTACTACATTGTAACCATCCCTTGTTTTCCAAATGCTGCCATTAGTGGTTACAATAATCATCTGTAATGTTAGCTTCTAAGAACCATGGTACAAGAGCTTCTTTTCTAATTTCCCAAATGGGAGGGAACACATGTGCCTGCCTGTTAGACTTGCAGAAACTGGAAACAGCACTGTGTGGATTGTATTTTGGGAACTCTTTGGGCTTATTTAAGCACTCCAACTCAAACCTAGGTATCCATGAGGAATGAAACATCAGTTCAAGGGATACTCATGTGCTACCCCGGAGGAATACAATATATAACAGTAGTTGATGAAACGAACTCCTGGAAATACTCAGATTTATATTCACAGCAACATTTCACATGCTTTTTGTAGGATATCAGATGATAAATGTTGATTATATAAATCAGGTTAATCCTTCTCCTTGGGGAACATTTCTGTTCTTTGGTAGAATAAGAGTGAGATGGAAAGTTAAAAAGCGAGAAAGAGAAATAAATAACTATAAAGTATCCATAGGCATATGGAATGAGGTTGCCAATTAATTAATGTCAATGGCCTTTGGGTTTTGGCAATATGCTTTTGCAGGGTTTTGTAATTTGTAATCATAGCCTACAGCCTTGAACCTTTCACAGGGAGTGCAGTACTTGGAAGATGGTATCAGAAAGTCAGTGATACCTATTTTTTATTATTTTATGGTCACTAATCTGATGATACATCAGACTGTTTTGCATTTGGATCATAAAATAGATGTGCTCCTATGAATGTGATTTTTTCAGGCTTTTGCTTCAGCCTTAGTTTTAGATAGTTCATGGATTTTAGAGTCATACTATGTAACTGTTTACAGTTTGTTGAGGATCCTAAGTATTTTTTGGAGGCTTTTATCCTCATTTTACAGAAAGGAAAATTTGAAGTTTAATACATTGTTGTATGAAAAAGAGCAAAAAGTGAGAGGTAAGTTCAAATTCCCACGTTGGGTTCTCCTTTGAAAACCACTAGTTTTAGAGAATGTTGTATATGACAGGGCAGGAGCAAGAAATCAGATCTTACATTCATTGGTGAGAGCAATTTTTGTAAAGTAGATTTTCCTCCAAAATCACAACATGTAGAGAATAAAGCATAGGGATGAACATTCTTTTTTTTTTTTTTCCACTGATTTGTATACTCAGCAAGCAGTGATTGCTTTCCATGTGCTATGTCCTGTGCTAAGATCTTCCTCTTGCCCACCCACTCATCCACTTTATCCTCCAGTTTGGACAAAAAAAGAGAAAACAAAGCCATCGTTCTTATGCTACCTAAAAGTATATTTCAGAGATATTACAAATCACCATAGAAACATAAAATTATGTCAATATTGGATGAAAAAGTAGAGAAATGGTTATATAACCTTGGAGTTATTGACCAGGCTTAACTCTGTAAAAATCTAAATTTTGTGTAATGGCAGAAGAGCCCCTAAAAGAAAAAAGCCAAAAACTGGAGAGAGAGAAAATATTGGTTACATATGTGGTAGAGAATGGTTAATAACCTAAAATCCCATCACTCAAAAGAGTGAGGTAGGAGGATTGTCAGGAGTCCCAGGCTGACCTGGGCTACCTAGGGAGTTCAGGAGCAGTGTGGACTGTAGACCTTGTCTCAAAAAAAAAAAAAAAAAAAAAAAAAAAAAAAAAAAAAAAAAAAAAAAAAAAAAGAAAAAAGAAAAGAAAAGAAAAAAAGAAAAGGGTAGGGTTAATAAATCACTAGGTGTAATGGTAAAGACAAAGTATTTTTAAAAGAATGGGTAAAAGATTTGATCAGAAGATTTATAAGAAGAAATGTAAACGTCCAAAAAACAAGTAAAAGTTGCTCAGCCTCCATTCAGTCTAAATTGGGATACCATTTTCCAGCTCTCAAATTATTAACATTAAATTAAGAAGAATACTAGCAACCAGCATTACCCAGTTATTCTGGATGACTAGGAGAAACAGGTTTACTCATATTGATGATAAAATTCAGTTTTCAGGGAAAATAACAGCTAAATTCTATTAAAATTTTCATAACTTTTAACCCAACAAGTTCAGTTTTAGTTGCCTGTTACGAAATACAAGTTCAGCCACTAAAGGCTATATATAAATGTTACAAGAATATTTATTGAGCTGGAGGCATAACTCAACCGTTAGAGTGTTTGTCTTCCAAGCAAAAGACCCTGAGTTCTGTTCCTCAACACCACATAAACTGGATGTGATAGTGTAGACCTGTAATCCCAGCACTTAGGTGACTGAGGCAGGAGGATTAGCACTGAGTTCAAGGTCAGTCTGGTCTGCATTCAGAGTTCAGAACCTGCCTAGGCTACAGAGTGAGACCCTGTCTAAGAATATTTATCTCAGTACTATCAAGTGGCTGAAAATAGTGAACAACCTGAATGTCTGTTACTAAGGAAATGGTTAAATAAAAGATAAATTCATGCCACAGAATGTTATGTGTCTATTTAAAAAGCAATTGGTAGAGTGATATGTATAATACGATACTATAAGGAAAAAAACAAAACAGAAGGCTAAAGAGCTGTTTATATGCAAGTGTGTGTTTTCATGAGCACAGAGCCGCTGTTTGAGGCTACATGTAGTTTGTATCAGTTGCCTTGAAAAGTTGGTTGGGGTGGAAGAGTTGTTTCTTTATAAATGTCTGTATGGCTTGACTTGTTAAAATAAGGCTAGCTTTTTGTAATGTAAAACTGAAAAAAGTTAAGAAGTTAAAAAATTGAGAATGAAAAAGAATCAAAAAAAGTGTAGTTTTTTTTAAGAAGAAATGGAAGGAAAGAGGAGGATCTCCAGAACCAAAGATCAGTGATCATCCATGCCAGTTACTGTTTAGATATCAAGAGTTTAAAAAAAAAGACAGAGAAACATTTGATATATCTCGTGAGTGTCCTTGGAGGGAGTAACATTGCACTAGTAGAGTCTATAGGCCATTGTAGTGAGCCAAGGGAGAAGTAGGGGAGTGGAGTCAGGAAGTGAAGTAGCTCATTCAAAGAGAAATAAGAGGGGATTGAGAAGTCTTAAGTACCTAGGAGTCCAGCCAGCAAGATTCTTTTCTTTTGTTTCATTTATTTATTCCCCCTAATGTTATTAATATACATATACATATATATATATATATATATATATATATATATATGATACGTAATGTTTACAATGAACTACTTGAGTATTTTGTGCACGTATATATATCACATCAAGTTTACAGTTCCTTCTCATTTTTATTTTTATTTTTTTCAGTTTTTAGGCTGGAAGAGACTTTATGATCCTTGTCTCTGTATATACATGTTGCAATCACATCTTAGGCTCAATAGAGGGTAGAACAGTGAGTCTGAAGGTGTCACAGCTAAGTAGGGTCAACATGTTGACCAGCTTCCCAGAGAAGGGGTGAAATTTTAGACTGATTAAAAACATTGTGTCTGAAATTCTCAGTGCCCATTGACAGTGAATCCTAAAATCTAGGTTGAGACCACATGGTATGGCTGCTGAACCTGCCTGAGGATTTGTAAGCTGGTCCAGAGATAGAGATCAGATCTTACCAATCTTTCTGGTTGAAATATATACACTTGTACTATCTTGGTTACTTTTTTGTTGCTGGATGCAATAACCGACATCAACAACTTAAGAGAGGAAAGGTTCATTTTAGCTCATGGTTTTGGGAGTCTCAGGAGAGGTGGCAGTGGCAGAATCGGCTGCTCACAGTATTGTGGGAGGAGGGAAGCAGGGTGAGAATATATCTTTCCAGAACAACTCAGTGGCTCCTCACATGCCCAGGAATCTGCCATGCTCTACAGACCCCACCTCCAACTGCCACACACACTTTGCAAATACGTGAGGCTTCTGGGGGACATTTCAGATCCAAATCATAACATCTATTAATTGTTTAACATTTACATATTTGACTTCGAGCCATTACAGAATTATTAAGGGTTAATAAAATTCAGTATGTATGTATTAAAATCAACACAGAGATATTCTTATTTAGTATTTTATTCAGAATGCTGGAAGATACTTGGTGCTTGCCAAAAAATTATGAAGTTTTGATTCTGGACAGTTTACCTGTGTGTCATCAATGTTGGCTTGAGTTGGTTATGATTTTCAATTGCTGTCATTCTTGCTTTTTAATTATAAATTATAGTAAATTGAGCTTTATTATCATCAGTTAAGTTATGTTGTAGCTAACCTCAAACCATGCATTGGTACATTGACCAGTAATGGTCATACATAGATCAATAAAGCTTTTTTTCTAATTTTGTTCCTATAATTGGGCATGTAAGATGCATATGTCTTGGTGTTTACATGTAAATTGTCCTTGCTACAGTGGATATATACCTATGTCCCTGTCATTTGCTTATAAGGTGACATATTTCCTGAAAAATTTTGCTATTTAAAATAACTTTAAAAATACTATAAATCTAACTTTGATAAAATTACTAGTTATTTTAATGGTTTATTGGTTTTTGATGTATATCATGATTTCAGCAATATATTTACTGCAGTTTAATAATACTCTCGTCTAACTCTTTGTTACAACCAGATTCATTCCCCTCCCCCACTGACGATTTGGGTAGAAGTGAGATAGGGTCTGGTGCCTCATCCTGCCAAGGCTTCGGTCAGAAAGTCTAAAGGCCAGCTGGGCCTTGGGGCACAGGCCTTGGGGCACAGGCACTTTGGAGGCTGAGACAGGAAGATAGCAAGTTCAAGCCCAGTCTGGGCAACTTAGCACCTTAGTGAGACCCAGTCTCAACATTAAAAACTGGGCTGGGGCGTAGCTCAGTGTTAAAGCCCTGGGATCAATTCCTAGTGCCACGTACACATGCATACATGCAGAGACACATTGAGGTCCATCACTCTAGAGGAGGGCTAAGGTACATAGCAAAGGATGTGACTCCACTGCTCAGTATAGTGGGATCCCTGGCCTCTGTGCCAGTGGACTATGAACTCATCGCCAGTAAGATGTTCAGAAAGCAAGTGCTTATGACGTTGTGTTTTTCACTTCTTATCTAAGGATGTAAATGAGGATCCTGGAGAAGATGTGGCCCTACTTTCTGTCAGTTTTGAGGATACTGAAGCTACCCAGGTGTACCCTAAGCTGTACTTGTCACCCCGAATTGAACAGTAAGTATCAATGTTATTAATGTTATGTAGCTGGGTGCCTCTGTTTGCTAACCAACACGCCTCACTAATTCTTTCACCCCTGTGAGTTCTTAAAATTGTTTGTCTTAATTAACTTTTATTTTCTTAAAACTATTGCATTGGTAGTTTTTATTGCAGAGTACATCCCTATAGTCTTTGCTGCTGTAATCTTTCAGTGAATCTTATTTGTGCAATTTGTGGTAGGAATATCGTGCCCATGAATATGTGGGGGAAAAGTAGTTAGACTGAGTCCGAAGTTGTGACTTCCTCCAAATGTCTCCTGGGGTTCAGTTGTTTTATCTTAAGGAAGACCCATGAACCTAGTGTGATTTGATTTCTTACATATTTGTAACTTGTTATTTGTAAAAATGTACCTACTTTATTAAAAACATTAATCAAAACATATTCACAAGTTACTAAAGGCAGAATTGAAAGCAAACAGTTAAAAGATGATGTTTGAACTATTCATTTGTTTAAATAACTATATAATTTCTTACAACATCCTGCTACATGGTAGAAGTAGTTTGATATCACGCTTAAGTTTTAGCCATGTGACCTTACTCATCAGTAATGAGTTTTAGAAGTACTGGCTTCACATTGTGCATATTGTTGGCTAAATGTTTAGTAGCTTTTCTACTTCAAAGGAGGCTGAGGTTCATTGAAAGTAGATTATAAGCAGATTTGGTTGGAAACTTCAGACAGGACAGATTTTTCGTTAGCAGAGAGAATTTTTACAGGCTCTCCCTGAAATGCATTATTGAAGTTCTCTTCAAGTCATTTGGTAAGGGTGGGCTCATTTCTGGGTGAGAGGAGATGTGGTCGCCATCCACCACTCATGTGATGAGCCATTTTTACCCCCTCTGACCTTAGTTGCTCTAAGTTATGAATCATAATTACCCATCTTACAAACTGGTATGATACAGATGCTTTGCCTAAGTAATATCTGTAGGCATTCTCTCATTTATATGTCTCCAGTAACATCTGGGACAGGATTCTACAGTAGCAGGTATTCTGTGACTATATTCTGTTTCTGAATTGAAAGTACTGACATGTGTTAGTGAGAGGATGCAGATAGGCTGCTAGAGGCCCTAGAGCGAAGTGGTGTGAAGCAAGGGCTCTGGAGTCAGGCGTGTCTGGTTTAAACGTAGATTCTGCCTCCAACCCACTTTCTAAGTATGCAACATCTCCGAACTGTTTTCTTAGTCATCAAATAGCAACAATAAGATGTATTTCATATGTTTGAGAATTATATTAAATACTGTTCTTAAAGCATTAACTTTGGCACTATAGAAAACAGCAAATAGTAGCAAATAGTAGCTGTTAGTGTTATTATTATTATTAATATAGTTCATAGCAGAACAAGTGAATGGTTAGCAGGGAGAAGTTGGTGCAGAAAAGGAGAAGAATACTATTCTTGAGTAGCCACTTAGTTTGTACTTGATCATTTCAGTTAATACGATGTTTTGGTAGCAAGGAGAGATATGAGAGGCTGGGGGCAGAGTTCAGTTAGTGTGCTTTACCTAGCATGCGCAAGTCCCTGGGTTCAAGTCCCCAGCATCACATACAAATTAGCTAAGTGTAGCATGTCATGCCTGCAATCCCGGCACCCAGAAGGCTGAGGCAGGAAAATTGCCAAGAGTTGTAGGCCAGCCTGGGCTACCAAGCAAAACCTGTCTCTAAATAAATAAATAAATAAACAAATAAATAAGTAGTTAAGCCTGGCGTGGTGGCCCATGCTTATAATCTCAGCTGCCTGGGAGGCTGAGTCAAGAAGATTACAAGTTTGATACCAGCTTGGGCAACTTAGCAAGACTATTTCAAAATAAAATTTTAAAGAAGGATTTGAGATACAGCTCAGTGGTAGAGAATATACCTAGCATGAGTGTGGCCCTGGGTTCAATTCCCAGTATCATCAGTTCATCAACAAATCAAAAGAAAGAAAAGAGAGTTAATAAAACCATCTCAAAATATAAAGAAAATAAATATGTTAAGTCATAAACAAGAAATTCCCACCTCAGAAAAACATTTTTTATCTATTAGGTTATTATTCATGGAGTTCCTCTTGTACCTAGTTTGCAAATAAACTTTCAAATTCAGTATTTTTACTTCAAAATTTGTGGATACAATGAGAAAAAGTAGTAAGGCAGGATATGTTCTAAGTTATTTTTCTTAAGTCTAGCTTTCAGCATTTTCTCTCTTTTTTGTGTTATGAACTAGCTACTTATAGTCTCCACAGATGAGTTTTCTATTTATTTTCTTGTATTTAGCCAGACTCAGTTGAGGTTTTCTCAGATCACCTCTAGGAGTCTGTTATCTCTGTGTGTTTGCTACAGCTATTCCGCTGTAACTTCCTCTTCCTATTGAAATATGTATCTCATAATGCTTTATTCAAATATCATCTCTACCTAACATTTTCCCTGAGCCAATTAGCCTTCCCTGGTTCTTTTTAGTGTTGAATTTATGTTAACTTTGTAATCTATCCAGTATGGCTTTAGTTAGTGATGAGCAGTTCTTAAATCTTCTGCTACGCTACAAACTGCTCATAGTAAAGAGCAAGTCTTATCATTGTTTAAATGCCTTGTATAAATGGAAGGCATGATAACAGTTGACTAATTGACAGTCTTAGAGGTTAGTAAGTAATTCTTACTAAAAATAATTGGAAAATAATGTGCTGAAATATCTTAACTTTTTCCTGGTTGATACTAGTTCACTAGCTACTAACTGTATTTGTACCATAATAATAACCAAAAGATATTTTATTCATATGTAGAAGTTGTCAAAATGATATTTTAAGGAAGGGTTAAAGTGGAAAGTAATCAACTTGGGGTATGACTTTGTAAAGGCTTACATATTTACTAAAACTACTGTAGTAGTCCCCTCTTAGCTGTAGTTTTTCCTTCTGAAACCCATAGTCAACTGTGGTCCAAAAATATTAAACGGAAAATTCCAGAAATAAACAATTCATCAGTTTTAAATTGCACATTATTCTGAGTAGCATGATGAAATCTTGTGCCATCTCGCTCTGTCCTTTCTGGCATGTGAATCATCCTTCTGTCTAGCATTTCTGCACTCCGTGTGCTACCTGCCTGTTAGTCACTTAATAACTATCTTGTTATTCATTGTCTGTCACGGTGTCATGGTGCTTGTGTTCAAGTGCTCCTCATTTTATTTAAAAATGGCCCAGCATGTAAAAGTAGTGATGCTGGCTCTTTAGATATTCCAAATAGAAGCTATAACGTGCCTCTTTCAAGTTCTCATCTTAATAAAGAATAAAAAGTTGTATGTTACGATCACTAATGTCTGCAATAAAAATCTTATGGTTATAAGGTTGTGAAGAAAGAAAGAGAAATTTGTACTCGTTTTATTGTCATACCTCAAACTGTAAAAGTTCTTATAATTATTGTACTTCATTTTCATTATTGTTAATTTCTCTTGGTGCTTGTTTTACTGTCTTGGCTCTTCCTAAGAAGTCCCAAGCCCCATACAGTGCATCTGACAGGCAGAGACTCAGGGGAGACCAGTATCCTGATACACAGTGGACAGAGATTATAGAGAGAAGGCTTGCATTCCCAAAATTCAGTGAATGGGGAGAGGGAGAGGTCTTAACACTGGAGAAAACCTCCTCCAATCTGGGTATTAACGCTGTGCCCCAGCATGTCCATGCAGTGGGCAAAGGTATTAAGCCCATATTCACTGGTCCCAGAAATGGGAAAAGAAAAAGGATTTGTCATCACACGTAGGAAAAGGGATTACTATTTTTGTACCCTAAAGATTTTTAAAGATGTGAATACCCAATGTCTCTAAATTAAACAATCCTAATAAAAGGGAACATATGTCAGTTATATTGGTAGAAAACTCCCAAGTGTATTCTAATTTTATGAGGCTCTGAAATGCAGTTTTCTCTTCCGAGACCATTGTGCTTGTTCTAGAGTACAGCTAGTTGTCTGGTGCTGCCGGCAGCTCTGTCCCACATAGCTGCTGCCCTATTGCATCACGACTCCTATTATTTCCAGAACCCCAGTGCACATGTGTATGTGGCTTGCACAGTAAATACTTCTGAGAAGAGCTGTGTATTCTCTAGCACCGGGGATGCTTATGAAATAAACGTATTTCAGTCTCCATTTGTTTTCCAAGGAATCAAAACTAGTCAGTTGAATTGAATTCTAAGTTATATTCATTTAAAATAAAAGTTTATGCAATTATGCAAAAAGCTAGTAGGAGATGCAGAGTAGAATTTTGTTGAATATTAGAAAAAGGAAAAGTAGTTTATAAACCAGTTGCCTTTTTTCCTGGCAGAAGATCTGTGCCTCTTAAGGTTACATCATGAGAGCTGGCACTTAAACATGCCCTGCCTCTCCTTCCTTCCCAGACTTTTGGCAGTTCCCGCAGTGAAACCAAAGGTAAAACGGGCAGCAGAAACTGCGCAGTCCTCTTCTCTGAAAGGTGTGCCCCCCCTCCTTTTTTTTGGCTCCAGCCAGTTTGTGGGAGTGGTTTGAAGGAAACCAGCTTTGTCACTCCCTGTGCTGTTCCCACTCGGTGCATAAAAAGACGACTTCAGCCCCTGAGGCAGACCAGGTGGCATCTTTCACAAGTACAGAATTTGTTTTTAGAACTTTCTGTTGTTAAGTTACAGTCCACTTTGGAAATAAGTACTCAAAGCCTACCAGCTCATAAATGCTCAGTTACTGAAGCCTCTGTGCCTGTGCGTGTATTCTTTTAGCAACACCAAGCCTGTGAGAATTGGTCAACATGTATGGCCCTTAGCGAACTGTTTGGAAGCTGTAAATGCAAGAAAGTCCATGCTCTTAATTTGCTTATAATATTATAAAGGGGTTGAAAATAAATAAGGCAAGTTGCAACTTGTGGCTTAGTAAAAAAGACACAGTAAGACTTGGCATCAGAAGTTCTCCTTCTGGGCTGGAAATCTTGGCTCAAGTTACTTAACCAAAGTTTCATTTCTTTTTTTGTAAAGGAAGGTGTGTCTAATTTTTAGTTGCATGTTCCCTAAAAGGAGACAATGTGGAAGGGCTTACTGTGGTGGTTGGCCCACAGTAGATGCTCAGTTAGTATTTCCTGAGTTATATACATACCAGATTGTACTTATTAATACTGTAAGAGTTCAAGGAAAAAGGAGATCCTATTTCCATTTGGCTTGGTGGAGAGGGATTGTGGAACATTTTGGAAAGCCTGGCTCTTCCAATGTAATGTGACGTCTCTAAAGATCAAATATTTAATACTCCAACAGTACTAGAAATGCAGTGTTTCAGTATTTAATATGTTTACACTACTTTTTGTCTTATACTCCCATCTGATCCTTTTGGTATATTCCTAGCATATGTTTTATGGTACAGATTTTCCCCCACCTCCATAACATGGTGTTCTTAGGCCCAGACTTGGGGGTATATGCCTGTTATTCCATCTACTCAAGAAGCTGAAGCAGGAGGATCACAATTTCAAGGACAATGTAGGTAGTTTAATGAGATCTTGTACAAAATAAAAAGAGCTGGGAATTTATCTCAGTGGTAGACTGCCCTGGGTTTAATTCCCAGTACCACAAAAACAAAGGAACATAGTGAAACCGTTTCTGCTCTCCTTCACTGCCTCTCCTTTTCTCAAATCATTAAATTATCCTAGTTTATGTTTCCCCGTGGTTACATCTCTAGACCGTCTGTATGGACTTACTTCTTTGTGAATGACCCTCAGGGTTCTATTTTTTAATCCTACCTTTGTCCTGGCTTCCTGACCTGCTTCTCCAGCCACCTGGTAGATGTATCTATGTTCATTTGTCCCTCATATTCAGATTATCTAAAGCCAAATATATCATTCTCCCAGTAAGCTAAAGTTTCTTCTTTCTACCTGAATTCTTTTCATAACACTTAATGAGAGTGTATTCCTGGCATTTTCATTTTTAAGTGCTAAAAGGCATGTGCACCTCTACTATACCTCTATCCCCATGATCCAGCTAAAATTTTGTGCTGTAAATCTCCTTTCTACATTGTCTCTTATTCTTTGTCATTCTAACTGTCATTACCTGGTTCCACCCTTCCATTGCCATGTCACCTGATGGCTCTTTACTTCCAGTATCTTCCTGTTTACCTTTCAGTTAACTTCTAGTTTTCTTTTCCAGTTTTTTTCTTGTCCAGCACAGACCTGTCAGTGTCTTCCTAAAGCAAGTTCTAATTGTGAAATAATACTGCTCAAAATCATTACTGCCTCTACTGCCAGCTGAACTGGTATGTAGTTCCCAGTCTGGCAGTCAGAAGAGTGTTTCAACTCACTGTTCTACCGACATCCACACTCTACATGTATCCTGTTATTTGACCAAACTGAGACTTTCGTGATTTCTTGAACATGTTTTACATTTTCTCAGGTGTACCTTTACTCAAGTTACCCTTTATATCAGAGCCCTGAGTTCATATCCCTGTCCCACAAAGTCTGTCAGAATTAAGTCTGTACTCTTAGTTTTTCTCAGTAACTACCTCCTGCATGGGACATTCCATGTCCCTGTCACCTACACAAGACTACACTTTTCCTTCCTGCATCCATGTTTCTTTCTGTTGTACTGTCTTTCTGGACTGTGTACTCTTCCCCCCCCCCACTATTTTTATTAATATACAGATGTAATACATAGTATTTACCATGAATTTGGGTGTTTCGTACATCTACGTATCACATCGACTTTACAATCCGTTCACATTTTCTACCCTCCCCCCGACCCCCCGTCCCTTCCCTTGTCTCGGCTATCACTTCGTATAGTTCCAAAGAACGTCTGTATTCTGGGTTTTCCAAGTCCGAGAAACCATACAGTGTTTAACATATTAATCTTCCGCACCTAAGTCATTTCACTTAAGTCACCACTCTACTCCAGCTTCGTATTCCTCTAATGGATTCACAGTAGTTAGATCTTGATATCTCTTCTCTGAATCCAACCAATCCCTTTATTGGGATATTCACCAAAAGTTTTTTTTCCCATATTTTCCTATATCTTTGTTGTTATTGTTACCCCTGGCCTTACCCACAAGTTCCCATTAGAAAATAACTATAAGCATCTAGTTCAAAAGACTAGTTAATTTGGGAAAGAGAAAAAATAAATAGATACATAAAATTCAATTGCCTTAGCTGAATACTGGAAGGTACATATTTGTACATTCACAAGGTTATCTTTACATCAGTAAGTTTCCGTAAGATAAACTTTCATTAGTGACTTGATAAGTGAATTGCTACAACAATACAAAGTTAAAATTATATCACATTGCTACATTAAATGAAGTCAAATCTATGCCACATAAATATACTTAGAGTGACAGACATGAAGGCAAATTTAGTTATTTCAGAATTCCTTCTTAACTTTCATATCTTATTTACTCATATTTCACAAATTACCAACATACTTTTTTCTCAGCTCATTCTCCTCTAGCTGTTGTTGCTTCTTCTCTGGGGTCATTGGTGTCGCTGGTCTCCCTTTCATTTTCCAGGTTTCCTTTAAGTATTTTCTGCAGTATTTGTTCAGTGGCTGCAAATTCCTTTAAGCTGTCTCTGTCATGGAAAGTTTTAAGTTCTCCCTTAGAATTAAAAGATAATTTTGCTGGATATATCAGTCTTGGTTGGCATTCATGTTCTTTTAGTGCTTGGATGACACTGCTCCAAGATCTACTAGCTTTTAGAGTTTGGATTGAAAAATCTGCCATTATCCTGATGGGCTTATCATTGTAGGTCACCTTCTGTTTTTCTCTCACTGCTTTTAGTATTTTCTCTTTGTGTTGGGTTTCTAGAATTTTAATTATGATGTGTCGTGATGAGGATCTCTTCTGATCAAAGTTGTTTGGTGTTCTATATGCCTGCAGTAATTCCATGTTCATTTCTTTTCTTAAATTTGGGAAATTTTCTTCCATTATTTCATTAAACATGTCCTTTAAGCCTTTTGTTTTGTCCTCAGTCTTCTCCTCGATTCCCATAATTCTGAGGTTGTTTCTCCTTGAATCGTCTATCAGCCGTTGCAATGATTCGCTTTCTTTCTTATTTGTGTTCTTCATGGCCTGTATGTTGCAGCTCAGTCATTTTATTTTCTAGGTCTGACATTCTAATCTGAAGTTGTTTAAAGTGGTTGCTTATTATTACCTGTGTGTTTTTCATTTCCTGAATATCTGCATTTAATTTTTCTATATCTCTGCTGTGTTCTTCTCTATTTTCTTCTTTTGTCTTCATTATCTTCTGGTATATTTCTTCTCTGGTCTCCTCTAGCTGCTTTTCAAGGCTTGCTTTTAGATTATCTATGTATTGGTGTAGATCTTCTGCTGTCTGTTTTATTTCTTGCTTTAATTCCTGCTTTAATTCATTAAATTTCTGGGCCTAGAAGTTGCCATCATTTTTGCCATATTCATCTTTATTTACCCTGATATCATCTCCTGGGGTTTCAGGTCTTTTTGTAGGAGATTTGTAACCATGCTTCCCCATTTCTTCTTTGGTCTTCTCTAATCTTTTCAAGGCTTGCTTTTTGCTTAGCTAAGTGTTCTTGTAGCTGTTGCTCTGTCTGTTTTATTTCCTGGTTTGCTTCCTGCTTTAATAATTCCTGCTTTAATTCCTGCTTTATTTCACTGGCTATCTGATCCCAGAAGTCACCATCACTCGTGCCCATCTGTTTTTTGAGTTCTGCAATTTTGGCACCCCTTGTACCATCCCCTGGGGAGTCAGATCTTTTTCTTTAAGATTTCTTACCACATTTCCCCATGGTTCTGCTACTTCTGACTGTCTCTGGTGCGCAGGGAAGAAAATGGCTCCTGCTGACGTCACTGCCTGCGACGGCCGTTGAGCCCCGTGTCTGATCTGGGATCCTGGGGCCTTTTCAAGGGGGGAGCCCTCGCTGTGTTTGTAGTACACACACCCGCGAGGTGGAGCTTCCGAGGCTGCGGCCGCCCACTGCCAATAATTCCCACTTACCCGGGTCCACGCTTACCTCGGGCTGAGGTTCTGGCCTCCGGACCTTGTTTGTGATCTGTGGATGCCGGCAGCTTGGGGCCTCGCCGAGTCAGCTGTTTTCGTCCTCATCCGACGTTACTTCAGGATTTCAGACCCGCGTGAAGCCTCCTCTCCCGTTGTGTGCTTCGTTCTCTCCCAGCTCCATTCTTTCCCAGCTCTGCTCCATCCGATGTTCAGGTCCCTGCGTGCTTTCCTCCCTCCACAGCTGCCTGCCATTTAGTGCCGGCTACAGCCGTTTCCTTAACTATGGGGATTTTTCACCCCCCTCCAGTTTCAGTGATCCTTCAGAGTTTCTGACCTCCCGCTGGCCCTCTTGCAGTTTTGGGGGATGCTCCTCTCTTTCCTAGCTATACCAACCACTCCTTTTCTAACTTTCTTCTTGACTTTTTAAGTGAGTTGATGAGGAGACATTGTGCAGTGTTGTTACTCAGTCGCCATCTTGACCGGAAGCCTCTTTTTTTTTTTTTTAAGACAAGGTTTCATTGTAGTCCAGGTGGACTGTGTACTCTTTAATGGCTTGGCCTCTTTTTCCATCTGTTGAGGTCCAGGGAGCCATGAACTATCGTCTGCCAAGCTGGCCTTGCCTAGACCCCTCCCTGAGCTCAGCCCAGTACTGGGATACCTCAATGGCATAGAAGTCTTTGATGGCTTGGCTATATGTGCCTGAAATAGTAAGTAGCCACCATAGTTGTGTCTTGTCGTGCCAGTAGACTGGTTTCCTTCATGTCATGTTTCTGAGGGTTGAGCTTTTATTTCTTAGCACTGGTTTCTCAGTTGAATCCTGGAGGTGCTGAATATGGTTTTGCACTCATGTGATCCCTCATCTCCTCCTACTGTGGTCTCTTTAGCCCCATTTTTCCTGTCTTTACTCTAGAGTGTGCCGGTACCTAGCAACAGACATGGTCTCTTGGGACAATTAGATAGCTGTTAGCCACAGAGGTTGGGATAAACTGAAGATTCCTGAAGGGCCTATAAAAAGAGGAAAATTAATACCACTTAAATGGTGGTTGAATAAGAATATTAAATTCAGATAAATCAGATAAAATACATTATTAATGCAATAAATAAACTTATGCTGCATAATATTTTTATTTCAGTATACTGCTGAATTTATTTTCTAACATAATGGATTATTTTCACTTTAGGTGCTCAAAAGATTTTTAGATCAAAAAATTGTGTAACTCAGAAGTTGAAAGAAAAGATAATCTTCATCTTTTAAAAAATTCTGTATCAACTGTCTTAAAAAGAGATCTTCAAATCTCTCAAGATGATTTAAGCAATAGAACTTCATAGTAAACACGGTTTAATTTAGCCTTACTCATGTTTACTTGAGTCACTCAGATAATCCTATAATAAATATTGTGCTCCTGGAGAGGGTTTTTTTTTTATTTTCCTTTGATAAATATACAGTTCAGAGTATGCTAAGACAACCAGCTGTCAGAAGAGATGTGTATTTGGTTTTGGTGGAAAGAGCTGTCTTAGCCTCTAGGGAATGGAGATGTTCGTTTTACTAGTCTGGGAGTGATGCCAGAAGGGTTCTTCGTGACTTAGAATGGAATTCTGAAAAGTTCAGCAAGTTTTCATTAGTGAGTTTGGCCCTTTGTCTTGCCTGTGCCTCCCAAAAGATCAAGAGCTCAGCTTTTACTTTGAAACAAAAAAAAAAAAAAAAAGTAGAACAGAATTTAGTTGGGAGTGAAAAATACCATATTCTTGGAAACATTCTGATATAGAACTCCCACCTTCTTAGGAACTTAAGTTAGGGATAGGTCAGTGTTTTTATTTAAGGTTCTTTTTGGCGGAAGAATACACACTTAGAGACAAGATATATATAAATCTGTGATAACTGAAATATCTAAAATACATGTGACTTAAACTTGCTTGACCTGGTTTGTTTGCTTCCTGAAGACAATTTTGTGCCTCATTTCTCTTAAATTCTGCTCTGCTTTCCACAGTATAACGATTAGTCTAAACTGTAAAAGAGATTATATCTTCATTTACAAACTCAAGTCTAACACTTTTCTGCTAAACATCTCAGGGGGTTTAGGCAGGTTTTTTTTTTTTCCTACAACGAAAATGAGAAATTTGTGACTTTCAGTTTAACACTTTCTCAACAACAAAATTCTGAAAATTGATCATTACTGTTGTATGCAGTCCCTGTTCATTTATTTTTATTCACAAGTACAGAAATACTCCTCAGTGGAGAATCTTGACATATCAAGTGGTATTTAGCAAAAATAATGGGCCACATTATATTTCGGAGCAGAGAAATTGAGAGAATGGGAGAGGAAATGCACTAAAATGTTGCTAAGCTGATGAAAAATACGAAGTGGAGTTGGAAGGAAGTACAGTGAATCTCAAATAGAATAAATAAAAGAAAGTACCACCTGTACATAATAAGAAACTGTAGAACATCAAATATTTAATGTATACAAAGTTGACACGTGTTTAGAGGAATAGCGGATAACTATAAAAATCTTGGGAGAGCCATGGATTTTATTCCAGAAAAATGTACAGAACCAAAAAGTTTAGAGTGTAGTCTTGTGAGTAATGCCTACCCCTGCAGCCAGTCCCTGTGCCTCATCTCTGCTCTGGGTTTCTGTGTTGTTCATGGGAGAATCATCACTGTAGCTTCAAGTCCATTATTGAAAGTGCAAATTATCATCTGGCCTTGCTCCCCTGTCCAAAATCTCCTCTTATGCTATTTTCATTAACAGACTTGCTATCCTTTGAATGGCCCCACCCATGAAACCAAGCACCCTGTTTTTCACCTTCCTCTTGCCATTGTTTCCCATCTAAGCAATTGCCAGTTGGTTTTGCTTCATTATGTGCTCCCACATTCATCACGCTTCTCCCACAGCCCCATTTCAAGCCTCTTGGCCAGATTAGTCTTCCTAAAGCAGAGCCTGATCCCCGTCACTCCCTTGTTCAATCAGTACGGTGCCATTCTTTCAGGGTGGCCATGTGAATGCATGCTGCATTGTCCTGTCTGAGAAGCCTCAGCGTTCATCATACTCATAGTCCCCTGTGGGATGCGTGTCCTAGATACCTGAATTATATAGGTAGTTGGAACAGGGGAAGGTATTTCTGGAGATTCTCCTTAATTTGGGGAGACTGTAACTATATTTGTGTAAGTTTTTTTGCCCTCCATTTTTAGATGTTCTGTGGCAGGAAAGCTCTAGGCTGTCCAGCTTGGCTTAGTTGTTTGCCTACATTTTGCCTTGACTGTTTCGGGTTTCCACTGGGATGCCTGACTGGGATTGCAGATATGCTGGGAGTACCCTCCTTGTTAACTGTGTAGCTACTGAAACTTTTTAAATTTTTTGTGGCTTTCAGTTACACGTGTATCCTTTTGGACCATTTATTTGAGTTACTGTTACTTCTAACTGGACTGTTGACTGGTCATTTCAGTTCAATCTAGTTGCCATGTTGCAGACAGACTGGTTGTTTAAAAACATAAATTTGGGCTGAAGGAATGGCACAGCAGTTAAAGCACTTGCCTAGCAAGCACAAGCCTCTGAGTTCGATTCCTCAGCACCACACAAAGCTGGGTGTGGTGGTGCACTTGGAAGGCTGAGGCAGGAGGGTTGCCATGAGTTCAAGGCCAGCCTGGGCTACAGAGTGAGAAATGTAAATTTGGTCTCATCATTCTCTTGCTTAAAAATAAAGCTCATTATTCTTCCTCATAAATGATTACTCATCGTGTTTGTCTAACTCATTGCTTCTTTCCACATCTCCAAGGCATATTCCTGTTTTCATCCCCGTCTGTATCCAATCTATCATCAAATTCTAGCACGTTATTCCTCCTACCGTCTTGTTGCCTACACTCTGCCAAGTCATTAATTGCTTGTAGCCAGGTTTTTTTTTTTCAGTTATTTTCCCCTTTAACCTTTTATGTCAAATACTCAGTGGAAATAGAAACCAATGTTTAAAAAAGATGGCTTAAAATTATGGGATAGTCATCAGCACTGTGGGGCAGTTATTCTAGTCCTTTGTAAATGTGACAGCCTGGTTTTAATGTCAAGACTTTATACAGGAGAGTGGAAGAAGGGCTTGACTACAAAGAGACCGCAGTTTAGGGTGTTCTGTATCATGGTGGTGGTGATGAACATAAAGCGTTGTGCATAGTCAGGAACCACAGAACTGTACATCAAAAAGAGTAAATTGTACAGTGGGTGGCAGATAATTTTTCAAAGAGTACTAAAAATGAAAATAATTCTTTTAGCATTTCGTACTAATAAATAGTGACTTCAGAATACCTTTAAATATACTTGTATCGTATACAGTTATGTATGTATTTGAAAAGTGGGTTACATATATGTACACATTGTATTATGTGATGAATATATATATGGGTCCGTACACATGATGTAATCATGCGTATATGTATATAAATATGCATGTACACACACATTGTCTTAGCTTGAGCTACCAGAACAAATGCCATAGACTGGGTACCTTCAGAAATTTATTTCTCACTGTTGTAGTGGCTAGAAAGCCTATGAGCAAGGTGCCAGCAGATTTGGTGTCTGGTGACAGCTTGCTTCCTAGCTTGCAAATGGCTTCCTTCTTATTGTGTCCTCATGTGACAGAAAGAGGAAGCCCTGGCTTCTTTCTTCTTTTATTAATTTAAAATTATTTTCATCTTTATTACTATGTATATGTGATACACAGCGGTTACACTGAGCTTGAGAATGTTGTACATATATTAATAGAGTCAACATTACAGTGCCTTCTGCTCCCCCTTTTTCACCCTCCCGCCTCCTCCCTCATCTTCCCTGACTCCCACTATCACACCCGTTTGGTTCTATAAAATGCCTATATTTTGAGTTTCTTATATAAGAGAAACCATGCCATATTTAACCTTCTGAATTTGACTCACTTCACTAAGCATGATGATCTGAAGTTGCATTCCATTTATTTACAAAAACCTCAAATCTCTGTGTCTTTATAGAAGAGTAGTACTCCATTGTGTACGTATATCACATTTTTTTGTATCCAGTGGTCAGTTGGTGGATATTTTAGCACCTTCCACAGTTTAGCTGTTGTTGGCTGTACTGATATAAGCATGGGTATACATATATCTCTGTTGTACATTGCTTTTAACTGTTTTGGAAAGATGCCTAGAAGAGGTATCACTGGATCTAATGGAGTGTTTATTTTCAGCCTTATGAGGAAGCTCCTACTGCTTTCCACAGTGGTTACCAGCAATGTAAAAGGGTTCCTTTCCCTTCTACCCCCACAACATCACCAGCAGCTATTGCTGTTCAGCCATTCTGACCGGGGTGAGATAATACCTTAGTGATGTTTTGATTTGCATTTATCTAATGGCTAATGATGTTGAACATCTTTTCATGTACTTGCTGGCCATTTTAACTTGGTCATCTGAGAACTGGCTACTCGTTTCTTTTGCCTTATTTTTAATTGGGTCTTCGGTTTTGAGGGATTTATTTTTCTTCAGTTCCTTGTATATTTTAGTTAGTAACCTATCCAAGGTGCAGGTTATAATTTTTTTCCCATTCTGTCAGTTCTCTCTTTATTCTGTAATAGTTTACTTTGCTGTACAGAAACTTTATAATTTGATATGATCCCACCTGTTGATTCTGCAGGCTATTTCCTTTGCATCAGGAATCCTATTAAGGAAGTTCTTGCCCATGCCTGCAACTTCTAGAATTTTGCCTATTTTGTCCTCCAGAAGGCTTGTCTGTTTTAATACCTAAGTCTTTGATCTGCTTGATTTGATTTGGGTACATGGTGATAGCTGTGTGTCTAGATTCATTCTTAAGCATGTAGATAATCAATTCTTACAGCACCATTTATCGAAGAGGCTATCCTTTTTCCAGTGTACATTTTTGGCCCCTTTGTCAAAGATCAGGTAGCTGAGAGGACTTGAGGTTGTCTCTGCAACCTCAGTTCTGTTTCATTGGTATACCTGCCTGTTTTTGTGCCAGTGCCATATTTTTTTAAGTCACTATTGCTTTGTAATAGAACTTGTTGTCTGGAATCATAATGTCACCTGTGTTTGTCTTGTTACTCAGGATTGCTTTGGCTATCCTGGGTCTCTTTTGTTCCCATACAGATTTAAGGATTGTTTTTTCAAGTTCTGTAAAAGAAGTTATTGGTATTTTGGTAGGAGTTGCATTGAATCTGCATATTAATTTTGGCAGTATAGCCATTTTAACAATGTTAATTCTGCTTATCCAGGAGCAGGAAATGTCTTTCCATCTTCTAATATCCTCTTTAATTTTTTTCTTATTTTTTCTATAATATAGTTTTCTTTATTAGAGGTTCCTTAATTAAGTTTACTTCTAAGTATTTAATTTTTGAGGAGATGTTGAGAATGAGATTATTTTTCTCAACTCTTTCTCATTGAGTTCATTATCTTTTCTCTCCTTAGCAAGGCATCAGTTCCATTATGGAGAGTTTATCTTCCTGACATTGCCTAAACATAATTACCTTCCAAAGAACCCTACCTCTCAGTATGTTGGGAGCTAGAGCTCCAACATGTCAATTTTAGGGTGACAAAAACATCCATTCAGTTCCTAATAAACAAGTGTAAATGTATATATGTACATGTTATACAGACATCACATACATAGCTTGCATTTCTTCTTTAGACCGTGCTTATTGGTGGGCAGTTGGTGTCTCGATCATTGTCACTAGGACACAATTATCAGCACCCATAACTTAAAGGAGGAGAGGCTTATTTTGGCCCACATTTCAGAGAGAAGGGGTAGGCCAAGGAAAGCTGCTCATAGCAGGGCTGATGACAAGAAATGGGGGGAAGAGCTGAGGACGAGAGTAACCATTCCAGGCTATACTCCCACTGGCCCATCTCTGTAACTTAGCCCACCTCCTAACAGCACCATGAAATCATTAATAGATTAATGTACTGATAAGTACAACATCTCCATGATCCAGTCACCTTCCTAACGCATGAGACTTTGCGGGCCATTTCAAATTGGTTAATAAGCCTTATGTCAACTCTAAGGCCTCATGGTGTCATGAAGCTAACAGATTGGGAACATGTGTTATAAGGGATCTACAGTAAATGATTATTTCTTCAAGAATTCTTTTTTCCAGATTATTGATACTTGCTTACGTAAGAGCACATTTTAAAAATAGCTAACATAATTACTATGTTAGGAAATGTTTCGCAGTGGAATGACAGTTTCATAAAATGTTGGACCACCCTCTCATTCCTCCCTTCCTAACACAAACAGCAAGTTTCCTAATTAGGTTGGTCATGGGGACAGAACAGTTCCATAAGGATCAAGGATCCATGGTGTTGAAACAATACTTTGTAGTTTTCCTCTTGAATTTCAGCCTTGAACTTCATGAAATGTGTGTGGGTCATATCAGTTGGCCTTCCAGAAGCTCTTGGCTCTCAGACGTTCCACTATTTCCTCAAGTCAGGGGGTTTCTGTCTACGTAGTGGTCTGTGAATTTGCCTGTTTTACTAGTAGTACATCATTTAGTTTTCAGAACAGAGTGAGGATACAGTTAAGAAAAATCAATCATTTGAGCTTTAAAAATAAAAAAAATCTTCTCTTTAAAATGTATATGGTATATTTTGTCCACAACTTGGATGCAAAAGGTAATTATCTAGTACCTTAAGTAATAGTCTGGTTCCTGATTACAAGTGTTTTGTGTAAGTGGATAATGACTAAGGCTCTTAATGTGTAATATTTGTATGTAAAATAGAACTCCATACGCTTTGTTGGAGGAGGAAAGGTCTAACACTAGTGCTCTCAGATTTTACTGTGTGAATTTTTATGAGTGAGCTTGTAATTTGATCCTGGTATGTCTGATTTTAAGTCCCATAATAGAGAGCTAATGATTATATTGGAGTTTTTCTCTGCTTGTTAAAATTCAGACACGCTGTCTTTCGCTAGCTGCTCTAATGACTTAATGAATGGATTAGCCTTTAGTTTAAAACAAAACAAATGATGAGTTAACTTAATGTTGTAAATAGGATCATAAGAAATGAATATCCCATCAGTGATCATCATCATACATACGTATCATCATCATCATAAACAATGTCAACAAAATAGAGGTAATTCTTGAAAAAAACCTAAAAGCTACTATCTTGCCAAATTTCAGCTGAACTAGAACATTATTTGAAGAAGTTCTATATATTAGTGGAAATTTTATTTTGCTGACAGTCTTTTTTTCTACATGCAAAGAACTTCTCCCTCCCGCCTTTTGATCCCATCCCTACTCCACCCTGATCTTTAAAAAGTATGATGTAAGACTGGATTGCTATGTGCCAAGTTTTCATCGTGGAACAGATTTTTATAGCCATGTTTCTCTGAGAAAAGGAGTTTATGACCAAATGGTGATAACACTTCCATGCTTCATTTCTTCCACTGACTTAGTACTTTTTTCCCTGACTTTTTCAGAGTTTAGCATAACCATTTTAATGTGTTTTAAGCTGAGAAATACTATTTTAAAGGCTTTTAAGGATGTATTAACTGTAATATATTGAGCCCCTCCAAAAGACAAATTGAGAGTATGTCACTTTAAAATTTTAGATTTTTTGTTCATATATTAAATAACCCCTCAGAATATGTGTAGATATTAAATATTTTGGTGACTTGTCTTAATTTCACTCTGTTATGATGATTTGCAGAGACTGTTCACTTACTTTCTGCAAGCTCTTTGTTTATTTGTTTTGAGACAGGGTCTCGCTTTGTAGCACAGGCTGGTCCTGCATTTACTATGGAGCCCAGGCTGGCCTTGGACTCAGGGCAGTCCTCCTGCCTCAGCCTCCTGAGTGCTGGGATTGCAGGCATGCACCACCACGGCTGGCTTACATGTTGCTGGGGAATCAAACTCTGGTATTTAGCACTTGACTTAGCGCTTGCTAGGCAAGTGCTTTAACTGTGGAGCCATTCCTCCAGCCCCTCTGCAAATTCTTTTTAAAAGAAGAGATTAAATTTGTTAATAGTGTAAACAGTGGAAACAATCAAAATAGTTGAGAACATTTCTGTAGAGAAACAACCTATATGTCCATCAGAAGATGAATGGAGAAAGCAATTCTCTCTCACACACACTCTCTTTCTCTCTCTCTTTCTCTCTCTCTCTCTCTCTCTCTCTCTCACACACACACACACACACACATGCACACACAGAGTATTATAATACCGCTCTCAGCCTTAAGAAAGGAGATGCTGCCATTTGCAGCAATGGTTGCCGAGGGCAGTATGCTAGATGAAATAAGGCAGACACAGAAAGAAAATACTACAGGATCTCACTTATATATGGAATCTTTTTTTAAGTCAAGTATATAGAAATAGAAACTAGAATAGAGGTTACCACATTCAGCAAAGATGAAGAAATGAGAAGTATGAACTTCCAGTTGCATAGGATAAATGAATTTGGAGATGTAAGTATATCATGAGGTTAATATTATATAGTTAATATTGTATATTGAAAAATTATTAAACAAATATAATGAAAAATAAATGAAAAGATAAATGCTAAAAATTAAAACTGTGTTACACATGTGTATAGGAGAATGTTTATATGGGTGGGTATGCAGTATATTCTGTATACTAATAGTGGCTAACACTAATGAAAATTTTTGTCACGTGTTTTAAGTGCTTTAATTGTTCTGGTGTTCAATATTTTATGATCATTAAGTTTTTAAAGAGTTCATGTGTGATACACAAAGATACGAGTGCCGTTTTTTGAAGGAGTCATCCTTCAGCATTTGATTGTTCGCTCAGAAGTTGTAGAGTGTCGCTACTAAAGAATCCAGTCCTTACAGCAGCCCAGGAGATTGGTTAATACTCTTGTCCCCATTTTGTAGATAATGAAACCAAGGTTCAAAAAGGCTCAGAAACTTGCTGCAGACATACCCAGCAAGTGGTGGTAGCATCCTTTGAATGTAGGCAGCGTGACTATAGCAGATAGTAGACATCAAAAGAGAACTTTAGCCTTAGTGGTTATTTTAAAATTTTTGTTAAGGAGCTTCTAAGTATTTTTACTCTGAAATTAAAATTAATTTATAAACATGTAGAAGAATCAGATTGGAGAAAATTTACCAGATATTTGCAAAATCATTGATAACTGGAACAATTTTAGGTGGAAATTCTGTTCCATACATAATAGATGATGTTCTTAGGAACTGCTGAACATTTGGTGATTGAGGGACTGTGCTGTGATTCCTGTCATCCAGTACCATTTCTCAGCCTTGACTCCTTTGGCTGAATAATTCCTTTGGTTAAAAAAAAAGGTGGCATCTGTGACCTCTACACACTAGATTTCAGTAGTACCCACCAACTCCTATGTTGACAATCAATGTTCACACCATTCCCTGAGAAAGGGACAGTGAAGAAAGTATTTGGGATGGTGACAAAATCATCCCTGGTTGGTCACCAATCTGCTTTTCTCTAGGAACCTTAGAGCCTGTTTTTTTTTTTTTTTTTTTCCTCTATTTTAGGGAAGCCTTCATTCACACAGCATTGATCTTGTCCTTTAGCATAAGATAGTCATGCCTAAGTCATGCACAGAAGTTAAAATGGAACTGAAGTCTTAGACCCTTAGTATTCTCCAGTTGTCCTGTTCATGTCTCCCGTAACCTCCAGTCCTCGGTGTGTGCGCATACAGCACATGCTGTGTAGCCCCTTGCTTTTCTGAGCGCCTTCTGTTTTGCCATAATCTCAGGAAGGAAGAAACTGCTCTCTACTTGGTGCCATATTCGTATCTTTGATCTCTTTACTGCTTTCTATTCAACAAGTGCTTCCTAATCAGTTCTTATTTTCCTCACAGATTTTGCTGATCAGAGCAGTTTTTTGTGTTTGCATTTTTGAGCTGCTTTTTATAGCGTTATCAAAAAGGTCCAACATTTTAGCCTGAAAGACTAACTTATCTTGAAGCCCCTACCATGCAGAAAGCCCATTTCTGCCTTTTGCCCAGATTCTCAGTCATCATGAGATAAACATAGTTCAGTTAGAAGCAGAATCTTTGCTCTGGCCGGCACAGTCACTTACCCTCTGTTGTGGCCCATGTACTCCCCATCATGAGGAAATCTCTAATGACAGGCAAAGACAACCACTGGTCAAGAACAGAGCTTTGCAATGAGACAAGTTTGGGGTTCAACCTGGACTACCACTTTCTAGCTGTGTGATCTATGTAGTAAAATTTTTTTATCAGTTTATCTGCAAGTTTTGTCTGTCAGAGCTAAATGAGAAAATGCATGCAATATAAACATTGATGCAATGTAAGTTGCTGCTCATGTTATTACTGCCGCCATGATCAGCATTTTCCTCCTATGCCTCTTGAAATGTTCAAGGACCACAGTTTTTAAAAATTCCCTCCACTCAAGTTCAGTGTAAACTTAATGTATTGCACTCGTACATACCCATAAAATGGGGGAGAGATTCCCTCCAGATGGCTAGGCAATTATACCTTAGGAAGTATCAGTTACCTGAATGTAGTTAGTGCAAGCTAGTAGAGAAAATGTAGTAACAGAGGTCTTACAGTCTTCTAGAGAGCAGCTCTTGATTTTTTGAGGATTGTCTCATGACAACTACTAGAACCCCATGGTTGCCCCAGATATTTGCACAATCCTCAGAGGATTCATAGTTTCTATATGCAATTCCATACCCATTATGGATCCCCTGACCTTGAATTAAAAATCTCTTCCCTGAAGTTTACCATTGACATATCAGGGAAATGTCCACTGGCTATAGAGCTGGGCAAGCCAGCCAATGAAGAACAAGCCATTGAGCACCAACCATGACAGAAGTGTGCTGGCTGCACAGGGAACATCATTCAGTCTCTGTGGTGAGCCTGTGTAGTAAGAATTATGGACTCTCAGTTATACATGTGGGTGTTAAGGCTCAAAAATGGTTAAGTGCCATCAAAGAACAGCAGATATTATATGGCGGCAGAATCCAGGCTCTTGTCTGTTGGCTTGTAAGGGCTTTGTTTTTACGTGCTACTTGCAACTTCCTAGGACAGGCCTCAGGCCACTGAGGCCGGAGACAGAGCTGGTCCTGGGAGCACCTGCATCAGCACAGCCATGGGATTTGGTTGAAACTGGATTTCTGGGGCCACTCCTATTCTGAATCTAAAGTTCTAGGGTTGGGCTCAGGAACCTTTGTTTTGTAACAAGTACTCCAGGCGACTCTTAATAAACATTTGAGAATCAGTGATCTTTTTGCTATGGTATGGCTTCCAGAGACTGTTAGTGAGAACTGCACAACAGAAGAAAAAGTGCAAAATGAGCTGGAGTGTGCCTCCACGTGCTTGTTTCTTTAAACCTTCTCCTTGCCAGAAGCCTAGCTTCCTGTACTGCTTTTTCCCTGATGTTGATTGCCTTACAAATTTCATTTTGTGCTCATTTTTTAGTGACACTTCTTCTTCTGAGGCTCCAAAGAAGACACAGTGTGGCTGAAATTGTCACCTGGAGTTTAAGGCATTCTAAAAGTCATTTTTTTCCTTCTCAATTACTACTTTGCCCCAGCATAGCCATCTTTAAAATTTAAAAATAATTTTTTTTGAGACAGGGTCTTGCTCTGTAGCCCAAGCTGGCCCTGGACTTGGCAGTCCTCTTGCCCCAGCCTCCCTAGTGCCAGCATTATAGGCATGCGCCACCATGCCCCACTTTATTTGGTGCTGGGTAATCGAACCTAGGGCCTTGCATTTGCTAGGCAAGCACTTTTAACCCTGTGCCATTCCTCCAGCCCCTAAAGTTAAAATTTTATGAAGGTATAAATCACATGCAAGTCATCTATTTAGAAAGCATACAGTTTCGTAGTTCTCAGTATACTTACAGAGCTGTACAGCCATCACCACAGCCAACTTTAGAACATTTTCATCACCACACATACACACAAAAAGAAGTCCCGCACCACTTAGCAGTAACTCCTTGCTTCTACCACCTCTGAATGCCTTGCTGCCACTAATCTACTTTCAGTCTTCATAGAGTCATGGAATAAGTGGTCTTTTGTGACTGCCCTCTTTCCTTGGCATCAGGTTTTTAAGGTTCATTATGTTTTAATCTTTGTCAATATTTTATTTCTTCATATATATATATATATATATAGTATCCCACAATGTAGTGCTATTTCTATATTTCTATTGTGTGTGGGAGAGAGAGAGAGAGAGAGAGAGAGAGAGAGAGAAAGAGAGAGAAAGAGAGAGATTTTATTTATTTATCCAGTCATTCCAGTCATCACTGATGAACATTTGGATTGATCCGACCTACTTTTTCTCTATCCTGAATAATGAATGCTTCTATGAAAATTTAGGTTGTGAGTTTTTGTGTTTATGCTTTCAAATTCCTTGGGAGGGTTGCTACTCAAATCTTTTGCCCATTTTAATTTTTTTATTATTGAGTTGTTAGAATTCTTTATATTTTAGCATATAAAGGATATTAGACATTTTCAGATATTTGCAGTGTTTTCTCCCATACTGTGTATTGTCATTCCACTTTCTTGGTTTTTGTCCTTTGAAGTTAGCTACTATCTTTAAGCTCACTTGTTGAAGTTCCTTTGGCTGATGGTTTTGTCTGCTTCCCACTGTAATCATATTTTAATCTTCCCCATGTGCATAGTCAGTATGCCCTACATTAGATCATTTGTCTCTAATTGATAATCCATAAAGCTGTTTCTTAGTTTTATAATATTTAAGCATATAAATTAGTAATCTAAAATAGAAGTTATAGGATTCATGTTTAGAATAAGGAACTCATTAAAATGAGCAAAAAAAAAAAAACTATGCGCAAGTTTCACAGAGAAGGGAACATGAGTGACTAATAAAATATGAACGGATGATGTCCCCTCTGTGGCCCTTAAAACACCAACTTGCTGGACCTCGTGAGCAACAGGATACTGCTTAGATTCAGAGACTTGAAATCAAAACTCGTCTTTTGATATATATATATATATATATATATATATATATATATATATATATATGACTTTTTAAGTCCAGTTCAGATTTAACAGTATTTAGAGCTTCCAGTGGAAATCCTAGAACTAAGTTTTCTGATTTCAACAGGTTACTCTGGAGCCAAAGTTGGAGTAGGAGCAGAAGAGAAATAACTAGAGGTTTTGTCCATCCCTGAGCCAAAAATTTAGAGCCCTCTTGAAAAGAAAATTGGGACTTCTGCATGTAATGATTATCGTGTAGCTTATCACTAGCTGTTTACATGTCAGACAGAATGTCTAAGTTAGGTACATAGAGAAAGGCCGACCTACATAGACTCAGACCTAGGCTGAAGAGTTCCAGGTGTCAAGACTGTGGTTGGCACCAGGGCAGATTTTCCTTACCAAGCCCCAGAATGAAGCCTCTGCTTACCTCTGCTTTTTGGAACATTGTATTGTCATATAAATTAAAGGTATTTTCTTCATTTTTGACACATCATTTCTCACTTTTCTTTTTGAGACAGGGTCTCGCTCTGTAGCCCTGTCTGGTACTGAACTCACTGTCAAACCCAGGCTGGCTTTGGCCTCACTGCAATCCTCCTGTCTCAGCCTCTCAAGTGCTGGGATTACAGGCATGCATTACCACACCCAACTTATGTGGTGCTAGGGAATCGAACTTGAGTACTTAGTGCTTTAACCACTGAGCCATTCGACCAGCCCCACTTTTTTAAACATCATTTACTTATTGAAGTTTACGTCTTTGTGATACTCATTAAAGAGAAAAAATTTAAAATATGTAGATTTTCTTATATGTCTGTTTATTTATTGAGATACAGTCTTATTGTGTGGCCCAGGCTGGTCCTGAACTCACTATGTATAGTCTAAGTTGACTTGGATTCTCATCAGTCATCCTGCGTCAGCCTCCCAAGTGCTGGGATTACAGGTGTGCACCAGCATGTCTTGCTTTATTTGAATTCAGGGCTTTGTACTTGTAAGTGCTTTAAGCTAACTGTTGTGCCAGTCTTCCAGCCCTTCTTGTTCATCTTTTTTGTTTTTAAAGAAGAAAGGACAAGTAATAAGAAATTGACTAAAATTTATATTTTTTTTCTCTTAGGAGGTTTTTTCCAGTAGTATCAGGCATTTCTCAATGTGGATGTCACTTTTGCTTTGTTTGGTTTTGTGGTTCTTTTGCAGAGCAGGGTGTTTGGCACCCTCGCGTCTCACCTTCTGTGTAAGTCACCACTTGATACTTGAGACACTTGATATGTTTCGGTAGATTTCCATACACCCCGTAAAGAGGTGTTGTCACCCTACTTAAAAAAAGAAGGTAACAACTTTTGTGTGTGTGTTTCAAATTATGAACTGGATGCTTTGTTAGGTTGAGACTCTTAGTTTTATCCTTAGAGAAGATCTCTGGGAACCCTAGAAATACTTTACTCTTGTTCTGTGGTTGTCTGATCCATTATTTTCAGGCCAAGACCACATCTTGAAATGTTGCGCACTGCAGAAACAGTGCCAGGTAGCTCAGCTCAGCATACGTTAGATTTCTCATCTCCTGGCCTCTCCACTGATACGGTACCTTTCAGATGGGATCATAGCAGTATTTGCCTTGATGCCATAGTAAGATTGTCCAGATTGTTTTTAAGCTTACTAATTTTTTCAAGTGTGGGCAGCACCCCACTAATAAGTTACATTCCAAATTGTATGTGTAGGTTGATTATTTGGACTCTAGAACATGACTTGCCATGGAAACCGTTTAGTACATAGTTAGGTTTCCAAGGAAACTGGATGTACTGAAGGAGTCCATCAAACTGCATTCCCTGGCTAACCACATTTTGAGGGACAGAATCCAACCCCTTTTCTTTCTCTTCAGTGGCTGTCAGTGAGATATAGATCACTTCGTTGGGGAATGTGCTAGCTGTGATCCGACTAGAGAAGGGTGGACCAACTTGGGTCACTCAATGTAAGTCAAATACCAGGATCCCCCAAAGCTCAGTTATAATTCCTCTCTCTCTCTCTGAAGTAGACATGCAGGGCAAACAATAGCTGCGCTATCATTCACTTTTGGACTGTTACCCGGAACAGCCCTGAGCATCTGTCCCCCGCTGCTGTGGTCCTCACGCCATATTGGAGGGCCAGGGGAACTAATGCCGGCCTAGTGCAGCACAGAAGGTCTTCCTCTCTTCTTTATGCTTCCAAGAGACCTTGTAATACATGGTTATCCCTGTGGATCCTCTTTCTGGACTTGAGGTCACCCACAGAAAGCTGACCAGTCAGACTATACGTATGGCCTGTCTACCAGAGCTTGTCACCTTGTGATCTAGGCTCTGAGAACTACTGTTGAAGCATTTCCCCTTTATATATATCATCCTTCACAATGAAGATAGGACTTGAGAGAATCCTTTCCCTCTAAAGTCAAGAGATAGAAATGGTTTTAGTGTTGTTATTATTGTGGGTTTTTTAATTGAGTCTTTTAAAAATTAATCTGAATATAACTCAGTTTTTAACCATACCCAGCCCTCTTCCTTGGCATAATGGAACATAGTCAACATAATGAATACTGTCTACATGGTCCTCAGGTCTTTGGTGTTACATCCTTTGAAACTTCTCATAGTGTCCTTCCAGTCAGGATAATGGTGTGCGGTCTCTGTCTCTGTCTCTGTCTCTGTCTCTCTCTCTCTCTCTCTCTCTCTCTCTCTCTCTCTCTCTCTCTCTCTCTCTGTGTGTGTGTGTGTGTGTGTGTGTGTGTGTGTGTGTGTGTGTAACTAGAGATTAAACCTAGAACTTTTGCACTGGGCTTCATTCCCAGTCTATTTTTATTTTATTTTATTTTATTTTATTTATTTTTGAGATAGGGTCTCACCAAGTTGCTAAGTTGCACAGGCCGGGTTCAACCTTGTGATCCTCCTGCCTCTGCCTTCCATAGTAGTGGGATTACAAGCATGAATCACCATGCCTGGCTGGCTTCTCTTCTCTTGTCACTGCCCTTTGGGACTCCCTCACCTTAGTCTTCATTTCCTATCTGTGTACTGGCTAAGTACCAATAATTTACCTTTGCATTTACATTGTGCTTGCCCGTTTGTGAAGTACATGCTCAGTCATTATCTTTGCAAGCTAAATAGAGTACGTATCATTATCCTTATTTTTCAGAGTTAAAATTAGTAGTCAGCCACCTTAAAAGACTTACCTATATCACAGACAGTCTCAAAAGACTTGGAGCAAGAGCATGGGCTCCTGCTGTTTTTTGCACACCCTGTGCCACATTCCTGCACCACTGCTGCTGCCCTACATTCCGCTTGCTGGCTGCTTAGTGATTATTAGCTGTCTTTGGGTTCTTACTTAAGTGCTCAGCCCCTTCAGGGAAAACTAACCTTCCCTCTTTGGCTGCTTTTTTAGTCGATGTTCTGGGCACTTTGGCCATAGCACTTCTCTCCCCTCAGCAAATTGGCACCTTAGGACAAGCTCCTGTTGTAGCATATTTATTAGTGAATTGGTACCTTTGCATATTTTATAAAGTGAATGAATGCCTTCAGGTATTCATCTTGATGGTTAATGATTATATTTTGTTTTATATAGTATCTTTCATCCAAAGCATATATTATCTTCCATTATATGAGGAGGCTGGTTAAATTACTTGTCTAAAATATTAACAGGAACAACAGAAGAATTGAGGGACCAGATTTCTTTGAGAAGTTCATGTGAACCAGACACTGTTCTAGATTCTTTGCATTTATGATTCCATTTCATCCTTGCAAAAATTATAGGAAGTAGATGGTATTTTACATTTTACAAGTGAAGAAATGGTGTTACCGACAAGTTAAGAAAGTTACACTGCAAGTGAAAAGTAGAAGGGACGTTGAAACCCAGCCTTCTCTGCTTCCAAGGCATATCTTCTGTCCACTCTCTGCGTGGCTTCATCTTGCCGTTTGCAGAGCTCATAGTAACCAACTCAGGAGTGCTTTGGACACATGGCTATTCGGCAGTGAAGGAGGAAGGGCCAGAGCACTATTTCTTTTTCTTGACAACAGCCAGAAGGAATGAAGTTATCCGCGCCCCCCCCCCCACCGCCCCCGTCTCTTTCCTCTCAACATCGTGTAACTGCCAACAAGCATTCTGATGTAAGTTTGAACTTGTAACCAAGTTGAACTTAGATAAACTAACAGAGCAATCTGTTGTGCTTTAGTGTCTGTTGAAGAAGTGCCTGTTCATAGCATATCACTGCTGAGCAGTTAGAGTGCTTGGGAAGAGCTATCCTTCTCTCATGGAAAGGCAGTGAGAACCGGGAAACAGCAGCTGTCAGGAAGTCGGGACTACTGTGACCTGGCCCTCGGTTATTCTTCAGTTCCAGCTGTGTGACTCTAGGTTAATAAAGAAGTCCCCTCACCTCTCTGGATTCTGCCACCTGTGAAACACAAGAACTGAACTGAATGACCTTTCCTAGCGCCTGTAATCTCATTCTTTAAAGAGTACATTTGTTATTTACAGAACCTTCTGAAAACATATGATGAAAAACCTCTTGCTTTTCAGTGTCCTTGCCATCTACAGTTTTTAATTTATTAATGTTTTTGAAACAGGGTCTCACTCTGCAGCCCAGGCTGGTCTTGAACTCACTGTGGAGTCCAGGCTGGCCTTGGACTCACAGTAACTACAGTTTTTGATAGGGAACCTAGGGTTAGCGACTCCCAGAAATCTGTTTTTGTTGTTGTTGTTGTTGTTGTTGTTGTAATTGTTGTTTTGGTTTGGTTTTGGTTTTTAAAAATCACATGACATAAAATTTAACATTTTTTTTGTAAATACATGAATTCCAAGTTCTCGAACACATTAGAGAGATGGGGGCTGGGGAATTAGTGAGTGTCTTTGTCCATCACTTTTTCAGAGGTTCACTCCTTTCCTATCTGACCTTTGCCTGTCCTTTTATCCTGCCATTCATGTTTAGGCCTTTTTATGTTACTATTTTTGTGCATTTCATAAGGAGGACACCCATCCATAGTCAGACTTTTGTGCTTGGCCTATTTCACTGAGCATTATTGACTCTAGGAGGCCCCATTTTCATTTAAATGCTTCATAATCTGTCTTTCTTTATGGGCTGCATAGTATTCCATAATGTATAGGTACCATATCTTCTTTAACCATTCCTGTGTGGATGGGGAGGTAGGTTGTTTCCAGGATTTAGCTATTACAAATTATGCTGCTACAGACATGGATATTCATGTGTCTTTTTGGTATGTGGACTTCATTTCTTTTGGGAATATGCCCAGTTATGCAGGAGCTGGGTCAAATGGAATTTCCATTCCCAGCTTTCTAAGGAACCTCCAGACTGTTTTTGTGATGTTTGTACCAGCTTGCATTCCCATCAGCAGTGGAGCAGATAGAGTACCCTTTTTTCCACACCCTCACCAACAGTTTGTCTTTTGAGGTCTTGATGTAGTGAGGTGAAACCTCAGTGTTGTTTTATTTGCATTTCTCTGATGACCAGTGATGAAGAACACTTTTTTCATGTGCTTGTTTCCATTTGTACTTCTTCATCTGAGAAGCGTCTTTTCATTTCAGCTGCCTACTTTTTGATGGGATCGTTTGTTTTAGGGAGTGTTACGTTTTTAGTTCCTTGTATATTCTAGATATTAATCCTTTGTCTGAAGTATTACTAGTGAAGCTATTTTCCCACTCTAGGTTATCTCTTCACCTTGTTGATTGCTTCTTTTGATGTACAAAACATTTTTGGTTTAATATACTCCTATATGTTGATTTGTGAGATTTCTTGTGTAGTTGATGATCTATTCAGAAAATCCTTTCCCATCCCTATCCCTTCTAGGGTTTTACCTATTTTGTCTTCCAGTAGGTTCAGTGTTTCTGTTTTGGTGTCCAGTTCTTCTATCCATTTTGATCTGATTTTAATGTGTGGTGACAAATAAGGATCTAATTCCATTCTCCTGCATGTGGAAATCCAGTTTTCCCAGCACCATTAGTTGAAGCTGCTGTCTTTTCTCCAGTGGACTTTTTTGACTCCTTTGTCAAAAACTAGGTGACTAAGGTTATTTGGGTTGTTTTATTATCTTCAGTTTTGTTCCACTGATTCTTCTATCTGTTCTTATACCAGTAGCAGGAAATTTTAATCACTGTTGCTTTGAAGTATTTTTTGAAGTCTGGGATTGTGATTCCTTTATCTTTGCCCTTGTTACTTAGAATTGCTTTTAAAATTCTGGGTCTTTCTGGTTCCATGTAAATTTTAAAGTTGTCTTTTCTTGTTCTGTGAAGAATGTCTTTGGTATTTATATTGGTATTGCTTTGAGTCTGTATAGCAGCTTTGGAAGTCTGGCCACTTTGACATTATTAGTTGTTCCTCTGTTTTTTAAAGTCCTTTTTTGTCTCTTTCTTCAGGGCTTTATAGTTATATCTGTATAGGTCTTTCACCTAAAAATGTATTTTTTAAACTGAGGCATTCAAACAAAAATTGTACATATTTATGGGTATGATGTACTATTTTAATACATGTGGATGTTGTATAGTATTTTGATTGGGTAAACAAATTCGTCTCCTCAAACATTTATTATTTCTTTATGGTGAAAACATTCAGACTCCTTTCTTATAGCTTTTAAAAGGACACAGTACATTATTGTTTCTGTAGTTGCCTTACTGACTATGCAGTAACACTCCAAAGCTTCTTACTCTTTGTGTACCCCTTAATCAACCACATCCCTTGATTTGTAAACATTCTTTAGGCCATATGTGGCTGTGTTTCAGTGAGGAAAGACATGTTCATCATTTCTTCTGCCTTCATGTATTGAGTATCTGTTGGTTGCACAGGACTGTGATGACTTAATGTAGATATTTTTATACCCTAACCCTAACCCTTAACCCCTAACCCCTAACCATAACCATAACCCTAACTCTAATCCTAACCCCTTAATGTAGATTTAATAATCACTGTTGCTTTATAATAGCTTTTGAAGTCTGGGATCGTGATTCCTCCAGCTTTGCCCTTTTTACTCAAGACCAGAAGGCAGTGCTGTAGCCTAGACAGTTGATATTAGTGGAGAGCAGGGAGAGTCTTTACTGATATCTTTGAGTTTTGGCTTTATTCTGTAGGTTCTGAAGTGAACACACATGAGGCTTTAAAATTTCTCTGGGACACTTTGTCTTCAGCTCTTTTCACTGATTCAAGATGACTTGGGCTTTTGTGTTCATGCCTCCATGCTCCAGCCAGGTGAGCTGCCTTGAGGCATTGGGTAACTGGGACTGAGGTTAATGGCTTGTTTTTCCACTGTACAGCCACTTTCTTCCTAGTTTCCAGTGAGTCGTAACTGGCAACTAATATTTAGATAATAAGCATGAGGACAACTATAATTTAGAGCAAGATAATTATAAATACTGGGATAAAATTTGCCTCTTTGATAAGTTAAAATTTTTAGCATTTTGTATCTAATATACATCTGAATTTCCATAAGTAGAAAATTCAGTTTAAATTATTCTTCTTGGGGAGGAGAGTTTTAGGTTCTCTCTGAGACATCAGCCCTCTTCTGGTATCCATTGTCTTCACACACAAATTTTTTCCCTTCTCTCCTGAACATTGACACCTCCCAAGGGTTGGGTAGATTTGTATGGTGTGCTGTCCATATTATTCTTTAAAGCACTCATTTGCTAGGGGATGCTTTTTTATGTTAAAAGTATAATTTTTAAAGGAATAACTCAAGTGACTGTCATGTTGAATGCCTGAGTAAACTTTCTGAGTAGGTCTGTTTTTCTGAGTCTTTTAAACTATACCTTTCAGCCTGTAGCACTGCTCCTTCTTGCTCAAAAGATCACACCTGAAACTGCACTCTATCTCATTAAGGTTCTAAACTCTTGTTTTAGATAGTTTGAAATAAAGAGCCATATGCTCCTAAGGGTGTTTTGGCCCCATGGCTCATCTGTCTCAGGCTGTCTGGAGCTGCCATGTGGTGCACAACAGAGCTTTGAAACTTTTGCGCTGTGTTCACAGTATTTCCCTGAGTGGAGGTTTCAGGCACACTGCAGTACAGAGGGCAGCTTCTCAGCTTTCCCTCGTGATCTCAATGCCAGTTTTGCTTTCTCTCCGTGCAGTCCTTCCCTAGGAAGAAGTGCCTCAGCTTCACAGGGTCTTCCCCTCCCCAACTTCAGCTCAGCCTTCATTGGTTTGGGTGTGCAGGAGAGATAGTGCAGGAGCTGAGAGATGAGAAGCTGGGAGGTTCAGGCTTTATAGCAAAAGTATGCAGGGTGAAGAGCTAGGGAGACAGGCACTGGTGCAGGGAAGAACTGATAAGAGTCATGGATGCATGCAGCCACCCATGCATGCTGAAATCATGCTGTTCAACAGCAGCAATAGTGGTATTTGGGTTCATAAAAAACAGTGTGATACTGGAATACCAAAACCTGTGCACTCATCACTAGTGCTTTAAAAAAAAAAAAAAAAACCACAGAAAAGGAAGGCTTTGTAGAAGAGCTGTGGTTTGAGCTGGGTCTTAAAGGATGGTCGCCAGAACCAGACATTGTGGCTAATTACAGATCCACTTTATTTCTCTGGTGACTGTGTTCAAAGTTTGACATGGAGTTTTACATAAATTTTATGTTCTATTTCTTGCCAGTAGTTCAAGTGTTTAATTTAGTTGAAGTCCGGAGTGGTAGATAGTTGTTCTATGTGTCTGCAAATCCATCTTCTCCTTCACTCAGCTTTTTCTCTCCTCTCTCTGCTTGTCCTTGTAATAAACCTCAAGGGTAATCGTGAGCAGTTTCTATGTTTTTATTAGGAGTTTACACTTTGATACAGTAGCAAACATCTCATAACATTGCACTTGAAGGTTTTTTTTTTTTTCAATGACCTCAGCATTCAAGAATGGGAAGACACATTAGGATTTGGGCCATGTTCCTTGCATGCACCTCTTCAGAAGCTTATTCACAAAAGGCTTTTGTTATTGTCATTTCGGAGCATATGCTTTCTTTATTGGCCATTATGTTGATTACTCTGTTGTTTACCATACCTGTTTTCTGAACTGCTCGTTGGTGTATTTGAAAATACACTATGAAAATACGAAGGGCCACTTTTACCTTTTAAATTGTTTTCCTCTGTTCATATACATTTACATTTCCTGATGTGACTTTTTTGAAACATTTGTTTTGGTCAAGATTTTGGTATTAGAAGCTAAATTTTTGCTGTTCAAGTTGAAATTTAATTCTATCCATGTTGAAAGGTAATTAGTATATTCCACTGAGGATTGCTGTCTTAGAGACTTTTAAAACTTCAGTGAAGCTGTAGAATTTTGCTGTTTTGGGCTGAGGGTGTAGCTCAGAGGTTAAAGAACTTGTCCAGCAAGCACAATGCTCTGAGTTTGATTTCCCAGTGCCACATAAACTGGGCATGGTGGAACGTACCTGTAATCTCAGCATCTGAGAGGCTGAGGCAGGAGGATGGCTGTGAGTTCAAGGCCAGAGTAGTTTACATAGCCTGGAATATAGAATGAGACCCTGTCTTAAAAAAAAAAAAAGATTGATTTCCAGAATGACAGAGCAGTGTTTCTTCCAAGTACAGTCTTAGACCACCTGTATTAGCCTTAGGAGCTAGTTATTAATAAAGATTCCAGACTTAGCAAATCAGCGTTTGTGGAGGCTTAGAAATCTCTTATTTTCAGAAGCTATAGGGAATTGAGTACACAGTAAACTTTGAGAATTTCTGCCTCAGTACTTATTTATTTGGAAGTTATTACCTAATTTTCTCCAGTGCATACATGAAAGTTTGGGTCTTTCTGCAAGTCTGTTTTGATTTGAATCTTGTAAAGAAAACTCCAGGGAGCTAGGCATGGTGGTATACACCTGTAATCAAAGCAGTCTGGGAAGCTGAGGCAAGAAGATCATAAATTCAAGCCTGGCCAGTGCAACTTAGCAACTTAGTGAGACCTTGTCTCAAAATAAAGGGCTGGAAATATAGCTCAGTGCAAAGGCCCTGGGCTTAATCCTCAATAGGAAAAGAATACTTCTAATAATTCTCTGAGGGAGTAAGATCAGCAACACGTAAGCCCAGGTCTCTGGACCCTTTTATGCCTGTTGTATGTAGCTCTTCAGTGATGCTTGGAAATCACCTTCCTGTGTTGTAGATGACTACTTAGCCCATTAGACATTAGAATATAACTAGTCTAAGCTCTGGAGCCTCATAATAATAGTAATTAAAATAATGATACTTTGTACTTCTCAAGTGTCTTTAAACTGAAGGCCTTAAACTACCATATTAAACAAGGTATGCAACACCTAGGCAAGAGAGGTCAGTGTTATGTTCTCCATTTTATAGACTTAAAACCTGAAGCTGTATATGAGAGTTTAGCTTAAATATTTCTCTTGGTTAATAACATTTTCAGTTTTGAGAAAGAAAACATTTATGATGGGGGGAGGTCCTAGGAGCATTGATGATAAAGTGGTGGCTCATTGACTTGCAAGGTATATCTGGAATAGAAACAGCTATATCTGGTTACTCTAATTAATGCCTTTCATAACTGGTGGTGTTTGGCCAAAAAACACCATTTTTCTTATTGGCATGTTTTTTTTTTGTATTAAGACCTATATTCTTTGGTTCTTTCCTTTTCCTGGCCTTCATCCATTTTTAAATTATGCATAGACTCAGGGAGTATTCAAAACAACAACTACAGACTTCTTAAAAGATACCATGGTCAGGCTCCTTTGTTTTACAGGACAAGAAACTGGAGACTAGTAAAAGTTTTAATGAAATGATGCACTATCTGGCCAAGAAATTGTGTAAGTTGTAAAAGATGTCCCAACCATGTAACTGGACCCTCTTATGCCTGTTGAATATTTTATGCATGTCTTTCATCAGACAAGTATATATAAAAAGCATGCAATCAAGTTGACGATAAATGGGGACCTTTCAAGGTCATTGTTTAGTTGTCACCATTTTTCTTCTCATTTTGCTTTCTCTAATACTTCGTTTATAAACTTCGCCTTTTGACTCCATAGCTTTTCCTTGCTATTCCTCCCCTCTAAATGTTCTCCTCTTCACTTTATCTGTATTCTTCTTATCATCTCATATCTTACTTCTGCTTTTATAAGCTAATGTTTTTGCAATAGAAATATTTAAGTATAGCAGAAAAATAAAATTGAATGTATTTTTAAAATCTTGAAAGTTGGCACGTTAGAATAAAATGGCTGAATTAAAAGATAAAGAGAAAAGTACTTAGGGACTTCCAGGTTAACACTTTGGCAGTGGTAGAAGTAGATAGTTCTCCACAGCTTTTGGCCTCTCTTTGCTCAGCTTCAAGTAGCACAGCTTTCATAGGTGATTTATGGTCCTTTTGCCTTAGAAATGAGATGAAGAACAGCTCCAAATATAATGGATTAAGAACTTGAAGAAGGATGGAAATTTTATGCATCTTTAACAAATGATTGATAGAGAAAGATTCCCTCCTGATGGAGCACCCTGTATTTTTATGTGAACAGAAGGGAATCCTGGTGCTCATGCAGCATTATTGCTCATCATGCTAGAATGACTGAAGTACAGGCGCTAAGATGGTAAATGTAAAAGTCCTTTGGAAAGGCCTATAGAGAGGCCTATGTTAGTGATTTTTTTTTTCTTCTGTGGTGCTGGAGATTGACTGTAGAGCTTCATATAGCTAGGAAAGCACTTGACCACTAAGCTACATCCTCATCCTTTAATGAATTCTTACTCAGAACAGCTCAGTTCTATAATTATTTATGGGGACTTTGAATAGATATTTCTGTACTCAGAGCCAGGTGCTATACTGATCTATGAGAAGAAAAGTAGAGATGGTGAAAAACAAGAACAAAACCAACAAAGCAAAGCAAAACAAAAATAGTTGGCTCATTGTTTCTTCCTGGGAAGCACAGAAGTAGAGGAACAGGACCAGTGGACCACAAAATTCCCATACCACCCACCAGATGGAGCCACCAGCCGTCTGCAGCTCAGTTGCTATCCCAGAAGATCCTGTTAGATTGCAGAAGGTAGAGAAAGGAATTATGAAATTAGCCATTATGCGTGGGTAACTTGTAGTATGGAGTACCTATATTGGAAGCAAAATTCTGATCTCTATTTTCTAGGCTACTTTGCTATTTTAGAACTACTCCCTCTGAAAAAGAGTATTCGGTCATATTTGTTAGTGAAATAATGCTAGTTACTAGTAATACTCACTTTTCTGATGCTTGTAAATTTATTTCTGTGGGAGTAAAGATTCATTTTAACCATTTTAACCCAGAGTTAAGACATTTAGTGTAAGAAAGGTTATTTGATATTTTCTCTGCCTGTTAAGTTTTACTCATCTTTTAAGATTTATCTCAAATGACATCTCCTCTCTGAAGCACTTCTTGCCACCTTTCTACCAGGTCTTTTTCTGTGCTCTCCCTTGACTGTACTCAAAAATAGTTATTATTTTATTGAATTAAAATTATTTTTCTGCTTATCAGTTCCCACCACTAGTTGAGAAATTTCCAAGGCCATCTGTTATTTATATTTCTATATGCATTGCTGACTACAAAACCTTGTATTAGTCACAAAATAACAAAGTTATAAATATTGTGAATTATAGTTTTCACAGACTAATGAATATTAAGTTATTAATAGTTTTGACAGGCTTCCCTTGGAGTTGGAGTAAGCTATCAGGAGTCATCCCACAAAATAATCCATCTCAGGAAACTTTCAGAATTTACTTCCAGAAGGAAATATTATTTTTAAGAATTTATTTCTAGGGTCATACAAAACTTACCTTACTATAGGTCTATTCCCAATTCAACAGATATATGGACTTTTTCATTTGGAACTTTAATTTTGTAAGTTATTTGGAATACATTTTTATTATCTGAGTTGAAATAATAAACCTTTTTATTAAATGAGGTAAGTAGTCTTTATACACCTTTGAGTAGTAGGCCAACTGTTATTGTATATGGCAAAATCGAATAGCAAAATTTAGAAAACTTTATTCAATTCAGTTGATAGAATTTGTGATGTAGCCAACTTTAAAGTGAATTATGTGTGTTTCTTTAGAAACAAATGTATTGTTCTCTAATTTTTAGACTATGGTGAGAATGAAAATAGTATGTACTCTTAAAACAATAAAAATTTTCCTTATATAAAACCCCAGTTATTTCCCTGTGTATGGAAAATTTTCATTTCTCTAACCTTGACTGGAAAAATTTCTCCTGAGCAACTTAGAAAACTGAAGAAAATTATTTCATCATCTTCAACAAACATTTATCAACTGCCTCCTAGGGAAGGTCATATTCCCAGTCCCCTGGAAAAACCCACCTAGCCAAAGGTAAGAGTCCTGGCAAACTTCTAGGAAGAAGCCTTGACCCCCAGACTCAGCGAAAGGCAGTCAGCTATTTTGTTTTATGTTCCTCTGAAAAATTTGTTTCTTTTCCTTTGACACATATAACATATACGAAACAGTGTATGAAAAGCAGGAGATTGTTATTGATAGATATGCTTTCAAAGCATTAAAAAAAGTCAACCATAACAAAACCAATATATTAACTGATGCCCTCAACTGTGGCCCGTTTTCATCAGTGAAGTTGATACCCAAAATCACGAATTCTATTTAGCGTATTAGTCAAGGACATGGACTGTGGGGTAGACAGAGCAGAGTTCTATCCTCAGATACTCCACCTACTAATGATATGATCATTCAATCTAAACTTTTCTTCTATGTATCAGAACTATTATGAAAACAACTAAAAATAAATCAGACGGGGCTGGACTAGTAGCACAATGGTTAGAGCACCTGCCGAGCATTACAAGGCCCAGAGTCCATTCGATTCCACAGCACTATTACATGATTTACATTTGGAATTTTTACATAGGGACTGTGGAAGGTTTTATAAAATCAGAAACACAGTGTATAGTTGGCAGAACAGGAAGTTTTGTTCATTTTCATTAAAGCTTTTTCCTTTCTCTGTTTGGAATTATCACTGGCTTAAGTTGTATGGCAGCCATGATTCTGCTTTAATTTATACATACAAGTTTCACTGGTATGGAGAGCATTTTTATGGAGCAAAACACCATCAACTGCATTCTCTTTTCAGCTGAAAGAGAAAACATTTGATGTACAATTCCTGTATTCTGAGGGAAACCATATGTATGAAAGCATTGCATGAGTTTCTGTTTGTTTTTAACAGAAAATAGGAACTATACTCATTCATTTAGCAAGCATTAATTGAGAGCCTGTCTGGGGCCAGGTTCTCTACTGACATTGTTGGGTGAGGAAGGAGCTGATGGGCTAAGAAGATATTTAGCCCTCAAGAGCTTGTCGTCTTCCTAGCAGAGACAAATGTAGAAGTGACTGCTTGAACCAGCATGGTAAACCCTGTGCTGGAGGTGTACCTCAGGACTAGCGGGACTCCTAGGGAGAGCGCGACGCCGTCTGCTAGGGAGTCCAGAAAGGACCCATGGGGCGGGGGTTGGGGGGGGAGATGTCTGAATAGGACCTTGAGGGAAGAATAACATTTTTCAAGAAGGTGAAAGAGAAGATATTCATTGTAAGGCAGAAGGATATGTGAGCTAGGTATGGAGGCAAGAATGTCACTGGCATTTGCAGGGCACTTTGGACAGACTTGGGGATGTTTAGTCATGAGTGAACCTGGCTGCAATTCAGTTGCCAGAACTAAGTTAGGTAAAAGGTAGTAATTTAGAAGGGTTTTACATACTCAATAACTCAGAAAATGATTTCAGATGGGGGTGGGGGGGGTGGCCTGGGTCTATGCATAGAGCTTAGGTCATAGGTGCTCTTGTGTGTTTAGGTGGTAGCCGGTGCCCTTCTGGGCTCTCCCTTTCTCACTCAGCTGTGCTGATGTCTCATATACACCCTGTTGAGAGCACCTTCCCGTCTTCCCAGCTACCATGCTGGGATATAGAGGCAGTACTTCCAGGGCAGCCACACAGATATGCTGCTTTGTATTCCCTTCCAGTGTTCCTAATTTAAAAAAAAAAAAAATTTAGCCTGTTTGCTTTCTGAACATTTGGTGGCTGGTGGCAGGGAAAGCGGAGGTGGAGCTCAAGCTTAGCATGCAAATCACCTCTACATTTATCCAGAAAGATGAACCAAGTGAACATGAGAAGGGACAAGGGACATATAGCTTGAGTTCTTTTTCTTTTTTTTAAAAACAGGTGGGTAGGATATAGTGATGAACATTAAGTATGGGCAAATGCAAAGAAAATGATGTGCTAGGAGTTAGAAAGAGACCTTGGTCGGGTGGGAAGAGTTTGGAAAATACAGAAACTTGTTGTCTATTTATGAGTTAGCAGAATTGATACCTGAAAGATATCTACTTGCCACACTTGTTTGTAGACTTAGTGTCACTTAGTCAAATTTCTGAAACTATCACAAAGTTAAACTGTAAAGTGAGCTTCTTTATGAGTTGTGATGATCCCAAATTTTCCAATTGTGCAGAGCCAGCTTTCCAACAGATTCCCATTAGAAAAATGGCACACAACTGAGAAATTGTTTAAACCAGCCAGCCATCTTCAGAGAATTACGGGGCAGGCAGTTTCCTTTTTAAGTGGTTTATGAAGCATTTGAGGAATGCCATTGTGGAGCAGAGAGCACATGCTTAACTGGTTCCTTTTTAGGGGAAGAAACACTGGTTGGCACGTTCATATTTTGTTATTGAACCTCAAGGCTGCTCTTGGCTCCCTAGGGTTTCTGGGTGGCTCTGGAGTTCTTGGTGTTGGAGGAATCCATGTTCCATCCAGAGCTTCATCCAGTTTTCAGTACAGAAGACTCCAGAACTCAGGATTGAGAATGGGAACAAGATCTAGGCTGGGAGCAGGTGGAAAGCAGAAATTAGGGCTCCTTAAGGAGATTCTGCTTTGTTGTCTCTATTTTCAGTCATTTGTTTAACTTTCTTCCCAAGAGGCTTGAACTAATTCTCCTCTCAGTTTCAAGGGTTAGCAAGTGCTCTCTAGTGGAAGCGCACAGGATCTTACCCTGAAACTCCTGAGCAGAGCCTGGGTCCTGCCTGGGCAGTAGGAAGAGGGGACAGTCGTGGGTGCAGCTTTTCAGGCACTTGTCCCCTCCAGTCTGCTCTTCTGTAGTCGAAGTGTCCTGTGCAGCAGCTACTGCATGCCAAGCTGACACAACTGCAGCTCATTTAACCACTCCTCTAGTGAGTGAGGTCCTGTTTTGACTTTGGAAGTGGATTAAACTGAGGGATGAGATCTTTATTTAATTCAGAGACAGAGATGGATCCTAATAGATCTAAGACTAAACACTTGGATGTCTTTTTGTTGTCTTTCAATTTCAAATGTAATTCATTAGATTATACTATTTCCTGTGTCTCAATTAGTACAAATTTAAATTTTATCTACTATACCCATCTCCTTAAATCAATTATTAATTCCTGTATTGAAGGCCAGTAATTTCAAATGAAGCCTTTTGAATATATAGCTAAGTAGCTAGGAGTTGTAATGATTGAAATAGGATTAGTAATAATTAATTAATTAATAATTAAATAATTAATAATAGCTTGAAATACTGTACTTTGGCTTTCTTATGTTCCTTGCAGGAGGTGTCTAGTCCCATGTGCAGAGAGGATCATCTCTGGGTTGGGAAGCACATGACTTACTCCTGGGCATTAAAGAGATAAAGGGCACCTGAAATCTGTTTGCTGCAAAAAGATGTCTAGATCTTGCATGAGTGGTTAGCACAGGGACACTAGAGTCACAAAGACCTGAGACTGAATCCACTCTTAAATGTCTCATTGTTGACCTCTGTTAGCCTCAGCTTTTCACTTGTCAGCTGAACATGAGGATTAGTTGAGTTGAAACATGTATAACAAAGAATAGCATATCCACCTCTCTGCAGAGGGAGCACCCCACGGGTGAATGGGAGCTCTTCCTAGTTTGGCTGGCTGTGTGCCAAGCTTCTTGCCAAGTGCTGTCACCCTTACCACTTCTTTTCATTTTTCCTCACCAACAGCCAGGTAACCCTCTTTCTTGTACAACTGAAAAAGGGTTTGTTGAGCATGTGAATTTTTAAGCATCTTGACTGAATATGACACTGCATTGGTGACATTTTGATAGCTGTCATTTCATGGTTTAGTTCCAACATCTTTCAGCACATTCAGAAGCATCAACCTTTACATGTTGGGGCTTCTCCAGCAGCAATTATAGCCACGAGTGAAGAAGAGCTATACATGTTCCCCTAAAATATCACCAAGATGTGTGTCATCGGCCTCTGGTGACAAAGATTTGTTTAACTGCAAGATGTCAGCATTTCCCTCCTTCAGAGAAAATTAAACTCTGGAATAACCATTCAACCCATAAGTATAAGAATAATTTAGATTTTTAGTCATGATTCTGTAGGAAATAAAATGGATATCAAATACCTTTATTTATAAATACAAATATTGAGAGTGTGTGGACAGAGAGGGTGGGGAACCTCAAAAGTAAGATGGTGGAATTGTCCTTTTTGGGCCAGCCTAGTGAGTCCTTTCTCTTCCCAGATGCCTCTGAGCCTGCAGATCCTCTGCTCCCTCCATGACTTTCTGAATAAAAAGCTCTGAGGAGAGATTGCTTTCAGCAACCACCTCAGCTGGTGGACTGACCAGGAACAGTTTATAATTAGCTTTTCTAATAGTCCCACTGGAAGTTCTCGTCGTCATTTTGTTAAGTGCAGCCCCTTTTGTTTCACAGGTTGAGTCAGGAGCTGGCTCTCCTGGAGGCCTTGGAGACCCAGAAAGCTATTGCCTGAGAAAAGGAGCATTTTTTTCTGATCTTTGAAACAGATCACATAAAATGTATATATGAGACAAATTATATATGAGTTAAATGAGCAGGACCTCAGGACATCACTAGTGTCAGGGTTTCCAGCCCTTGCATGAAGTACTCAGGGCTAGGAATAAATATCTATCACAAAGCATATACCTCTACCTGATATTTAATAAAATGCTGAAGATAGACATTAATACCATTAAAATAATTTTTAAAACTGTTAGTATTGGAGAAGAGTGAGAAGAGTTAGCTAGAGAAGAGTGAGACAGATTGGATGGCAGAGCAAGGAAAGCTATGAGCACCACCAGAAGAAAGGTAAAGGGAGAGGCAGAGCCTGTGCCCACCCTGCCGTAATGTGCTGTGCTTCTAAAGGTGCAGATGTCGGGTGGCTGAGCTGATGCAGCTGGGCCATATACCTCTGTGGTCCAGGGCTCTAAGGTGATGCAACAGAGTGTCAGAGAATGTGCATTGAGGGCGCCTACCCTTGAAGGTGTTTCTTTAAGGACACTGGTAGACAATTCTCAGATAGTTCCACCTCTAAGCCATATGCCTCCACTCAGTTGGGGAGGTGTGAAATTGACAGGTAATACTGGAATTGGAGACATTCTCCTCAGAAACTCCTAGACCCAGCGATTCATATCAAGGGGTACATCTGGTATAAGAAACAAACTCATTCAACTTGTACTTAATGTCTTAATATCAAGAGTCATAGGGATGGAGAATGAACGGCAGTCCCTCTAATTGCATGGTGGTTGGTCACTTTCATACAAGCAGTAAAACACAATAGTGCCAGAAACCTGTATAAACAGAGCAGGGAAGTTCTACACATACACTTGGTATTTACTTTTCCCTTTTATGTGGTTTGCGTTATGTGAAACACAGCTGAGTGAGAGTTACCTCCCAGCCCCCAACAGGAGTTAGTGGAGCATATCCTGGCCTGGAATAGACCTCTTTCTGGACTCTCTGAGCAGTGGGAGCACAAATAACGATCTCAGGCACATAAGGACACTCACAGGCCACAAAGCCTGTCAAGGGCTCTGTCATGCTTCGAATGAACAGATGTTTATCCCACAACATTTTTTCTCTTCTTGGGGTTTGTCCAATGCATTTTTTAAAAAGCTAAACTGTTTACCCTAATTATTCCCTTTTGCTGCCTTTGCTTGTTTTGTTTTGCTCTTGCCTTTTCCCCATACATTGAGAAGTCTTCGTGAGAGGAAATTCTGCGCAGCTGCTTTCTGGAACAGACCCTTCCATAGCTTAAACCAGGAACCCTTTGTTCTTGGATCTGAGTGGAGCTCAGCATGCCCTGTCACATGAATTCTTGGCACATCTTCCCTGGACTATATAGGCTTTCTAAAATCTATTTCCTTTTACCTCCAAGATAATCGGCTTCTATGACTTTTCTTTGAGTAAATAACTCCAGATCCCTTCATTGTTTCAGTTTCCTTCCTATAGTTTAGTCAGTATTTTATTCAGCAGTTATTGAGCACATACTTAAGTTTGGTAAGTATGATACCACTGTTTGAGGCACTCAAATAAAAGTCAAACTCTTTCTTCTTTCATTGGCTGGTTCATGGTTTCACTTATTTTTTCATTTCCTTCATTCAAGAAATATTTGTTTAGCTCCCACTGTGTACCATGCCTGCTCTGAGTACAGAAGAATCACTGATAAGCAGAAACAGACCTAGTCTTTGCCTTCAAGGAATTGCCACTCTGGTGGGGAAGAAAGACATAAAAAGAATTAATTGCAATTCAAGGTGATACATGTTATAATAGTAGGGTATTCACGGTTCTTTGAGGAATGAGAAGGGTGTAATTGGCTCTGCCTCGGGCATCAAAAATAACTTCACAGAGCATTTCACATGTGAGTATTTTAGACAAAGAGAACAGTGTGCATAGAACAGTATGTTTGGGAAATGTTGATTGGTTCAGAATCTTGGATCCAAAGACAGGAGGTGAAGCTGAGAAAGTAAGCCGGGCAGCCAGCTTAAAGGTTCTTTTGGGTGTCAGTTTTAGGAACTTGGAGTATAACTAATGGAAAGCAAAGAGAACAGTGAAGGCCTTTAAGCAGAGAAAAACTAAGTGTTGTGTACTGAATTATATTTACTCAGAGTTTAAATGTTACAGTTCAACCCCCTAGTACTTCAGAATGTGACTCTAGTTAGAGATTGGACCTCTCAGAGGTCATTGAGTTGGAATGAGGTCATTAGGGTGTGCCCTTATCCAATGAGAATAATGTCCTTGTAAGAGGAAATGAGGACACAGATTAGCACAGAGGGAAATCTGTGTGAAGACATGGGGAGAAGACAACCGTCTACAAGCCAAGGAGAGGTTAGGAGAAATTAACTCTGACTTCCAGAGTTGTGAAAAAGATAAATTTCTGTGGTTTCAGCCACCCAGTCTATGGTACTTGGTTGTATCAACTCTGACAAAGTAACGTGCTCAGCCTTACATTTTACAGAGTTAACGGGTATATGTGGAAGAATCTGGCTCAGAGAGGAAGCCAGTTTGAGATGGAAGGAACAGCAATGGAAGGTTGTTGCAAAATCTAGATTAATGAGAAAGGGCTGAGTGACCGAAGGCCGCATTAGGCAGTACCCTTCCAATCCAAGTGTGAAAATCATAGAAATACACCTTCTGGGGAGTAGGGGACGAAGTAGATGCCAAAATAGTAGATTTGGATGTGTACCAACCCCTTCAGTTTGGTTTGTGTCCTGGATAATTGATCTTTATTGGCTGCATCAAAATGAGCTTTCTTGTCTCTGACCTTTAGTCAAGTTAGCAGGAAGAGATTAGAATGTGGGAGGAGTGAGGAAGGCTGTTCTCCCTCAGGTGCCTCTCTCCTCCGCACTGGTCTGGCTATGGTTATATTCTTTGCTCTGTGGCCACAGCTCCATGGGGAGGCCCCTTCCTGTAGTTGCCCTTCCACTGTTGCTAGCCTTGAGTTGTTTCTCTAAGACTTTTGAATATTCTTCCACCCTTCTTATCACTTCATAAAGAATACCTTCTACAGACTCTGTTCTGCCTCCTTTTGAGCAAGCTGTTTCTTGCCATGATGATGAGTTTAAAATGCCTTTTGGAGTTCCAGGTGGAGATTCCAAAGGAGACAGCTAGAAATTTAGGATTAAAGAATTGGAAAAGTTATGTTATGACTGAATATCAATTTAGTATTTACATATTATGATTCAGTACACAACACTTAGGTTTTCTCTGCTTAAAGGCCTTCACTGTTCTCTTTGCTTTCCATAAGTTATACTCCAAGTTTCTAAAACTGACACCCAGTAAGGACAAGTGTTGTTGATTACATAGTGTGAAAAGTGAAAATGGGTGGATCTTGATTGAATTGCTGGAGAAAACAAGCTTTTCAGGAATTAACCATTTTATTGGTAGCAAATAGAATCTCATTTATACAGATATTTATTCTGATTGTGTGAATGAATAATTCAGACAGAATATTCACACCAGTCACAAATTAAATAAAAACTGACATTTGTCATGAAGAAGGAACTTAATAGCTGATAAGTAGTGAATAAGTTTTAGAGAGAATGTTTAATAACCAAGGAAAACATTTTTAAATGTTCTTAAGAATTTCAGAAATAAGTTTATAGGCAACCTGTGTATATAATAACAGGTTGTTTAAAAATACTTATAAAAGCAGTTTGCTCAGTCCTTTTGAAAGGTAGCACTTTGATGGCTGAAACTTACTCTATGTATTTCAAAGTAGCAAGCCTATATTGCCTATAAAATGAGACAGTAATAATGTTCTTATTATTAATGTTTTTTCTGCAATCTCATGTAATCTGCATTTCTACATGAGGAGGTGGGTAGTGTTAATGTCTTCCTCATACTGATAATGAAATTGAGGTTTAGAGAAGTCAGTTTTCCCGGAACCACACAGGTAGTAAATGTCAGAGCCTAACTTTTCTCTTTATCCAAATGCTTGAAGGTTCTCACTTATACCTGAAATGATTTTCTTGGAACTCATGCCAGGGCTTTTTGTCACAGAAGAGCCCAGCGAGTACAAGGCACAAAGAATTTTAACTTGTGAGGTCTTCCTGTGGTCTAGACTTAGAAGATGCCTTTGGCAAAGGACTACAGCAGGAGTTCTCAAGCTCCTGGGCATAGACCAGTACCAACCACACAGCAGGAGATAAAGAGCAGGTAATCAAAGCTTGATATGCATCTGAAAGCCCCTTTCCATCACTTGCATTACTCCCCGAGCTCTACCTTCTGTTAGATCAATGTAGCATTAGATTCTCATAGGAGCATCAACCCCACTGTCAGCTGCATGAGCAAGAGATCTAGGTTATACACTTCTTATGAATTAAAGTACAGAGTAAATGTAGTGCGCTTGAATGTAATCATTATATATTGCAAATACAAACAAAAAGAACAATTTAGGAGAAAAAAGTGTAATGCACTTGATCATTCCCAAACCACGCCCCACCCCATCTGTGCAAAAATTATCTTCCATGAAACGAATAGCTGGTGCTGAAAAGGTTAGGGACTGCTGGTCTAGAACACACGCTGACCCACCATTGTATTAGAAGGACCAGAATTGCCTATGTAGGTGTGGAGAACGCATGTGTATCCTTCTTGTCCTTTGGCTAGTATAAAAGTTGTACCTTTTGTACCAAATTAAATAGTTTAGCCAGGCCTGATTTTCTTGGACAGCTCTTTCATTGACCCATATAGTGTAATCCAAGTATATTTGCTACTTTTATGTACCCATGGTCTGCTACTTTTGAAAGTCTGTGGGACTTAATGTGACACTTTGGGAATTTTCCTAGTCTGTTTTGTGTGATCATTGTCACTCCCAGTGACTATGATTTATTTTTCATTTATTCCAAATATTCCTTTTTGAGGTTCAGAAAGGAAAGAAGCATGCAAAAGAAAATATGGCCAAAGGTCCTTATTTTCATTTTATCTAATGTATTGTTGAAAGTTATCAGTGTAAAAAGCTTGGTCTCCAGCAAGTTTCTAATCTCTGAAAAGGACATGCCCACAAGATGAATGGTTTCAGATCTAACCTGAAGAAGTAAGGACAGTATCTTCAAATTGTTTTCCTCTGTGTCCCACTTGGACACAGATGTAGTAACCTCCCTAAGGTCCAGTATAGTAGTCTCACCTCTGCTCCCTAAGGCAGATAACTAAACTTTCAGAAAGACAGCCACACTGTAGATAGGAATTCAGCCCTAATTCACTGGCTGGACATGGAGCCTCGTTTGTCCTTCTGTGGTAGGGCTGAGCATCTCAATGAAAGACAGAACTCAGCCACAGAGTGTGGGCTGCTCACACTGAAGATACACTTCTTTGAAACTTTTTTCTTTAAATTCTGGTAGGGATTGTGGATCAGTTTTTAAAGCACTTTTCTGAACCACATAATGGGAATTTACTTCAAGCTGTGTAACAAAGTAAGCCTCAAACATATTGCTTTAATTATTGTTGAAGGTGTCTTTGATTAAGAGGAGAAAAATCACTTTTCTTTTTAAGGACATTTAAATTTTACTCTGAGTATAGCCAATATTGATGGCATTGTTCCTTGCTTAACCACTCTGGAAGACGGCTTGACAAAATGTAGTAAAAATAATATTTAAAAGCACATACTTACTGCTGCAGGCTTTTAGCATATTGTTAAAGTCCTAACCTAAGTGAGGTGCTTCTAGTTAATGTATTGGCTAGGGTTCTTAGAGAGGTGGAATTGATAGAAATTATATTTTAGTAAAGGTGGTTTACTTGGAGGGCTTACAAATCCGAGAAGAAAGATAGTCCAAAATGACTGTATGTGTAAGAGCTGGAGGACCCCGTGGCTGCTCACTCCTGAACCGGAAGAATACAAGGCTGAGACAGGATGATAGCCAGTGCAAGTCTACTGCAGATTGTCGTCCAAAAAGCAATGGTAAAGACCAGAGACTGGAGCAGATCTGCGGTGGAGATTAATGATGTGCAGGCAGGAGTGAGTGAGTCCATATCGGAGGCTGTGGCAAAGGCCAGAGCTTTCCCAGGAAATGCTGGAAAAGTCTTCTTTTTTTCCCATTTTATTGACATGTACAAGTGCAGAATTTAAGGTTTACAATGGAGTTGAGCATTTTGTGCACATACGTTTCTTGTCAAAGTGACAAGGGCTTTCCTGCTCTCCTTTTGTCTCTCCCCCTACCCTCCCTGCCCTCCCTTCACCCTTACCCTGTCCCCCTCTTTTGCTTTGTCTTTCGTCTAAAGTTCCATGAGATGATTGTGGTCTGGGTCTCTCATATCAGAGAGACCATCCAGTGTTTCACCGTCTGCATCTGACTCACTTCACTAAGCATGGCGTTCTCTAGTTTCTTCCATTTGCCTGTGAAAACCTCCACACTGTTGGAGCTTACAGATGCGAAGTATTCCATTGTGTATAAGTACCACAGTTTGTGTATCCACTGGTCTGTTGACGGGTATTTGGTTACTACTGACCAAACAGTGGGTTACGGAAGAAATCAGAGAAGAAATCAAATACTTCATAGAGTTAAGTGATGATGGAAGTACATCATATCAAAATCTGTGGGATACAATGAAAGCAGTCCTGAGAGGAAAATTCATAGCCATAAAGGCACACATCAGAAGAACAGAACAATCACAAATAAATTCGCTAATGAGGCACCTTACAGCACTAGAGAAACAAGAACAACTTAAGCCAAAAGGCAGTAGAATAGAAGAAATTATAAAGATCAGATCTGAAATAAATGAGATCGTAATTAAAAAGACAATAAAAAAGATTAATGGGTCAAAAAGCTGGTTCTTTGAAAGAATTAACAAAATTGACAAACCTCTTGCTAATCTCATCAAGAAAAGGAAAGAAAAGGCACAGATTAACGCGCTTAGAATTGAAAAGGGTGAAATTACAACAGATCCTGCAGAAATTCAGAGTATTATAAGAAATTACTTTGAACACCTATATTCTAACAAATTTGAGAATTGGGAAGAAATGGACGACTTCCTAGATACATATAAAATACCAAAATTAAATGAGGAAGATATAAAAATCTTGAACAACCCCATCACACACACAGAAATTGAAGCAGTAATAAAAGCTCTACCTACAGATGAAAGTCCAGGCCCAGATGGACTGACAGCAGAATTTTTTCAGTACTTTAGGGTAGAACTAACACCAATCCTCCTCAGACTATTCCATAAGGTGGAAAGTGATGGAACAGTCGTGTTCCTGTTCCTTTTTATTTTGTTCAGACTACCCGTTGGGCCACCCACACCCAGGATAGGTGTTCTTCTCTCATTGGCTGGGCAACAAGTCAGTTACACACATCCCAAGGCTCTACTCTGGGTGTTTCCTGATCTCCACAAGTTAACATAAACTCCCCAAGTCACAATAAACAAGCGTTTATTAATCTTTTTGTTCTTTATGACCTCTTCAGAGAAATAACCAAAATTCCATTAATAAGGGGTTAGATAACGACATTATAACATAGCTGCATAATAGAATCTTGTCAACCACTTAAAGAAGTAACTAGTGGCGTGGGAACATATTTATAATGGACAGCATTTAGAAGTCTTAGGATGACAGGGGATGACAGGGTAAAGGAGTGAAATTTCATTGCGTTCTCATTGTTTGTTATATTTAATGCCATATGCTTATTCTTTATCAGACTGTTTTTGTTGATATTTCCATTAGCTCCTTGCTTGGGAAAAATCCCAATTTCATATTAATTAATAGTCTGTATCATTGATGGTTGTGGGCTAGCTATCCTAGATTTATGTATCACCTAGAATATTTAGTGATTTTAAAGAGACATATCAGTAAAGGTTATAGATTCTGACCTTATTTTATTTTGAGCTAATTTAGAAACAGTGGCTATTTGATTTCTCTGTGTGTATAATTTTAAAGGACTTTATTAACATGTTACTATGCTATCAATATTTTTAATTGAGTGATATGATTAAAACAGAATAAAAACCAAAGGAACTCAGGAAATGTATCCCTGCTAAACATTACTTACCTCTTCTGTGTTATTAATGTTTTGGGGGGGGGGGGGAGTGTGTGTGTGTACATTATCCAGCATAGGATCCTTAAATACAATTAAGCATTCCTTTTTTCTGAATCTAATAATGTGATCAGATGAGTGTGGTTGTTCAAGGCTTTGAAAACCAGCATCTTCCCTGTATTCAATTGCTTTATATTCATTGCCTTAATTTTTCACATTGAAAAGACAAGAATAAATTCTTACAAGTTTGGAAGATCTCCTCTGAAGCGTTACACAGCAGGGAAAATGCATGTGTGTTTCATGGGCTGCTCACATCTCCCACCTGTGGCCCAGAGCACTCATCCCATATTACCTATTCCTTGTGCTTTTTCTATGGCTCCTTCAGACAAGAAGAGCACTGTATGAACACTGGGCCAAAAGTCTGGGGCCGTGGGACTCTGCCCAGGCATGTCTGTTTTCCACCAGGTTTTCCTGGAACTGCCCATTCTTTTGGCTTACACTTTCCTGCAAAGGATACCTTGTCTAAGCAAGGTGTGGCTGTCCTCAGAGTAGCCTCTGTGTGTGTGTGTGTGTGTGTGTGTGTGTGCCTGTGTGTGTGTGTGTGTGTGTGTGTGTGTGTGTGTGTGTGCGCCTGTGTGTGTGTGTGTCTGTGTGTGTGTGTGTGAGATAGATTAAAAAGCATTTCTATACTACACTCTTGTTGAGGAGAAAAAGAAATCAAAATAAAATTACCATCAACAAAACATTCCAAGTGGGCTTCCTGGGACTTGATAATTTAAAGTAACTTTAGCATTTGTAGACTTAATGTTACTTGGTTCAGGCTGACATAACCAAATACTCTAGACTAAGTGACCTAGACAACAGACATGTATTTATTATAGTTCTGGACGCTGCGAAGTTCCAAATCAAAGTGCCAGCCTGGCTAGTGTCTAGGAAGGCTTCTTTTCTTAATATGCAGATAACAGTTAATACCTTTTTTGCTGAAAGAGCAGGCACTCTGATGACCCTAACTTAACCCTGATTACCTCTCAAAACCCTCATTTGCAAGCATCCTCACATTGAGGGATAGAGCTTCAACAGTTGAATTCTGGGTCATTTTTATGACATCCCCCCCTGGTATAGCCTTGTGCAGGTTACCATTTCCTCTTTGACAAGACCCTAAGTGAACAAAAACAGACTGGTGCTGTATAAATAAGTGACGCTACCTTTTTCCCCTTTGGGGTATCAAGACTTAGGCTTCTCAAGACTTTCACTTGGGAGCTGGTAGGCTACCAGACTCCCCAGATCCAAACAACCAACCTTGGAAGGACTGAAGAAGGAATTTCTTAAATAAGATGCCTAGAATGCCCTAGGATTCAGAGCACTGGAAAGTGTATTTATAACAATCAAAAACAATTGGAACAACCCAGCACAGCTCCAGTAATCTGGCTCCCAGGTCATTGAGTGCTGCAGGGAGCAAGACATCTGGATTCCACTGCATGTGGCTTTAAGGCACACAAGATTATTTCATGCTGGGACATAGCATCCCTGATCTGTCCTTGCTCTTTTTACACTTTTAATTCAGTTAAGGCCTAGCTGCTGGGTTGACATGATATTGTCCTTTGTATTTATCAGTTCACCATCTGACATTATGCTGCCAAGAAATCAGTGACAGCTCTGTGTTACCAATGAAATTTTTGACAGCTAAACATTCTGTGGTACAGGTTGGTACATGACCTTTGGATTTGCAAGCTTTGCATATAATCCAGATGAACATCAAAAAATGAAAACCAGATTGAGAATAGGATATATGAAGCTTAAGAGAATTGGGAGAATGAAGACAAAAGGAAAAGTTAACCAAAAATTCCCTACTGATACAGGAATTCAAGTGAAAAACAAACAAGCAAAAATTGTTGGACAGGATCCCTTGCTTTAGATTAGAAACATCCATTCTAGCCATTTTTTCTGTGAAGTACTTTCCTCTAAGGAATTTTAGTTTTTCATTAGTCTGCATAATAGAATCAGAACTTTAGTTTTCTATAGGGCTATTTTCTGAGTCTTTGGAAAGGGCATTTGTTAAGTGATTAAACAAAAAGGGACACAACTGGGAACAAAACAGACAGAGCTCCTGCCCTCATGGAGATTCCATCCTAGCTTGTGTAACATAGAGAAAATTAAAGCAGGGAAGCCCTTTGTTTCATGTGGATGTGGGGGTACAGGATGAGGTATATGTTTTAGGTAAAACAGGGTTAGCTTCACTGAGAAAGTGATAATTTGAGCAGAAAAAAGTATTGATTAAGATTTAAAGATGAGACTCAGCAAGCACAAAGTCCTGGAATGTGTACTTATTGGGAGTGATCAAGGATCACCAAGGATCCTAGTGTGGCCCGAACAGAATGGTAAATAGAAGGGGGGTGTGGCGGAACATTAGTGCTGTTTGTATCAGGCCTCAGGAGCTTCTCTGAGGACATTGGCTTTTACTCCAAAAGCTGTGGGAGTCATTGGGATGTCTCAAGGAGAGCAAAGACGTGTTCTGTCATTTAACAGGAGCACTTTGATAGCTGTCATGAGAATAGATGAGAGGAGCTAGCATGGAAGCCAGAAGATCAGTTAGGAAGCTCCTACAAGAGTCCTGGTGAGAGACAGCAGTAGCTTTGAGTAGGGCACGTGGCACTAAAAATGATGTCAAGCAGCAGGTTTCTAGATATAATGAAACCGTTGAGGGTTGGGCTATAGATTAGATATACAGTAGAATTAAGGTGATACCAGGGTTTTTGTTTGGTTTTCATTGGTTCAACTAGAAGAATGAAGTCATCCTTTATTAAAATAAAAAGACTATGGTAAAGGTATGTTTGGTGATATAGAATCAAGAGTTACGTTTTGAATGTTTTCAGTCTGAAATGTCTATTAAGTAGACCTCCAAAGTGGATATATAATATAGGCAATTGTATTTATGAATTATCATAACTTAGGGGAGAAGTTTGGCCTGGTGATGAATAGTTGGTAGGTAGATGGCATTTAAAGTTATGAAACTAGGTGAGCTCGTGTAACAAGCAAGTGTAGACGGAGAAGAGAAGACAGTCTGCGCCCTGGAGCTCCAACATTATTCAGCCAGGACAAAGATCAATATCTAAGTCATAGATCAGCAATATTTTTCTATAAAGTGCAGTATAGTAGTTTATGCTTTGTAATCCAGTTATTCAACTCCCCCAGTGTAATATAAAAGCTACCATAGAAAAGATATATACCAGTGAGTGTGGCTATGTCCAGTAAGACTATGTAAGAACAGTCAGTAGGTCGAGTATGGCCCATGGGTCACAATTGAACCCTTAGTACATTGTGTACTTGCCTTTATGCCAGACTATGGGAATAAGAAACATTCGAGAATCCTTTTTGTTTAGATAGCCATAGTATGTAGTAGAGCCAAGCTATAATGTTTAACCTTATTTTTAAAGGTTATTGGTCAATTCTGGTCCAGCAGGAAAAATTCTAAATAATCAAGATTTTAAAGTTCTTTGGATTGTATTTCTTAATTCATTTGTATGAGGAAAAATACATAAAAAATACTGTATGTGGGGTGTATTAGTTTGAGTTCTACAAAAGGCAGAATTGACAGATATTATAACAAAGGATCCATTTGGAAGGCTTACAAGTCTGAGGACAGAGATATTCCAAGATGGCAGCCTGCACATGCGAGAGCTGGAGGGTCCGATGGCTGCTCAGCTGTGAGGTAGAACACCCATCTGGGACTGCAGGATAGCTGGTGAGAGTCTGCTGCAGATCTCAATTGTTTGAAAAACAATGGTGAAGACTGGAGACTGAAGATCAGCGACTGAAGATTGGCAATGATGAATAGACAGGCACAAGTCAAGACTAGAGTGAATCTGTGATGAGGATTTGACGCATATAGCAAGTTGGCGTCCATAGACAATTGCCAGAGCGAGAGCTTTCCCAGAGGAAAAAGCTGTAACAATCATTTTTCTTCCTTCCTTTTATACAGTTCAAGTTCCCATTTGGGCCTCCCACATCAGGGTGGGGGTTCTTGCTTGTTTGCCGGCCCACAGATCACTCACAGTCTAATCCAGGCTGGTTCCTAACTGCCTAACCCAGGTGTGGTTTCTAAGCTCTAATCCAGGTGTGACTCATAATTCCCTCAAGTTGACACAATCTCTTCAACGGTCACAATGTGGAAAATATATAGTCATAGAAGTTAAAAAGAGACAAACTTGCATCAAGAGATAGAGGTTGCATATTACAATTGAGATTGTCACATAATTTTGCTAAGATTATTCGTGGGAAACTATCTTAACAGCTAGTATTCTTTGGGGGTTTTGTTTTTTAAAGTTATTTATACAATTGGAGTAATCTGTGTCTATTTTGTAGTCTAAGGATAGAGGCATAAATACGCAGCACTGGGTTTTCTTTGACCATTGAATCTGGTTATCTATTGACAGGTCTTTCTTGGTTGGTTGGTTTAGTGGGTGGGAATGGTAGTGTACTTCCAAATACTTGCCACTGATAAGCAGAAGATCCCTTTTAGAGAGCTTTTATGGTTACAGATGTTGAATTGTGAAGTTTTGCCAAAGGAAGGAAGTCAAGAATTTTATCTTTCAGAAAAAGACTGCTTATTCAACTTTTTCTCATGTCAGCTTTGAGAAAGTCATCCTTTGCAGTCACCCTGACAAACTGAGCTTAATCACTATGTACTCCTTTTCTAGTGATGTATATCTTTCAATTGATAGTTACTCTCTGGATTGACTGATGCCTCTCGTGGAAGTTCTCTGTGACTGGAAAAATCGATGGTTGATCTGTGATTCTGCTTGTGGTCTGATGGCCTTAGGATCTCAATGCATTTAGGGATATTTGGAATCTTAAGTTTATCTGAGCCTTTGGAGAAATAACCACCGGAAACTTGCTTTGGTTTATGTAGCAACCTCTTTCCCTCCATTCTGCTTTTTTTTTCCACCAACAGTTACAGATTTTCTGGAAAAGCCAGCTATATGGGTTGTCTCAGTCTCATAGAGATTATCTCCCGAGAAAATAAAAAGCTCTCTTCTCCATCTCTTCCCTTTCTTCTTTCTCCCTTTCCTTCTTCCTTTTTCTCCCTCTTTGTTTTTGGGGAGTATAGGAAGTATACTGAAATATAACCCTCTTAGGACAGGGTTTCTTCTTTTGCAAGAGGATATTGTAGAATCTGTGTGGAAACATTTCCAGGGCAGCAGGAAAAGTTAACTGGTTATATTATATTTTGCTAGGGCTGCTTTCCTTAAAACCACAAGGTTGCTGCTAAAATGTATCACACAGAGCCACCACTTTACAGTGCTATGGTGAAACATTACGTGGTAGGAAACTGTGGAACAGAACTATCCTATGTTTGAGCCAGATAACCTAGTAGATGTCAGTAGGATGGGTGCCAGAAAGGATGAAGGGCATCTGTAAGTAGTTCTAAGTTCTCAGTCTTTGTGCAAAGAGAGGACCAAGAAGAAGTGAGGGATTCTGCTATAGAGTGATTGCAAAGACTCTGCAAATTCATATGTATACCAACTGTTGTTTGTAGACTAAATAAAGTCCAACATCTATATACTATTACTTTAAAAATGAATGTTTATTTTGCAAGGATTAATAAATTGGAATTGTATTTTCAACTGTCACTGTATCTAGATTTTTTTTCAGTATAGTTTCTCATTGCATAGATTTTTAAAGAATGACTTCTGTTCACCTGATAATTGCTGACATTAGATTCATGGATAGAGGTTTTGATATGTTTCAGTGTCCCTGGTGTTTAAAAAGGTTGAGCAGTCCAGATATCTCACTTGCTTTATAGGCTAGGAGACTAAACTCAGAGGGGTAACCTTTTCGCCTTAGATTATGAAGAAAGTAACAAAGTAGGAACTAGCTTGCAGTTGCTTTGGATTTGAAAGTGAGGGGTTTTTCTCTTTTCTTCCTTTCTTTTTGTTTTAGGTATGTCATAGTAATGATTTCTATTAACCTAATTTCATCCTTATGAATTTCAAAAATTCACAAGATATATTTCTTAATATAAGTGAAGGTCATGTTAGAATGAGGCATGAAGTAAGTGAACAGTAGCGGCGCAGTTTAGCCAGTGATGGTGCCTGGGCTTGCTTCACAGAAGACTGAACACTCCTCCAGCCCAGCAGCCACCCTATTGTGGAGCTAATTGCTGATTCAGCCAGACAGCATCTAAACGAGCTTGACAGGTGTGCAGTCCGTTATAATTCTTAAACCGATTTATGCACACACACCCTGTCAAAACATCCACACAGCATTTCATGTTACTTTAGTATAGAAGATGCTGCACAAAAATAAAAGTATGTTGATTTGCTTGTGAGAGCTGAGGGCAGACACCAACATCTGTTGACCAAATGGCAACAGTATACAACAGGCAACCCCTGTTTACATTTGTGTGTGTGCTTCTCCTGCTTATGGTTTTTTGTTTTGTTTTAAGAAAAGATTTGTTTCTCTTGGAAAAACCTCATATCGGGGAATTGCAGTGGAGTTATTTGCTCACAGCTGTATACATTAGAGAAACACAGAGAACTCTTTCCTTCATGTTCTTGATTCACACAAAACAGACTCGTGGGTTAAGCTCTGAAAGTGTGTTTGGGCATAGGTGACAAGTTATGCTTGCTCAGTTGGGTTGGGGATGCCTTCGCTGTCATTTATCCTCTCCTCTAAGCCAATCAGAGATCAATCCTGGATTACTGTGAAATCTTTAGCCAAATATCTAGAGCCACTGTGGCAGCAGGAGCCAGGACTGCCTTCTGGTTTTCATTTTTCCCAGTGCATGTCCATCTGTGTCTGTTAGTGTCTGTCTGTCTCTTTCTCTCTCCAGATAATTTTGAAACATAAAACTGTAATGCCTAACAGGTATGAATTGTTTAATATTAACTGTATCACTAGCTAAAATGCATACACTGCTTTGTGAGATGGCTTTAATTACTGAAATAAGTTACTTATTTCTGTAAGGCTTTGTCTTGATCCTTTTCTGTTTTGGTCCATGAAATGGAAGAAATTTGTACTTCTGCTGTTTTGAACTTTGTTTCTTTTTCTGTTCTTCCATGTTTATTCAAACTAAAAAAAATAAGACTATTTAAATTATGGCTGACCGTAATCCCCTTTCCCATTGTTTAAAGAAGTTAAAAATAATATAAAGGCAGGCATATGAGGTGGTTGTCAGCTAAAGAGACACACCTTGTTTAGAGAAGCATTAATGTATTAAAGCTCCATTTCTTATCAGAGCATATTTATATCAGAGCAATCCTCCAGAGACAGGGCTGTGCACCTGAACCCCAGGTGGGTGTTTGTGTTTGGGTCTGTTTCTAGGTGGAATGATCTCATGTTCTCTCTTACCACAGAATTGTGCAACGCTGATACACACCTGTGTTTTGATCTTTGAAATCTGTCCTGGTAACATATCAGGCATTTTAAAATAGCTTCATGGATGATCCAGAATGCACGACTGCCAAAAACATTGTCGGGCATGGTTTTGAAACTGACAAGAGTCCTGTGATAGTAAATTGTAGTCATTTTAAAGCAGCATTAGGTTTTGCTTTCCAGTGTCCTCTGTGTCTCTTGCTTGAATGTATATAGGTGTGTGAGTAATCTCCTGGCAGAGCTCAGTTCCTTGGGTATCCCCAGTTAATACTGAACTTACCCAGGAAGGAAAGCCAGTTACCATTTTTCTTTACTTCACAAATATTTGGAGTGTTGTTTTTTGCCCTTATACATGTATCTTTTTCATAAAAGTTATTTTTAAAATGTGACAAAATGGGGCTGAAAGAATGGCATAGGGATTGAACCGCTTGCTAGCAAGATCCTGGTTTCAGTTCCCCAGCAACACAAAAGTGGGGCATGGTGGCACATACCTCTGATCCCAGCAATCAGGAGGCTGAGACAGGAGGATTGGCACAAGTCCAAGGCCAGCCTGGGATCCATAGTGAGTTCAGAAGCAGCTGGGCTACAGAGCAAGACCCTGTCTCAAAAAAAAAAAAAAAAAAGTGACAAAATGCCTGTTACAGGAGTTGGTCTTAGGAGTAATACCATTAATATCTTTCTTTAAAAATTGATAAATACCCAACTTATAAAATGTCCAAATTGGATATAAGAAAGGAAAAGAGGAATGAAAGAGTTGAAGACATGGCTTTTATTTTAAAAGAGCGACTCACTCACTCAAATTAATGTAATTCTGTTACACATCCACATCTCTGGTTAATTCCTACCTTAGCAAAATATTGACGCAGGGTTCTTTTTCTAGCGTACTTATTGTACTTTAACTTCTTTATGGGCAAGTTTAAAAAATATATAAAAACAGAATAGAATGATGAACCTCAGTTATCACCACACACTTCTTTTATCTCTCTGTGGTCAGTCTTGCATTTTATTCACTTCCCAGTCCCCTCCATTCCACTATTTTAAGACAAATCCAGAAATGTGTAGTAAGAATTGTTTCTTTATGGAGACATTTTAAATGTTATCGCTCTCACACCCACAGGAAACGAGGGAGATGAGTACATTCTAAACAGAGAAGTAGAAGCACTGTGAGGAAGGGAGACGCTACCCCGGTTGCCTGGACTAGTTCACATTACGTTGTGGATCACGAAGAACTCAGCATTTTTACAATGGGAAGATAGTTTTGAGGTTTTGGGTTTTGGGGGTTATTTTGTTGTTTTATTCTTTTTTTTAACTATCCATATCACTGGCAGCTGTGCTCTAAGCCTGAGTTTTCTGACAGGGACATTTACTCCCCAGTTTCTGATGAGCACATCTGCAACTCAGCCAGTAACTTGCTGGTGGGATATGTATGGCGGGAGTGATAAAGGTATCAGTCTCCTCAAGACCTACAGAGAATGGCCACTAGACTAAATTAAACATCTGGAGGGCAAAAGCCACTGCCTTGGGGCTGAAGGAATACCACAGTGATTAGAGCACTTTCAGGGCCCTAAGTTTGATTCCCTAGCCAGGTGTGGCAGTACGTGCCTGTAATCCCAGCACTAGGGACACTGAGGCAAGAGGATTGCTATGAGTTTGAGACCAGTCTGGGCTCTATAGTGAGTTCAGGACCAGCCTAGATTAAGAGCAAGACCCTATCTCAAAAAAAAAAAAAAAAAAGCATTGCCTTGAACAGTGCCTGGCACATATGTGTTGAATAAGTAAACTCTTTATCTATAGAGCTCTCACTTGAGGAAACAGTTGCTGTAGCTTGGATCTGTAGTGTCCCTCAGGTCCAGATAGTAAAGGCTTGGTTTCCAACTTGGTGCTATTTTAAAGTGGTGGAACTTAGAAGTAAATAAAGTGGAAGGAAGATAAGCCCTTGAGGTACGTAAGTGACAGTGGAAACCTGGCCTCTCCTCTTCCTTCTCGTTCCTAGGTATGAGGTTAGGTCTTCTGTTCCACTGTGTCCAGAATGCCTTGAATCTTTTAATACAAAATTTACCTATTTATGTGTGAAATCTTAAAAACTATCTTGACATAATGACTTCTGGCTTTTAGCAACAGAATTAAAACACGTAGATTTACAATGTAGTCATTACCATTCTTCTGTAACAGAATTTCTGGAATTATTTGTTGAAGATGCTTCTGTAGTTTGTAGCTGGGACACCCTGGTCTTCCCAACTCATCAGTTGACTGTCACAGCTCTTCCCTACAGCTTGTACTGTGGATTAAGATGCTCAATATGGAGGAAGTCAGAAAAGTCAAGGCTTGTGGAAGATAATAATGTGAATTGAAAGCAGACACTAGGACTATAATACCTTACTTCCAACTTGAGAAGTTGCAACTTCTGAAGTAGCACCACAGTGCTGGTCTCCCGTATTTGTGCTTGAGGCCTCAGGCTGTCATTTCTGGGAATGTATCATTTTCTTGTTCTGTCTACAGACTCAGCTGTGTGGCAGTAGTATTATGATGCTCCATTCCTTTTAACTGGCTCAACATTTAAAGACACTGTTGATGACTCCTTAAACTGTCTTGATTCTTTGTGATGGGAAAGTTTGAAATTGATTTGCTGGGGTTGTGGGGAGGCTACATTTCAAGAGCTTAAAAACAAGTAGAGTACACACGTAAATTACACTGAGAAGTGGATACAGCTAGAATCCAATAATGGACCTAAAATCACTGGAATAATTCTTGGATATCCAAGAGTGGAATTTGGCCTGTGTCTCGTAAACAGCTGCCAGTATCTTGTAAACAGACTGAGTAAGATATGAACAACTATTTGTCAGGTTTGCGTATGCTAAAGACTGAATGGAAAGCGGACAGGAGCCATCATACAGCCAGGTTTCCCCAATAACAGGCCCAGGAGTCCTTTGAGTTCTACCATCTAGCTACACAGGAGATGGCCTTTCCAGTGGTTTCTTCCTTGTGAGCTTCCTGGGGACAAAGAAGCAAAGCCATACACCGTTCCTTGAAGCCCTTTAGTTCATGCCTATGATTGAACACAACAAGCACACAATACTTGATATTTGCTTAATTTTAAGTTACTATTGAACATAGAGTTCCAAATAATGTTGTTGGTTTAACTTTAGAAATCCCTTTAAAACAAACCAAAACAAAGAAAGATCTGTCTGTTTGTTTGTCAGGATCCCAAGAATCATGGATTTACAAGTATATACCCAGCATAGGCAGATTAGTTACATAGTGAGACTCTGTCTCAAATAAACAGTTAAAAGGTGCTGGGAATGTAGCCCATGGCCAAGGCCTGAGTTTGATCCCCAGTACCAGAGGGCAGGGGGAAGTTTAGTATAAGCTATAGTTTTTACTTTGAAGAGACTTACAATTTAGATAGGCAGGTCAGTTGTGTGCAAGAGAAGAGCACAGCAGCATATGTAACAAGACGTTGAGGTGTATGAAGTAACTGGGGTGAATGGTTCTGATTAGATATTAATGGCAATGAGAGTCAATAGGAAGACCATCAATGATGATCTGGGTCTTCAGATACGGATACTCACATGGGAAGTATATGTTGAATGAAAAAGTTATGTTGAACAAAAGGGTGGGAGATTACAGATAGACAGAATGGAAGGACAAATTTGCATTCCTCCTGTGTGAAAACAGGATTGTTTTCATTGAATGAAGTGCAATTTGCAATAGCATCAGAAATACTCAGGGACAAGTTTGGCAAAAGATCTACAAAACCAGTATGCTAAAAAAAGGAAAAGGAAATGAAAGAAGACCTAAGTAAGTGAAAAAACACCTCTTAAGAACACACCACCTGAAGATATCAGTCACTTCTTCTAAAAAATTAATCTAATGATGCAGCTAGTGAAACATCTCAGCAGGCTTTTTTGTAAGAATTGGCTGATTTTAAAAATTTATTATAAAACTACAATAATCAAAGCAGTGTGGAATTGACAAAGAGGAAAATAGATAAATGAAGCAGAATAATGAATCCCAAAATAGACTGACACATATATGGACAATTAATTTTTGACAGAGATAATTCAGTTAAGAAAGAACAATCATTTCAACAAATGATGCTGAAATAATTGGATAGTCATACTGAAAAGCTGAGCCTCTGTTCTTCCCCTGTACCATATACAACATCAGCTAGAAATAGATTTGCACACCTAATTATAAGCGCTAACATTAGAGAACAGTGTCTTAGTCCATTTGGAATGTTAAAACAAAATACTAAAGACTGGGTAGCTTGTAAACAACGGAAATTGACCTTTTGCAGTTCTCGAGGCTGGGAAGTCCAAGATCAAGGCCAAGGCACTATCAGTGATAGTGGGTATGTGGTAAAGGCCTGCTTCTTCCATAGAGGAACATCTCAGTATAACCTCCATGGAAGGAGGGACTAGGTAGCTCTCTGTGTTCTGTTCTAAAAGGACACTAATTCCATGAGAAATGAGCCTTCAGTGATCTAATCACTCTCTAAAGGCCCCACTTTGGAATACCATCACCTTACAGATTAGAGTTTTGGGGAAGCTCTGACATTCGGAAGAAAACCCAAGAAAATAACTTTGAGCTTAGTAAAGATTTTTTCACAGAATTACATGAAATACACAAAATAACGGAAATATAAAATAAAAATCAATAAATTGTCTTCATCAAAGTAAAATGCATTGTGAGACCAAAACACAAGCTAACAGACTTAGGAAGGAAAAAAAAATTACAAAATATTTCCATGTATCTACCTACCTGGCACAGAACTTTAATCCAAAGTATTAATGAACCCTTACAACTTTTGAATAAAACAAGAGAGCTCAATAAAATTTGGGCAAAATGTTTCAAGAGATATGCTGTCACTGGAATGAAAATTAAAACTACAATGAAATAAAATTATAATCCACTAGAATGGCTAAAATTTAAAAGACTGGCCAAAACAAGTGTTGACAAGAATGTAGAATTAGAACTCTCATGGGATTGTTAAATGGCATATCTGCCTTTAAAAGCAATGTTTTTCAGTTTCTTGCAAAGTTAAACATGCACCTGCCATCTAACCCATCCACTCTGTTCCCAGGTACTTAGTGAAGAGAAATGAGAACAAATGTCCATACAAAGATTGGGAACATGAATGTTCATACCAGCTTTATTTATAATAGCCAAAAGGTAACAACAGCCTAGATGCCAATCAGTAAGGAATGGTTAAATGTGATAGAGCCACATAATAGAGGAATGTACTCTTGACACACACAACAGAGTGGGTGAATCTCAAGATAATTATGCTGAGTAAGAGAAACTAGACTTAAAAAGAATATATGCTGCATGATTCCATTTATATACAATTCTAGAGAATACAAACTAATCTATAATGACAGGGAACAGAACCATGGAAGCCTGGGAATGGGGTGGTGTAGTTGTAGGGAGAAATTACAAAGAGTAAAGAGAAACTTTTGGTAATGTTGGATATGTTCATTATCCTGATTGTGGTTTCTTGGATATAAACACACATCATAAGTCATTAAAATTGTACCTCTTTAAAAACACAGAGTTTGCTGTACATCAGTCATCCCTCAGAGCTGTTAAAAATAAAAGAATTGATTGCCTAAATTATCATTTTCATTCGTGTAATGACAGAAAACAATAATCTCTTTCTAACGTGAGTTCAGCGTCATGTTGATGTAGACAGTAGACCATGTTCAGTCAGACAAAGAAGCTAACATACTATAATGTGCTGGTCTCGGTTAATTTTACTGGGTTTGTGGCTCTTGTTTTTAGCCTAAGTTTGCATTTGCTTGAAGAAAACTGCTCCTGAGCAACAGTTCTGTTTATGATATCTATGTAGAATAAGTTGGGCACATGCATAAAATTAAATTTGATTCAATTTTAATTTATTCAACAAAGCGACTGCTACTTCTGCCTTGTTGAGCCCTCCTCCCCAGATAGTAGGCAAGGTACCAGATTATGCAGTGCTAGGAGGCCTGACCTGTCGTCGCCAAGGTGTCTGAAGGCATAGTCAAGGGCTTGAGCTCTGAGATTGAATAAATGTGTGAACTCGGCACATCATGAGCCCGGAGTTTCAGTTTCCTTATGTGTAAAAAGAGAGTAACAATTACTTTCTGCTGCCTCCCAGAATTTATTCAGAAGTTACATAGAACCCTTTAAAGTGACCTAAAAACACAGGAGATATTTTCTTGATGTCTTTTTTTCTTTCTTTCTCTCTTTTTCTGGGGGGTGGGTACTAAGCATTGGGCTGAGAGCCTTCATATTGAGCTATATCCCCAGCCCAATTTTGATTTTTTATTTCAAGACAGGGTCTCACCAAGTTGCTAAATTGTCCAGACTAAGCTTAAACTTGCAGTCCTCCTGCCTCTGCCTACCAAAGTGAGAGATGTTATTGGTATGGTGTTCTGCCTAAGAGCTGAAAGTCTGCCTGTCCACTGCTCAGAAAACCAAAGGTACGGAATCTTTGTAATTTACAGGAAGGAAAATGAAACGTTGTCCTGACGCAACCTCTTTGTAAATCAGATGATATCATTGAAACTTAGGACACTGGTGTCATGAACACCTATCATCCTGCTTCCTCAAAGCAATTTCCTTCTTCTTGCTTCTTTTCCCTGCTTTACTTCCTTGTGTCGCTTCATTCAGGCAGTAACCAGATCTTATTAGGTGCTTACTAGGTATCAGGTCCTTTAGGACAAGAGATATAAAACAAGGCAGAAGACAGATGAGTCATTGCCTCTGAAGAGCCGACATTCCAGTGAGGGTTGGGATGCAATCTGACAAGTCATCAGAGAGGAACATAGGAGAGACTCTGGAGTGCTGGGAGGACTCCTGACCCAGATTTGGGGATCCAGGGAAGGAGATCTTAGAGATAAATAAGAACTAACCTCATCAACATTGAGAAAGAGTGTTCCAGTCACAGGGAACAAGCATGTGCCGAGGAATTGAGGAGAGTTTAATGCGGTTGCAGAGTACAGGCAAATAGGCCTTTGATAGGGGAGTAGTGAGGTTTGCTAGGGACAAGTCGCACTGGGGCCTTGAAGCGAAGATAAGACAGCCAACGTAAGGAGCCAGGTGGAGTTGAAGCAGAAAGTAGACCTGAGCAACTTGCCAGTGCACTGTCTCAGTAATATGGCTTCCCATTCACACCTCCCATTCTCCCTTGTGAAACCCTGCTGGTGGCCCTAAGAATTAATAAGGTTACTAGCCTCTTTCTAGGCAAGATTTTCTTGGGTAGAATTTAGCTTATGGTGACCAAACTGACTCTTGATTACATTGTTTTCTGCCAGGAGAACTGGGACCTCTTCAGATAAACAATGACTATTATTTATATTGGTTAGTGAAACCATAATTTTCATTGTTTCCCTTACAATTTGTTATATGGTTCCAATATACACATTTTAAAGGGAACCCTATACCAGAGAGAAGCATGGACTCTGGCAGAGAATACCAGAAAGATTTGAAGATAGGAATACAGGAAGAACTTTGAGGTCAAGTGCAATGAGGTTGGGTTGTTTTTATCTTTCTTGAAATGGATTTCACTATATTGCCTGAGTTAGCACTGAATTGAGGACTCAAGTGATCCTCCTGCCTCAACTTCTGAAAGAGCTGGTATTATAGGCACATTCTGGGTATACGTGTGTGTGTGTGTGTGTGTGTGTGTGTGTGTGTGTGTGTCCATGTACCTGTATTTGCTGAGTGTGAATCTAGGACTTCAGACATGCTAGGCAAGCTCTCTACTAACTGTGCTATGCACCAGCCCTGTTGATTTTGTTTTAACAGTAGGACAATTAATTTCTCTTACCCTTTTCCCAAAAGGGAAAAAGTATGCCAACTTTTGCAGGCCACAAGATACTGAATGTGCCTGTAATTTTTGTGTATTTTTGCTTATATTGGATTTCTTTATCTTTCTGTTTTATAACTTGAAAAAATTTCTGAAAGGTCTTGTACTATATAGTTTTCAGATTTCTTGGTGTTATGTAAGTAATAATATAAAATCTTTACAGAATTTCCCCAGTTTTTAATTTTATTATTCATTTGTTTTTATATTCAGATTTCTGCCCAGAAAGAAATTACTATAATGTAAGAATTCCAAGGAGTAGGAAGTTGTGATCCCCATAGAACAAACTCATGAGCCCAACTGAGAGAGCACAGTTTCTGTCATTGGGCATGTGGGGAATATGGTATCTGTAAGTGGGGCCAGGTTCTTTAAGTACGTCAGAGAATTGTTGGAGAATAAACTACCAGTGGCTATTCTGGGGTGTGTGTGTGTGTGTACATATTGCATATAAATATCATTAGAATTCAAACATCAACAGCCTCTCAGTATAAAAGTAGCTGTTGTTGGACATAATCTTAGTAAGCATATTTGACCTAGGCCATCAGTGAACTTACCAGCGGCAATAAGACTACCAGGTTGATTGTTTCCATAAAATAATGAAAATTCAAGTACATGTAATAGGAAGAGCCACAGACAAATTTTGTGTACACGTAAAATATTAGTTCAAGCAAACAGAAGAATCCCATACAGTATCCCGAACACAATGTTGAGCATTGTTCGTGGCTCTCAGGTCTGACTCTGGTGTCTTGTGTGCTGCTAGATTTAACAAGCCAGTATCGGTTTCCTCTATGGTGAGCATTTTGTGTATCTCAGAGTAGTGCGTGATGAATCCAAGGTTAAGACTTTTTCATAAAAAAAGGATTCTCTGTGAGTGTGTTTTGGTTTTAAGTGTAGCATTGGGAACCAGGGATCCTGTCCTTTGTATGACTTGTTCGCGAGCTGATCACTGGCTTTTTTCACCTCAGTTTCTTCATCTCTCAATTGGTACACCACTTTGCCAGTGTAGACCTAAGTTCCAGGGGACAGGAGACTAGTTTGTATTTCTGAGAAACATCACTGTGTAGAGAGAGAAAACATTCTGAGAATCTATTTTATTTACTTATCATTGCTGTGACAAAATACCCAGTACCCACAATTTAAGAGAGGAAAGATTGATTTAGCTCACAGTTTCAGAAGGCTTCTCATACACACAGTCCATTCATGGGCAAGCCGGCCGTGGTGAAGGTACGTGGCAGAGACATGCCCGCGTGGCTGAACTCCAGGCAGCTTAACTCTGGCAAACACCTCTCTCTTTAACCCAGCAGAGTGCTCTGAGGTCCTCTTCTCAGTGCAAGGCCTTTTGCCTTTCCACCCTTTAATCAGAAAAGTGTGGGATCTTACTAATGCCTGAGACACCATTAAGGTATCTTTTTTCCCCCATTTTAGCAATATACGTAAGTGCAGAATTTAAGGTTTACAATGAAGTTGAGCATTTTGTGCACATACATATCTTGTCAAGGTGACAAGGACTTTCCCACTTGCCTTTTGTCCCTCCCCCTACACACCCTACCCTCCCTCCCCGCCCTACCCGCCTGTTTTACTTTGTTTTTCGCTTTAAGTTCTATAATAGTTGTGACTTGGGACTCTCATATCTGAGAGACCATTCGATGTTTCACTTTCTGCTTCTGACTCACTTCACTAAGCATGATGCTCTCAAGTTTCTTTCATTTGCCTGCAAAAGCCTCCACGCTGTTGGACTTTATATATGCATAGTATTCTTTTTTATAGTCCTGCTTCCAAGTACTTGGCTTCTTTTTAATGCTAACCTCGTTAACATCCCTGTGCTCTTTTGCCCCATCTCTGCAGCCCCTTTCAGTTTTGCAGAACTACATACTATTAACATCTTTTTTTTTTTTCGCCATGTTTTTCTGCTTTTTCAGCATAGAACTGGCTGAAAGCCGCAAGCAGTACCCAGGTGACAGCTTGGATGGTGGGCTGCTTTGAGATTTCTTCAACCAGATTATGTATTCCACTGCCCTAAATCCCAATTTCAGGCACAGTCTCTGGACAAGGGCAAAATGCCAGCATACTTTCTGCCACATGTGTGGTTTTTAGACCAGCTGCCATTGTAGTTCTCCTTCCTGTCTGAAGCTTCTCGAGTCTGTCCTTTAAAATCCACAATTCTACCATCACTCTGGTCTTCAGAGCTCTGACCAGAATCTCCCATCTAGCTCTGCTGAGAGACTTCCAAGGCTTCTCTGGCCAGAATCCTAAAATCTTTCCAGACTCCTCCCTGCCAACCACTTCCCAAGACTTCCAAACCACATGGTCAGGTAAAGTCACAGAAACAGCCCCATTTCTGTGGTACCAATTTCTGTTTTGGTTACTTATTATTTTCTGTGACAAAATACCCAGTATCTACAATTTAAGAGAGGAAAGATTTGTTTAGCTCACAGTTTCAGAAGTTCTCACACACACGGTCTATTCACGGCAGCCGGCAACGGTGAAGGTACATGGCAGAGACAGAGGGCGCAGAGCTGCTCACCCATTACAGACAGCAGCCAAGAGAAGTGTTAGCAAAGGTGCTGAGGTTTCCCAGGAAGAAGCTGCAACAGTGTTTTCTTCTTCCTTCCTCCCTTCCTTCCTTCCTTTACTTAGTGAAGAGCTCCAGTTGCCCCCTATAACAGCAAGGGTGCCCTTCCTTCATTTCCTGGTTCACAAGTCAGTAACAAAGTACTTGAAAGCTGTGTCCTGGACCCCCTGGTGAGCAGCAGATTGATATAATCCCTCCAGATTAAACCCCAAACATCAGCCCCTTTCAACCAAGCTCTGCCTCCTAATAACACACAGTACATGAGGCTTTTGGGGGCCACTCAATATCCAAACCATAGAAGAGCCACATTAACTCTTGGTGCAAAGCATAGCTTCTGTGTGTGCCAGTATATGCCCTTGACCAATTAATTTAGTCTCTCTGAGCTTATTCCTTTATAAATATTCAGCAAACAATATTTAATTTACATAGAAGTGAAAGAAACAGTGTATGTGAAGTCACAAGACAGAGAACATTGTGTTTTGTTAAAGGGCCAAGAAATTTTAGTTAGTTTTTTTTTTTTTTTTACAAAAAAACTCTTGCTGAAAAATGAGTATGGTGCAATAATTCACTCCATTTCCTCTTTATAATTATCTCAGTGTCCTACCTTTAATCCTAGATGGTAAGTGAAAATGGGGTTAAGGGGATTAAAAAGAGAAATTGTTACTTTGTTAGGAGTCAGAGAATCATGTCTACTACAGTCATAGTGTAGAACACTAGTCACCAATTCGTATCCTGTGTCATTTGGGGAACTTTCGGAAACATACACATTCCGATTTCTCTTTCTCCCAAATGTGAAAGTAAGTATCTGAACAACACTTTTGACTTAAAATCCTGGAAATAATTTAAAAATAAAAACAGTATAATCTCAGAGGCCCACAATTATGTTTAAGCAGGAAACGAGATGGTTACTAAAGATAGCTTTCAGGAAAACAAAAGCCAGCTACCTAATCAGATGTCTTTGCATTAAAGTTCTGGTAGTATTGGATATAGGGCACAGAAGCCAAATCCATGGTTTTACCCGAAGCAGAGAGTCCAGTAAGAGGATTCCTTATAAAATTGAGATCTCAAATTGCAACACACTCCACATTATGATAAATTAGAAAAGAATCTGTACTACATAAGAGAATGGCAGGGAAATGTGCTTGTCTTGATCGTGGTGTGAGGGAAGAGGGGAAAAAAGCTCTTTCCTGAGAATTTGCAACCACTTTACAGCTTTCAGGCAAGTTTTCAGCCTGTTTTACAGAATGGTTTTAAAATTCTCAACCAAAAAATATTTTTTGTAACTATGTGAATTCCAAATTCTATAATGCATTAAAGACATGGGGTTTGGGGGATCAGTGAGTATCTATGCCCACCCCTTTTTCAGAGGTTCACCCCTTTCCTAGCTGACCATTACCTCTCTTTCTACCTTGCCATTCGTTTGGGAGCCTTTTTATGTCATTATTTTGTGCATTTCATAAGAGGGACACTGTCTTTTGTGCTTGATCCATTTCACTGAGCATTATTAACTCAGGGTGGCCCCATTTTAATTCTGAAGCTTCATATCTGTCTTTCTTTATATCTGCGTAGTACATCTTCTTTAACTGTTCCTCTACTGATGGGCCACTGGAGAAAAGATAGCTCTTCAACAAATGGTGCTGGAAAAACTGAATCTCCTCGTGTAGGAGAATGAAAATAGGCCCATATCTATCACCATAGATTTAGATTTACTCTGATTTAACAATCAGAGTAAAACGATCAAAGAACTGGACACCAAAACAGAAACACTGAACTAGGGTTGGAAGACAACCCTAGAAAACATAGAGACATGAAAGGATTTTCTGAACAGATCCCACCTACACAAGAAATCTCAACAAGAATCAATAAATGGGACTATGTTAAACCAAAGAATTTTCTTTAACCATTTTGGATTGTTGGTAGAAGTACCTTTCTGCTCCGTATCCAAATACCAGACCATTGTCTTCCTCTCTTTGCCTTAAGTTCCAGTGACTTAATACCAGGAAAGCTGAGGCTGGGTCTAGAGTTTATAATTGGCTGAAATAGTTCACTAGTGTCTTTCTTAACCTCAGTCCTTTACGTGAGCAAAGATTCACTGTGGCTTTAAAATTTTTTGATCATGATCTATAGTATGTACATGGACAGAAAAGGAGGGTGAGTTTTTGAATGAATGCCCTAAGCATATTAAAAATTAATTCTAATGGTAACACCCCCACCACACACATACAAAACACCTAAAGGAGGCCTGCTGTAGACTCTAGGGAGGAAGGCACAAGGGTGTGGTTGAGAGTGTGGCAATTTCAGTAGCAGGACAGGGAGGGGAACATTCTGACCAGGGCAGTACGACCCCTAGAGGAGCCAGTGGAGGAAAAAGTAAATAGTTGGCCTTAAGAGGTCCCATAGGACTACCTTACTGCTGCCCTGGAAATATGAGCTCAGGAGTGACCACTCTTTACGTAAGATCATTAAAATGTAGAATTTTGTGTTTGTAGCTTGAATTTGTTTACTTGTTTCCATGGTTATCACCTAGCATACTTTTAAATGCCTTGTTTTTGCACTCCTTGGGTCTTGGACCTGTTTTTACAATACACTATTAATGTCTTGGCTGGGTAAGCACTAAGGGCAAACAATTGATTTTAGAAGTATTGTGCCAGTTGATGGAATTTCAGAAACAAAATGGTGTGTGTTGCTTTACATGCTGAGTTGACTTCTTGACTCACACAAAGTTTTCTGTTTCATTATGTACTTATAGCAAGTTGCATGTTTTACTTGCATGTTTTTGGCTAATCTGGCACAGGTAAATACCAACCAGCTCTTCATGTTCCCAGACTATATTTGCTATTCAGGTGGATGTGGGTATTCTGGCAGACATAGGCTTTGTTTCCAGATTTTAAAAATTTACAAACAACATTCGTTTCTATACACCCAACCCCTAAATGTATGCTTGGCAAATGGCATATTTTGTCTAGAGCTCAGAAAATATAAGACTCGAGGGGAGCCTGGGGAGATAAGGGTGGCCAGGCACTGGCGTCCTGAGCTGAGGTTGAAGGAGACCTCAGGGGTTGAGCTGTCCCTCTAGTTAGCAGTAAAGCAGGTGAGGGATGAAGAACTGATTCACGTGCTAGGCTAGGGTCACCTGTTTGGGTTTTAAGAAGGTGATGGGCAGCAAGTAGAAGGTTAAAGAGCTCCCAGACTGATTTTTTTTTTTCCTGACGAAGATTTGGAAGCCACCGTTAGAAGGTGTGAAACAAGATATTCTCAACCAGAATTCCTAAGTAATATTCTGTGTCTAGGAACAAACTCACTGAGAAAGAGCGCAGAAGCAGAGCTGGAGGAGTGGCTCAGCAGTTAAAGCACTTGCCTAGCAAGCACTAAATCAAGTGCTAAGAACCCAGGTTCGATTCCCCAGCACCACATAAGCCAGGCGTGGTGGCACATTCTCTGTAATTGAGAGCCTGTCTCAAAAAAGAAAAGAAAGCGCTCAGAAGAATAATCCCATTCTCAATAGCCCAGCAAAAAATTAAATACTAAGAGTATACCTAACCAAGGAAGTGAAGGACATATATAAATAAAACTACATTACACCAAATAGATAATTTTACAATATCATAAAATGGAAAGACACCCCCTGTTCTTGGATAGGTGACATCAATATAGTCAAAATGACTATGCTGCCAAAACTGATATACAGATTCAGTGCAATTCCTATCAAAATACCAACTAATTTTTTCACAGAACTTGAAAAAATAGTCCTTAAATTCTTATGGAACCCAAGGAGACCTAGAATAGCCAAAGCAACCTTGAATAACAAGACTTAGGCAGGTATCATTACAATTCCAGACATTAAGTTATATTATAAAGCAATAGTTATAGAAACAATATGGTACTGGCACAAGAATATCCAAGTAGACTAGTAGAACAGAATTGATGACACAGAGACAAACTCAAATACCCTTAGTTACCTAATCTTTGATAAAGGAGCCAAAAGCATACACTGGGAAAAGGACAGCCTCTTCAACAAATGGTGCTGGGAAAATTGGATATCCACAATCAGAAGAATGAATATAGACACACATCTGTCACTTTGCACTAAAATCAAATCAAAGTGGATCAAGGACCTAGATATTAAAACTGAAACACTGAACCTTCTGGAAGACGAATTAGGCAAATATCTAAAAGACATAGGTATAGGCAAAGACTTTCTTAACAAGACACCAAAAGCAAAAGAAGTAGCCCCCAGAATTAACAAATGGGATTATGTCAAATTAAAAAGTTTCTGCATGGCAAAGGAAATTATCAACAGTGTAAAAAGTGATCCAACAGACTATTCACCATTTACCACCAATATCTCAGGTAGGAGACTCATAACCAGAATATACAGGGAACTGAAGAAAAGTAAGCCCCTCAAAATCAAAGACCCTACTGAAAAATGGGCCAAAGAAATGAATAGGCAGTTCTCGGATGAAGAAGGGCAGATGGCCAATAAATACAAAAAGATGTTCAATATCCTTAGCCGTTAGAGAAATGCAAATCAAAACATAACTAAGATACCACCTGACTCCAGAGAGATTGTCCAATATCAAAAACCCAAACAGCAATCAGTGCTGGTGAAGCTGTGGGGAGAAAGGAACCCTCCTGCACTGCTGGTGAGAATGTAAACTGGTACAACCCCTATGGAAAGTATTATGGAAGACTCTCAAAAGACTGGAAAAAAATATTCCCTTTGATCCAGTGATAGATACCTCTTCGGAGAATTTTTCCAAAAGTGGTAAAAACAACATATAACAGAGATACAGATATACCCACATTTGTAGCAGTACAACTAACAACAGCTAAAATGTGAAGACACCAAAATACCCATCAACAGACATGTTGTGAGTACATAAATTGTATTTATACACAATGGAATACTACTCATCTATAAAGACACATAGGTTGGAGGCTTTTGTAGGTGAATGGAAGCAACTTCAGTAAGTGAGTCAGAAGCAGAAGGTGAAATACTGAATAGTTTCTCTGAGATCATAAACCCAGATCACAATTATTTCCTAAAACTTAATGTAGGGAATAATGGGAACTAGATAGGAAGGGGAGTGAGAAGGAGGGCTGAAAAGAGAGAAGGGAAGGATTTGTAACTTTCCCACAATATGTATGTGAACAAAATAAGATAAGTGTAAAATTTATGTTTTGAATGTATACATATCAATAAAATGGGAGAAAAAAGTATTCCGTGTCTAGGACTGGCACCAAGGCAAAGCATGGGTGGAGATGGGTGTATCCTTACACCCTGTTATTTTGTAAAGTAAATATTAGGAAGGCTCTATTTGTTCTGTATGTGTTAATAAAAGTGAACTGCTAGTCACAGTTAACACTTAGATTTCTACGACCAAATGTATGAGCTGAGCCTTTCAGGGAAATCTGACACATGTTTTCACTCCTGTCTAATTACCTTCTTCATATGGCTTAAGACTTCCTTTTAGAAATATTTTCTGTGGACCTAGGCTGCTGGCAGTGAACAGCCTTGAGAAAAGAAGGCAGTACAGGCCACTGGATCTGCTCATTAAATTCCTTTTCTTCAGTACTTGTTGCAGAGTCTCCTGGACTCCTTGTTCTTGGATCCTCGTCACCCTTGCATCTCACTAAGTACCCCTCTGTTGAGTATCATTTGCTAATGGAATGCTAGGATGGCTAATTTGTTAGAGTAGGGGATGAAATACAGTATTATAGATAAGAATCCTTTTCTTCAACCCCGTTAGAGTAATGTATCATTTCAGAGGAGAGGAAAGACCAGGACCTGTCCATTTGCATCTGTGCTCTGTACATACTCAACTAGGTAGAAGGATAAGGCAACAGATTCGTAAACAGCCAAGGAGTTTCTGCTAGAGCAATACTTGGCCTCTTCATCTATAAATAATTATCTAAATAACTTCCTTTTTGCTCACTGACTGCAGCAGCCAGTCAGATTCAAACATTAGCTAGTAACATCGATCTTTACAAAAATAGACTTAATTTTTCAGTGTATGTGTTTTATTATTTAAAACTGTACATTATTCATAAGTTTACCAGAGTGGTGTGTGTGTGTATGTGTGTATATGTTGAGGAGGGAGTAAATTATGACCAACGAGCTCTTTCTTATATTACACTAAAAAAAAAAAAAATCAATGGCTGTTGTTTTCTATCAAAGTGTGTTTTAAAGATTTAACTGTAAGGAACAAAATTCTACTATATAACATGATAGCAGAAATACACAAGTTGCCTGTTTGAAGATTAGTCTGAAATTTATAGTTTTTGGTTCTTGTATCATGTAATGATTGCTTTAACACAAAAAATACCAGTCTCTTTAGCCCTTGTTGCAGCCTTATACATTTTTTCCCCACTTTATTGATATGTACAAGTGCAGAATTTAAGGTTTACAATGAAGTTGAGCATTTTGTGCACATACATTTCTTGTCAAAGTGACAAGGGCTTTTCAGCTCTCCTTTTGTCCCTCCCCCTACCCTCTCTTCCCTCCCTTCACCCCCCCCCCCCCCCCCCCCCCCCCCCGTCCCCCTCTTTCGCTTTGTCTTTCCTTTAAAGTTCCATGAGACAGTTGTGATCTGGGTCTCTCATATCAGAGAGACCATCCGATGTTTCACCTTCTGCTTCTGACTCACTTCACTAAGCATGATATTCTCAAGTGTCTTCCATTTGCCTGTGAAAACCTCCACACTGTTGGACCTTACAGATGCATAGTATTCCACTGTGTGTAAGTACCACAGTTTGTGTATCCACTGGCCTGTTGATGGGTATTTTGGTGACTTCCATATTCTAGCTATTGTTAGTTGTGCTGCTATGAACATGGGTATACATATATCTCTGTTGTATGTTGTTTTGGCCTCTCCAGAGAGAATGGCTTATATCAACAAACCAAATAGCAGTCAATGCTGGCGAGGCTGTGGGGAGAAAGGAACCCTCCTGCACTGCTGGTGGGAGTGTAAATTCGTTCGACCACTCTGGAAAGTAGTATGGAGAGCTCTCAAAAGAGTAGAAACAGATGTCCCCTTTGATCCAGCGACACCCCTCCTGGGAATATAGCCTTATACATTTTTTTAACATACGGAATTTTCAGTGGGATGCCAAACAGGGTGCTGTTTTGGAGAGGTTAGGCCACTCAAGGAGGACCAGAAGCTGGCCCAGGTATGCCGTAATACTATGAGAGTATGCATGAAAACTCTGCTTGTGGCTCTAGATATCACCAAGAAAGCATTGTTGATTTTGCTTAAGCAGTCTTCTCTTGTATTTAGATGGATTTTTGACAAAAAGGGAAGAAAAAAATCAAGAGCAGTTTTAGCCAAACTCTTAATATTTGGCTTTATCAGGAATTTCATCTTCATATTATAGCCTCAAGTAATCCTTCACAGCTTCTTGCCAGAAATGTCTTAAGTCTTGAGACTGACAAAGAAGCTGGCAAGAAAGTACACTGCATCAGCAAGAACAGGTTGCAAAATGAAGACCAAGGCTCTGCCAAGACACTGGAGGATTAAGAGGCTAGACCAGATAATGGAGGGGAAGCCCTGAGTAGTGAAAGATCACTGTGAGCCTAGCAAACATGATCAGTCCTCCATGTGGGGAGTCTTGTGGGATGAGCCTCTGGGCCCAGGTGGCTGGGGAGCATTGGAAAAAGTGGGCCAGGGGCATCCTTTGCCACAGGAAATCAGTTTTTAGAACTGGGAGTACTCGAAGGTCCCAGAACAATCTCTGGATATAATTTATACTTCCCCAGTAATAAGGAATGTGAGACCACCTGGAGAAGTCCTACCTACTAGGCCAGCGAATAAAAATATATCCTAGAGAAGATAACAAATTTGGTTACACACAATTTTTTCAGAATAAAATTTATGACCAGTAATATCTATTGTATCTCTAGTAGCGTGGGGTGGCTTTTGCCTTGCTCTATTAATGATCCTGGGTTTGACCCCTGCTCTCTCCCTCCATACTTGCTCCTGTGTCCCACCATTTTTCCCCTCCCTGTTCTCTCCTCCTGCCTCTCTGCTCTTCTCTTTTCTGTCCTGTCTCTTTTCTCCTGCTCTCATTTACAGTGTAACTTTCTCAGGAGCTTTATTAAGGACTAGTTATATTCTTAAAATGTTGAGGAAAGAGAAATTTTTAAAGATCCATTTTAAGTCTATCATCTGTTGGCTTCTGAAATAGCTGAGTAAATGAGATCTTCCAAAGGTGCTTAGTAATGCTGTTAATAGGTTGTTTGGTGGGAAAATGGTAGTTGGAGTTTTTGTTAATTTATTACACGCAGCTAGGAGAGAAAATGGAATTATTTAACTTACCCACAGTGTGTCTTTAAACAAGAAAAAATGATGTCATAAACACAAATAAGCAGTACCCTCATGCTTTCTTTAGATTTAACTAAAAGAAATGAAAGAAAAAGAGGCACTGCAACTCATATATATGCATTGATTGCTTATTCATGGAGAAAGATCTCTCCCAATTTGTACTGCAGTTGATTATGGCAGAGCACCTGCATAGGTTTTGTCCCTGAACCTCACCCATGTCCTTATCCAGCCCATAGAAAAAATAGATTCTTACTTATGAATCACTGTGGGATACATCCTGTCTCATGTGTAGGTTAATGATGTGCCAAAATTAACATGTACTAGAAGAAAGCCAAAATGAAGTGGCACAGTGATTCAAGGTGATAGGTTGTACTTTGACCTTCATAATAAAGTCATCTGAACTTATTTCTTTCAAGTCTGTGAATACGGTCTGATAGGGCTGCCCTATGTGTTAGGATCTGGGTTTCTCATTTCAAAACATTTACCAGTTATCTGCATAGGAAAAGGGCTTGCTTCTGAAGGCTGCTGAGAAACAGTTTTGATCTTCTCTAGAATAGTCTGTTTTATTCCATTGATCAATACTATCAATCAGAAATTTTAGGAAAAGGTTTGTGGGTGATTATCAACCACTTTCTGAAAATAAATGTTTTAATTTTGGGGTAGTTATCTCTGGAACTTTTGGAGTGGAGCATTGAACTAACTCATCCTACTGGTTGGTTGATGGAGTATCATTCTTACTACCAATCTGTACAAAAGGCTCTTCTTTTTCTTTCTTTTCTTAGGTTTTCATCCTTCATCCTCACTCTATTCCCATTCCCATTAATATGATTCTTGGTTATTACATGCCTGTATAAATATAGGATACTGTTTGGTAGAGTTGCCATAAAATGCCTTTTATTGCATAGATTCTATCCTAATAAGATTGTTGCTCTATTTCTCACATTCCTTTGGCTTTCTGTTGCTAAGAGATTTTCTTTTACGCTTATGTTGTTGAATCTGAGAGCCAAGTAGATTCCACAGTCAACATCTGCTGCATTTTCTTGTCATTTCGGTGGTAATAAACAGCTGAGTGTCTTAGCTTGCTGCTGCGGACATCTAGAGAGTGTTGCTGGATCACTCTTCCAGAAAGGCTGTGCCAGTTTCTAGACCCCAGCTGTGCTTGGGAATGCTCATTTTCCCACAATCTTGTCAAAATTTTGTATTATTTGAACTTATTTTTGACAGTGGTACCTTGCTTTAATTTGTATTTCCCTGGAAGGTTGTTTGTCACCTTGTGTGCTTTTACCCATTAGGTTTCCCCTTCTTTGAATTGCTTGTTTATATTTTCACCCATTTTTACGTGTCTCTTGTCCTGCTCATTTGCTGGAGTTTCTTATATATTCTATATATTCTCTTATGTTAGTCTCTGCTATTATCTTCTCCTTGTAAGTGACCTGTGTGTTTGTTTTGTTGGTAACCTTTGAACAAAGTCATTGTTATTCATCCTATTTATGTAGCTTTCTGAGAAAAACAATGTAATTTTGTAAGTACTTGAGCTAGAGGCTAGTAGTGGAAGGTAGGAAAATAGAATATTAAGTCCAAGATTTTAGAGAGTTCTAGAACCCAACCTAATCTCTGAAGCATGATGGTTGCAGAATACATCTTCTACGATCTTTCAGGGCAACCTGAGCATCATGGTCTATACTAGCACTTGAGTCATTTGGAGAATTTGTACTGACTGTTTTAGAATATCTTTTCTTGTTATCCTTGGTGGCAGGATCGCTTCAAACAATCAGCTAAGTGTAGAAAGATTAGTCACTAAATCCTACTTCATTCTGAATTTTCATTCAGTGTGAAGATTTTGAAGATAAATATCTCATGTCACCATATCACGATAGTATTGACTGCACTTTGTGGTTTTGTGTTTCCTGTGAATCATGTATGTTCTGAGAGCTGCACGGTCCCAGTCTGAGCATCAACCTGACAAGGTAGATATGGCAAAAATAATATTTTGAGCTTACCAAATCCCATCTCATATTCTCCCATTCTAAACATAACAGAAGACAATACCCCCAAACCCTGTAGGTGCCTGGACCATGCATAGAATTAATTCTTATTGTTGCTATGTGAGCAAAGGTGGTGGTGTCACTTTAAGAAAAAAAAAAAAACACAGATTCTGTGATCACTGCCTTCTTTAGCCAGTTTGCATCACCAAGTCATTGAAGACAGCTACTGAGAACAGCCATTCATGCACGCAGCCAGCTTTCCATGAGCTGTGCTAAGACAGTGATGTGAGCAGCTGGGATGATGTGTTACATCAGCACTGCCTGACCTGCCCTAACCCTTGAAGTGTGTACTGTTACTCTCCCTCTCCCTTCTTCACAGATGAAGAAAGCACAGAGAGAGGAACTTGCCCAAGTTCCTCCCAGTAAGTCTGATACCAGAACATACGGTCTTCCCTGCAGCACAGTTCTTTCTGTGAAATTAATGTGACCCTAAACTTTGGCTTAGGTCCCAAGCCTTTTATATGATATGGAGTGAAACTAAGTAACTGCTTATTTCAATTAAATAAATATTACTCATCAATGATGCTTATATGGTGTGTATATGACTTATAGCATTAGTAAATACATGCAAATGTATTTGTCCTTAGGACACTAGCATAATTTAGTTAGTTCCAGAGGAATCAATTTTGTATATGCACTGCAAATTTTAAGATTAAAATTAAACATTCTCTTGCTGACTTTATTTTTCAAGTTGAGTAGATCAGATTATTCCATAAAATAATTAAAGTAGGACTCCAGAAACTTTCATGTTGGGCAGACATTGGAGGAAAGATACAATTTAGAAGGTAGAAAGGATATCCCAGTGACAGGGCCTGTAATGAGCAAATACATTCACCGTTGAGTGTTTGTGGACCACCCTCTGTATAGCAGCCACTCTTCTGGCTGCTTGTGGTAGGTATTTGAACCAGACAGACGCAAACTGGAGTCTTCATGGAGCTCATATTCTCCAGAGGTTGGAAAAAATGGGACAGGTATTGGTAAACCCTCCAGCTAGTAATACAGGGTATCAAGCTCAAAGTTAGCAGTACTCTTGAGGACCTGGAATGCCAGCCTGAGAAATTTGTGTGGAATTAAGCAGGAAGAGCCTGGAAACTCCTGAAGGAGGGATTTGATGTGCCCAGAACTGAGTCAACAATGGAATTCAGGAATGTTAAGATGATCTATAATGGAGAATAATCCTCACTTTTCTGAGCCAGCTCTTTCCTGAGCCCTAATTTTTCTTCTGAGTTCTGGATGATAACGATAATGATGGTGGTGGTGGTGGTAATGACTGATGAAGTGGTAATTGGGGCTGAAACCCCAGTGCTACACTTGCTCAGGTGCTCTTGCCAAACCGTAAGCCTATGAACAAGTTCTTCAATCCAAGGGACGGGGAGTAATTTTGTCATTAGGTGGCACCCTTTTATAATTTGCATAAAGATTCCTTCCATGCCTGTACCAGCCTTTGCTAAGTGCTAGGATTTGACTCCAGTCTTACCTACCTGCAAATCCTGTGTAACATTGCTACTGTTCATTACTCTTACACCTCTATGGCCACTATTTACAGCAGTTACAGCACTTATCAGTCCATTTACAACACCTGTTCCGACTACTACAAGCAAGGGAGGAGGAAGAATGGCATCTGACATTGCATGAGTGCTTGATACATGCCGTGTCAAACACTCAGTGATTTACGTGCATGATTTCATTTAATCATCGTAATCTCCCCAGGAGGTAGGTACTGTGACTTCTCACTACGTGGCAAAATAAGGATGAAGCAGCTTTCAGACCCCAAATTTCAGGGCTTGGTCACTAAACTAGTGTGAACTTTAAAAAGCTCAGAAATAGTTGAGAAAACAGAGCTTTTGCACTACTAAAGTCTAATAAAATGACCAAAAATTTTTTTTTAATTGAGCAAGAAATACCATTAGCCTAGCAGTTTGTCATGATAAATGCTTAATGAATGTTTATCTTAATTTGTGTGTGTAAGCATTTTGAGTTCTTGATGAAAAGAAGAAAATTCAGTCAGAAATATTGTTTAAAAATATGAAGATTTTTGAGAAACTTCTGGTGGTTATTTCAGTATATTTTTCAAGGGATTTTAAAATTTGACAGGGTAGAGTTTTAATGGGTCTGATTTCAGATTTTTTTTTCTTGAGACAAGTATGTCTAGTTAGCTGCTAATTATTGCTATGCTTCTCTGTGATTTGGAACCCTGACTTCCTTGATTCAGGTTTTTGCTTTGTTCCATTGTTTGACAAATGGAAAAAAGAGGGAGAATAAATTTTTCCTGAACATATCATCATTTCATCAAGGATTGTGAATGAGAGAGGGAAAACACTGAAGTGTACTCAGGTAGGGGCTCATGCATGTGTGTGTGTGTGTGCACTTGTAAGAAGGGATTGGTCACCTGCAGCCGGTTTCACTGAGCCATGATGGAGGCCACTTAGCAGCAGGTGATCAGTGATAGGACTGGTCTCCAGAGTTAATGGCGAACCAGAACAACATGGAAGAGACAGAGGGATCCCAGCTTGGAATGCTGTGTCCATAGCATGCAGTTCAGTTTATAAAACGTTTTATTACTGGATGTTGCTATAGAAGGAAAAAAATAGCCAGATTGTTCATTTTAGTTTGTACTTACTGTATGACAGAAGTTTTGGGACTTTTAACAATTAATAAATGATTTCGGATCTCATTTACAGCACTTAGAGTGCAGCCTGGTGGCACTGCCTGCTTGCTTATCTTTCTGTTGACCAGAAGGAACCTCCTAAGGCACTGTCATGTAGACAGATTCTTCCGCACTTCCTACCATTTCTGGGTTTTTTCTTTCTGTTGTTCTCTTGACTTCCTTCTTAAGTGCTCATTCCACACACACACACACACACACATACACACCCCGCCCCCATTCTTTAGACCTCTTTGTATGTTATTGAGGGAAGGTTTAGCAACTTTTAACCTGGTGTATCTGGCTCCAGCAGTTTCTGATGAACTGATCGGTTCTTCACTGTCTTTTCTCCTTTGCTCCTTGGTACCTTTTCTCCCAAGAAACTGAGAGCATGGGCAGGTGACTGTTGTCGTAACTCAGCCTTCCCAGGCTTTTGTTGTCATGGAAGTCTTTTAAGATACCTTTGCTTAAATTGCCTGAAATGTATAAGAGGCTAAGTTAGATCTGAAGGTTCCTAACAATTTATTTACAATAATAAGCTATGATATTCTTGGCCAGAGTACTTGTCCACTGTTGGCTCGCTCTTCATTCCCACATCTCAGAGATCCTTTACTGGCTAAATATGGGCAGGCTGTGTTTGTATGTCCATAGCAGGAAGTCAGCATCTTTCTAGGTCTCTTCATTCTGCCTTAAAGTGGGGGTGGAGTCAGGGTGCTGATTACTTTGTTTATCTCTGAGGTAATGTTGTTGTCTATAGCTGCTGCACTGGGTGGAGAAGGTTATGATCACCTATTAGCAATCTGCAAAGATTGGCATCCCACAAATTGGAGGGAGGACCTTTGCCAATAATAGAGACTTTGGACTTTAGCCTGATCCTACGGTTCTCTATAGAGGTGTGGCCTGGGGAAAAGGGTTGCCATGATAAGGAATAGTAAATAATTTTTTTAAGTTCTTCGATACTGGGTTAGAAGCATTACCAACTGAGAAGGAATACAGAGAGGGCCAGCCCGATTTAATAGTGTATGATATATATACTGTAGTAATGCCGTTGCTGCTGCTGTTGTCACATGACTCATCCCTCCGCTCAGCAGCCATTCTCTGTGTACCCCTGTGTTAGACTGTTGAGCCACCAAGAGCTCTATTTCTCAGTGCCCTACTGGAACTCCTGTGTGTGTGTGTGTGTGTGTGTGAGAGAGAGAGAGAGAGAGAGAGAGAGTGAGAGAGAGAGAGAGAGAGTTTGGACATTTGGCCTATAAATAGGGTTTTCCTGCCAACTGGAGCAGTGATTTTTGTTAGTCAGGCTACATTATCCAACCCTAGTGATTGAAATACAGCCAGGTTTTACCTGAAACAGAGATTCTAGTATGCCTTTCCATTTCCTTTTTTAAAATAAAATTATTGAATACAATAAATGTTAAACTTTAAGTCTAGATATCTATACTTTTAAGTCACTGATATAGAGAAGAATCCAGAAGAAAGCAAAAGTTGAGGTATAATTAGACTTTTACTATTCTATTTGTCAGTCTGTGGTTTATTTCCACAGTATCTAAAAGAGAATCTGTCCCTCTTGCTTCATACTTCCTTCCTGAAATATTGGAATTCTGGACTTACATGGCTTACAGACATGGTAGCTCCCCGTAAGGCTTTCCACTTCTCCAAAATTTAATCTCTTAAACAACAACAGCCTACAAGGGCTACTGGGGCAGCAAAGGCCTTTCTACCAGGTTCTCCTTCATGCTTTCCTTTTTATTACTAATTTAGGTATATGACACTTATTATGTGTCAGGATGGATCCTGATTCTATAGCTGCAAAGAAGAATTTGAAAGAAATGTTACAGAGCAAAACCCTGTCTCAAAAACAAAGAAATAAAAAAAGAGAGAGATTGAAAGGAAGGAAGAAAAGAAAAGACAGACATGTTTCTATTCTTGAATTGCCTACAGCCTAGCACAGGAAGATAACATATCTGTCTTAGTTACTTTCTCATTGTTAGGGCAGAATATCCAACATCTACAATTTACAGGAATAAAGATTTATTTTAGCTTAGTTTCAAAAAGTCAGTCCCTACATGGGTGGCTGACAATGGTAGAAGCACATGGCAGGAGGAAGAGCAGGAGACGGGCTGTTTACGTTACGGTGAACAGGAAGCCAAATGAGAGAGGAAGCTACCCTACCAAGTTCTGCCACAGGGATCCTCCCTTCTTGAGCACTGGGTCAAGCTCCAGTGTTCTGCCCTATCTGAACAGGCCCTCATCTCCCAACAGCACGTTGCCATTTTACAACATCCAGATAGAGTAGGCTTTTGGGGGGACTCTCCAGATCCAAACCATGACAATATGAAATAGTAAAATTAAGCATGTTGAGTTAGAAATACAGAACGCTAAAAGAGTAGACGAGAGTGCAGGTAATTTCCTAGAAAATTAGGGAGGGCAGATATCATCAAGGTATGATGATGGTTGAGCTGGGTATTAAAGAAGATCTTATGCCTACCACGGGGAAAGGTAGTAGCAGAAGATACAGTTTCACCTTTATAACTTGAAAACAGGGAAAGATATCAAAAACATATGTTTCAGTGACTTTTTAAATGAAAAACAAAACATTTTCTATCTTTTCCTTAAAAGAAAGAGAATTGTAACATACAAGAGAAAGGAAATACAAGGGCAAATAGACACTCCTCGATTAGGTATTTTCTCCTAAAATTATTCTTTTTATTAGAATGCATTTATGATACATAATAATTACATTCAGCTTGAGGAATTGGTGCCTATATATATCACATCATCACCATTTTTACTTCTCTTTCTCCCTTCCCATCCTCCCACACACCCCTCCATACATTCCCTTTTTCTTTCCACAAAATCTATCTTTCTGTTTCTTACTATCATTCTTTTATTTTCTTTTTTTTTCCTTACTGGTTTTCTCCTATTGGAGAAATCACATGCTATGTGATCTCAGTGTTTGATTCATTTCAAGGACGATAGTCCCAAGATGCACTGGATTGGATGTCCTGTAAGATAGAAGTACAGTAGCAATGTGTAGTCATTATAGATTTCACGCCAGTCCCCTAGAAATGAATCTTCAAAGGGATGGGGGAGGGGATTCCTTCCTTGGAGGAGATTTATTGAAATAATTGAATTTCTTCTGAATAAGATAATTTCAACATTCAAACCAAACACTTAACAGAAATTTTGGAACAGAGATAGAGGGTTTGATACAGGATTTATTCCCATTGTTAACTCTCAGTGCCTTAGAATTGAATGGCAGTGGTAAAGACAATTCAGTATTTTACATATGATTCCAAAATGCAATCTGCTGACTATACCTGGTGCTTTTCTTGAATTATGTTAAAAAGAGTTTAGAGCCAGAATCTTCAGAGGGGGTGCAGAATTTTATTCTGATTCCAGTTGGTCCCCCCACCCCCAAAAAAAGAATAGTCAGGTAGCTTTTGGAATTTCCAGGAGTTAACTTCTGTCTTAGTATTAAGTTGAAACTTAAAAATAATGTTTTGGTTAATGAATTTTTCAAGTAAGCACAAAATTAAGAGTACAATTGATGCCAGAAAGTCAACCTTCATATTTAACCACATTTTGGGCATCCTTACCTGCTTACCAGATCAAGCAAATGAGGTGGATGAGGACACACCATAGTGTTTTCACGAGTGCCACTGTATGGCACTTAGCAGCAGCATTCAGTGTACTTTTTATCTATCACACCCTCATAGAGACTCTCTTGAAAAGAGACTTCCAAAACAGTTTCAGAAAGTGGCAAGAATGGTGATATAAATGTGTTTGAAGTGAAGAAGGGTGTTTTGAGGGGCATTTATGGGAGTGTATTTTTACTGTAATAATTTTTAGAATTTTAAAATTGACCATACCTGTTCACCGGTCCTTGCCTTTTGTTCTCTTACCTTACATCTTGGCTAGGTCTTCCAACACTATGTTGAATAAGAATAAGGCATCCTTGCCTTGTTCTTGATCCTAGTTAGAGAAACATTCAGTCCTTTGCCATTAAGTATGATGTTTGTAGTAGGATTTTTGTAGATGTTCTTTAGTAAGTTGAAGGAATCCCTTCTATTCTGTGTTTGATGGGATTTTTTTTTAAAGTTGTGCTTTGTTGTTAGACTTCTATGCAACATCTTTTCTACATTGGTTGATATTATTAATATGCTGGTATGATTTGGCAAGTGAAATCCATCCTTTAACCTGCCTTTCCAACCACCCATTTCAGGCATTGTATTGCTGGTACTAAAACATGGTAATCTGTGGTAGAGAGATGTTCCAGAGAAAACAGTTTGGAATATGAATTCATATTATTGTGAATTCTACACTGATGAATGTCAGGAGGAATTGATTAGGTACTTGTCTTGTTAAGGTCTGGCCTTGGCAGTCAGTCCCTTTCCTTTGCACCATTACTATAATATATACTGAGAGGTAGGCCTAAAGCAGAGGTGGTATAGTGGCTCTGATTTGGAATGTTCCCTAAAAGTCTCATGCATTTGGATGTTATGGATTACCCATGGAACCACGTGTGTTGGGAGATTGGGGCCTGGTCTGAAGGACTGGATTATGGACATTTGGTGGTTTAGAGGTATGAGGTAGAAAACAGGTGTGTAGCAGATTATAATTTGCAGGCATGTGGTTTGGATTACAGGCATGTGGTAGGCTTTTATATCTGGAAGGGACTGAACACTGAGGCTGGACTCAGAAGGGACAGATCTCTGGAATGGGACCTGGAAGGATGTATGCTTCTTTCTTCCTTCCTTCTGGGACTTGACTTGGCTTCCTCTTTGTAATTCTGTGAGGAGCTACTTCCCTCTCTGCCTATACCATATGCTTCTACCATTGCTGGCCACACATAATGGATTGTGCTCTTTCGAAACTGAGAGCAAAAATAAATTTTTCCTCTCTTGATTTGTGGATGTCAGGTATTGAGTCATAGCAACAAAAAAGTTACTAAGACAGGCAGTAAAAGCAGACACTTTGTTTTTCTCTCATTTTTTTTTATAAATTCTGTTTTTATTTCCTCGTTATAAGTATATATTGAATGTACAGATTATTGAGTTTCATTAGGACATTTGTACCCATGTTGGAATGTACTTTCTTACCCTCTTACCCTGGATCCTTTCCTTCCTCATTTTCATGACATCTTTTTTTTTTCTTTACTATATACCATATATGAGAGAAAACATGCAATACTTGTTTTTCTGATACTGTCTTATTTTGCTTAAGATAATAATTTGCATTTTGTCCATTTTCCACACCAGGCACTTTGGAATCAGAACTTGTTTTAATTATCATCATTTACTGGCTATGTGTAACCTTAGGGAAACTACTTGTCCATAACTTAGTTTCCTCATTTGTAAATTGGGGCTGACAACGCTTAAATTGTTGTGAGTATTAAATGAAATAATATATATAAAATTTCTTACATACAGTAGGCATTAGTATACTGTTGGCTATTGTTGCAGCATCATATACGTAACAATAATTAACAGAACCTCTCATACATTCAAAGTACCATATTGGGAATTTGGGATAACACAGGTATGAGAAATACATAGATAGTCTTACAAGAATATGCCATTTGATTCTTAAGCATTCATTATGACTGAATAAATAAATGAAAACTCTCTTCTCTTATGTACATCCAAGAGCAGGCAATTCTTAGTCCTACTCTCCTTTTTTTTCCTTCCCTCTCCCTTTTCCTTCTTCTCACCTTACATTTTCTCTCTTTCTGTCTTTCTTTTTTTGTATCAACTCTTGCCTACTCTTAAGGAATTTTCTGTTTCTTTTCCAAACTCACTTTCCTTTCTGGATTTTGAGTGTTCCATAGTCCCTGATTGTGCTTTGGATCATCTTTCTCTTGCATCTCTTTAGTTTCCTTGAGGAAATTTAGTGGCAGTCCTTGTGATTTACTCCTCTGTTTCTGAGTCAGAAATGACCAGAGTCATGACTAAGTTATCTGAAAGATGTCTGAATCCAATGTAACAATAATAGAAAATGAGTAACATTAATCTCTTAAGAGCCTTGGTGGTGCCCAGAATACTTTAATAGAATCTTCATTAAATTTTCCACTTCTCTTCTAATTTTCTTCTAATTAAACTTTCTTTTCTTCAGCATTAAGATAAGTTAAAAGGTTTGACTTAATTTTTTTAATTGCTACATTTTGAAAGAATTCATTTCTATTATTTTCTCAATGCAAATGTACAGTATTTTTACCACTTCATGAATTTCTTAAAAGCTTTGTGGGTTGGTCTAAGAGTCCAACCTCTTTTGCAACATTATTTCTAAAGGCAGATGTACTCCCAAACTCCTCACAAACAAGCCTTCTTTAGGCACTCACTTTATTGGTAAATTGGACACTCCCTGTACTAAATGTTCCAACTTGTAGAGGTTTGCAATCCTTGCAAGTATTTTGGAGAATCAAACCAGCCTGTAAGTGCAGTATTTGGTTCATCTTCTTGGAAAGAAAACCATCTAATTAAAGTTGCCATGACAACGCTGTTTTCCTGCAATATTAACAGACCTATTGATCTGAAGTTAAGGTTGATAGAGCACATGTGCAAGATAGTGAAAGATGCCATCATCCAATATCTTAAAAGAGTTTTGGATCCGTTCCTGTTATCTTCTTCGCTAATTTGTGTACCTCAAGCATATATTAAGCATTCGTTCTGTAGAGTTTTATAACCTCATGAAATATCTGTAAAAAGAAAAAATAATACAGAACCTTCTAATAAACATAGGATAGAGTCCAGACATCTTACCCTCACCTTTGTAATGTGGCCTCTGATTGTACATTTGATTCTTTTTCCCTGTGTGCACATTGGTCTCTTTCTGTGCTTTGCTCAAACACCTTGGGCTCATTACCACCGCAGGGATACTGTACTTCCTGTTCTCACTGCCAAAGAGTCTTTTCTCCGGATGTTTACATGTTTGACTCCACTTTATCATGGGGTCTCAGTTTAAGTACATTTCCTCAGAGATACTTTTCCTGATTGCCCTAAAGTTGTCCAGTCCTACCACCTCTCCACATACAGTCCTTCACTTTGATGTTTTATTTTATCTTACAGTCACTTTGTTACATCTTTTTTTATTACAATATGAATTCTATGAAAGTAATAACTATTTGTCTTGCTCACTACCATATTTATTAAATGAATGGATGAGGAGTAGAGTGGTTGCTTTTCATGGTGATTAAGAAAGGCTGGGTGGAGCTGGAGGAATGGCTTAGCGGTTAAAGCCCTGGTCTAGCAAGTGCTAAGTACCTGAGTACTGAGTACTCCCCAGCACCACCTAAGCTGGGTGTGGTGGTGCACGCCTGTAATTCCGGCACTCAGAAGGCTGAGATAGGAGGATTGCTGTGAGTCTAACTAAGACCAACCTGGGCTCCATAAGGAGTTTAGGACCAGGCTGGACTACAGAGCAAAACCCTGTCTCTTTAAAAAAAAAAAAAAAAAAAGGCTCAGTAGATTGGGTAGATTGGTGCCTGTTTAAGTGTTTTGTGTTTTGGATAAGGTGGTGACATAACTGAACATACTGGTCAGAAGGCATTTTATATGTGAGGAATAATCTATACTGATAAGCACTGTAAAACGGTCAATGAACATTTATGAGTATCCAGATGTACATGGAAACAGAACCCCTTGGAAAGTGAGTGGGAAGAGAGTTGGATAGGGGAGTGTAGGGTGTAAAGAAAGCAACTTGAGTTTGGCCAGAGAGATGAGGAAGCTGTTATAGATTGAAGAAAATAAATAGTGAGCTTAAAGCAAAAGAAGCAGAAAGGATATCCTCTGTGAACAATTCTGGTTTTGGAGGAACATGTTTGAAGTTATAGAGACTTAGGGTTCTTGGGGGGAAATGGAGTAGATGTCAATTACAATAGAACATTTCAGCATCACTTTCCTCAAGGGCAAATTGGGTTTTTGAGTTAATTAAAGTATGATTTTTTTTCCACATACACTTGGAAGTAGGTACCTATAAAGTAAATTTATTTTTTAATTTGGTTTGAATATTTGCTGTAGTTCTTATAAGAGAAATATTAAATAATTACAGAAGTATTAAAAACTCAGCAATAAGAATCACAAATAACATTACAATTGTGAGGCACTTGATAAAGACATTGATTCTGTAACTTAATTTTCAGAGAAATACTGTGAAATTTACTATCATTGCCCCCTTTTACAAATGAGTAAGCTGAGGCTTAGGAAATTTTTTAATTAATTGTTCCAAGGTCAATGTGTTCAGTGGCCAAGTTGGATTTCAGTTGCATGTTGCCGATTTAATTCCACAGTAAGGACTTTCAACTTTCTGTCTTGTTTACACTTCTACTATTTTTGAATGTTTTGGTCTCATATCATTTGTATGTCTTCATGCTATTATTTGGGATACTGGCCTTTTTTATTAAAGTAAATTATTCATATTGAGCCTATAGACACTTATTGCTTGCCTACCATGTTAAGAGATCTTATAGCATAACATTTGCTTTACCTTAAGAGAAGATTAAATTCACTGAAGTTATATTTTTCCCTAAAATTCTCTGTGTTATATAACATAGAGAATCTATTATAAGCCCAAGAATTGAAAGGATAATTTTCAGGGTTTGGGGGATACTTTTTGTGCTGATACTGAAACTTACATGAGAAAGTTGCAAGAGTAGATGAGGAACTTTGGCTTACTTTTTACCCAGAGTCTTTAGTTGTCCACAGTTTGCTTCATTTTCCTAACTTTTTTCTGTATGTAGTTAACATTTATTACTGTGCCTATGTTTTTCTGAGACATTTGAGGGTATGTTGGGGACATGGTGCATCTAACCCGTAAAATGCTTCAGAATTTATTTCCTAAGATCATGGACATTCACTTATGTAACCATAGTGCAGTTATCAAATCAGGAAATGTATCATTGACGCAGTGCTATTATCTAATCCACAATCCGTATTCTAATTTTGTCAATTGTTCCCATAATATCCCCTTTGGTTATTTTTAACCCCAGTCCAGGATCCAATCCAGGATCACACATTGCCTTCAGTTGTCACGTCTCTGTGGTTTTTTTTAGTCTGGAACAGTTTCTCAGTCTTTATATTTCTTGACTTTGATGTTTTGAAGTGAACAGGCTGGTTATTTTGTTCCTCAATTTGGGTTCATTTAATGCTTCCTTGTGATTAGATTCATGTCACAAATATTTAGCAGGCATGCCATAGACATGATATTTTGTCCTGAATGTGTCCTATCAGAGGCACATGGTGTCAGGTACTGCTAGGATTGGCAATGTTAACTTTGATTATTGGGATAAAGTGGTGTTCACAAGGTATCTTCACTCTCAAATGGTACTAGTTAGACATTTTTGGGGAGATATGTTAAGACTATGTCAAAATCCTCATCAGACTTTCATCCACTAGTTTTAACATACAATGGTGAGTCTCTGGCTTTATTGTTTTAATATCACTTTCATTAGTTGACTTCCTGCTATAAAGGAGAGCTTTCCTCATTTATTTATCTATTTATATGTTTATATCAGAAAAAGACGTATTGGTTCTGTTTTATTCTAAGAGTCATATGCCATTACAATCATTTTTTATTTATATGGTTACATAAGAATAACCTTAGGCTTACCACATTTCCTTCCCAAAAAAAAGTTGTATTAGAGTTCTGTTGTTCCTATAACAAAGTACCACAATTTAACATCTTAAATAATAAAAATTTATTAACTTACAGATCTATAGATCAAAAGTCTAGTACTGGTCTCTCTGGACTAAAATCAAGTGTTAGGGGCTGGATTCCTTCCTGGAAGCTCTAGTGGAGAATCTGTTCTCTTGCCCAGCCAGTTTAGTGGAAAAATTTAGTTCCTTGCAGTTGTAAGACTGAGATTCATGTCTTTCCTGGGGGTTAGTTGAGCTTCTATAAGCCTTCCATTTTCCTTGGCTTAGGGCTCTCATCCTTTTCCAAAGCCAGCAGTGGCAGATCCAGTCCCTCTTGAGCCTTATATTTTTCCTACTTCTTCTATCATCACATTTCTCTTACCCACTCTTCTTTATCCTCTTCCACTTTTAAGACTCATGTGACTATCCTGAGCCAAGCACAATCTTGTATGCCAAGGTCTTTAACTTTTATCACATCATGTCAAAGTCACTTTTGCCACTCAAAACCACATATTCAATGGTTACATTAAGACTTGGCCATCTTTCAGGAGTCATTATTCTACCTAGCACAAATGCCTGGCCTTGTTCAGCGATTATGTCAGTAGCTTGCTTTCTGTTTCACTAGAGAAACATTGAGCAGAGAATCATAAGAAAGGAAACTGGTCTTTGAATGATTGTTTCAAATTTAATTAAAAAGAACGGGCTTGTGGTCAAGAGTAAAGATGGAAGAAACTACAGAACCTCAGAAATAATGCTTACAGATTGGGCAAATGGTTGAGGATCCAGGCAAGTACATAGGGCTTAATACTCAAGTGTCTCTATTGCAAAATGAAACTTGGTATAGATTTCAGGGACATCAGTGACCCACCATTGGTAAGAAAAACCATATTGGCTAAGTTACAGCTCTCTCTTCCTGCTTCCTGAGCTTAGTCTGTCATGTTTCACAGAAGGACCTCGACCTGTGTTGTGCTTCTTGTGTTGTGCTTTTACCAGTTAGTCACTGTTTCTTGATTTTGTGCCTGGAGAGTTTGTGTGTTGAAATTGGATCTTTCTGTTGTTAGAGGATTTCTTTAGGCTTTCCCTTAATAAGGCATACTCTTAGCTCTGTAAAACATCTACCTACCAGCCTGCCTCGGCTACTTCATTATACTAGCGTGGTGGAGATAGAAAATATTTAAATGTTTGAGAGGTAGCTGGCCCCATTTCTTGGGCAGGTGAGAAAATTGGCACCAGAAAGGTTCAGTGATTGATAAAGCATAGCAGGTGTATCAGGCAAGCAAGCCTAGGCAGCAGTGGTAGGGTGTGTCTACTCAGGAATTGAATGGCCTGGTCCAACCTGGTGTTCCCATTTAAATTCTTTGGAGTCCATTACTTCACCTGTCAAGGCTTACTGGTCTCAACCTTTCAGGGCTTTTGAAAGGATTAAATAAAGATAATAAATGAAGGCTCTCAATAGAATTCCTGGCTCATGAGAGATAATCAGATATATTAGCTGTAATTGCTGTTCTTCTCAATAGTACCTTTAAGATCAATAGTATTTATATTTATAGGCCTTGGAAATAAAGAAAAAGTTTAGCTCCAGAACTGTACCCAACTTTTTGTTTGTTTGCCGCTCTGACAAGTAAACACAGCACACTGAGCCACATCCCTACTTTTTAAAAAAATATAAACAGGGTTTTACTAGTTTGCTCAGGTTGGACTTGAACAGAGTGCCAGGATTGGGATTACAAGCATACACCACCACAATCTGGCCTTAAATTGTATCCCCCCTCCCCCCCCACACACACACACCTCTGCACACACATGACAAAAAAAAATGATCCCAATCATAAATTTTTAGTATCACCAGAGAACAAAGTACACAGCAACAATGTAATCCATGGATCCTTGTGGTTCCCCTCACTCTCAAGGTTACTGTACGAGATGACCTTGATTAAGTCGGAAATGGAGTGAAAAGTCTGTATTCCAATTTCAAACAGTTAATCTGGAGCTTCTGTGCTTTCACCATCACTGTGCACCAAGTCAGGCACTGTTCTTTTGGAACGTCTCTTCTTTCTGGCTGGGCTTCCTTCCGTACCCATCCAGTGCTGTAACTTTCCCACTGTTGATGCTTCTCTAAACTGAATGACACTGACTTCTTCCTTTTTATCTTCCTCTTCCTCAGGACAATGAGCTTCAAGTCTTAACCTCGGTGAAAGGACAGAAGAGAAACATGGTTTACTGAGAAATGCAAAGTATATCAACTTAGAGTTTTTACAGTTACCCCTTCCTAAAGCAGTTTTGTGATTAAAATTTTCATTGCTCTAATGTAGCCACAAAAATGTATGATGATATATATATATATAAAACTTTTATGCAACTTGCTTTTTCCCTTTGACAATGTATCATGTCCTTTTTTTTTTTTTTTTTCTCTAAACTAGGACCTTGGAGCACACTCATTGTTTCTGGTGGCTACATGGTATACACCATTGAGAGATTTTGCTGTAATATGTTCAATTATATGATCTACAGATATTCAAGTTCTTTGAAATTCGTATACCTGTTTGATTGGCCCTGCCCTCATGGACTTGTCATTTATTCTTTCATGCATTTGACGTCACTCCTCTCCCTTCTTAGGAGCCTCCAGTCACTCAGAGACTATGCCTGATCTGATGGCAAATCTGCTTAGGCAATAAGCGTGCCTGCAGCTTAAAGGTTTGAGTGCGTGCTATGAATGATCTTGGGATTCTTCTTGCTCCCAAGTGATCTTGATCCCGGGTTAGTCCTTAGTGAAGTGAAGAAGGTGTTAGAAAAGTGAGTTGCTCTGAATTAGTCTCATCTTGTATTTGAGTGCAGTATGGATCTGGCTGGAAACATGGGTGCTGGTACGAGTCCCAGAGTGCCTCATGAGTAGCTACAGACTCTTTGGTGGACCCTGTTAATACACAAGCTCAACATTGCCCAGAGGTTGTGGATCCTTGCTTCCCATCTCCTCTAACACTGTAGATAGCTACACAGAGTTCTGTGGAGTATTACTTTTGGAGAAGACCAGAACTACTGATATTCAACAGTGTATTGCACTGAAATCTTACCCCAAGAGGTCCATTCAGTATGTCCTGCTTCTATATGGCAGTATTGTGCATCCATTGTTGTCACTGGTGCAGTATTAATGCATTTACATTCTGCAGAGGCAGGATGAAAGTTGTGGATCAGCTATACAACATTTTTAATAAGCATTGCTTATAATCTCCTTGTGCTATGATATTTTTCTATTAGTAAATTTTGAGTGTTTTTGTGTTGAAAGTTTAAGAAAACAGCAAGAATCAAAATTCTTGAGCAACCAAGAAAGTGGTTTTCAAAAAAATTATTAGACTAACCTCAATTATAAATTGGCCTTGGGGCTGAAGGAATAGTGCAGCACTTACAGCATTTGCCCTGCAGTAGCAAGGCTTTGAGTTCAGTTCACCAGCATCATATCAGCTGGGCATGGTGGCACATGCCTGAAATCTCAGCCCTCAGGAGACTGAGACAGGATGAGTGCCATAAGTTCGAGGCCATTCTAGACTCCATATGAGTTCAGGACCATCCTGGTCCAGAACAAGACCCTGTCTCAAGCAAATAAAGACTAAATTAAATAAATAAATAAATAAGTAGGCTTTGACTTCATCTACCTTCCCCAGAACCCATCCCTTCCTGACTCAGGCTCTCCTACTGTATTCTGTGCAGCAGGTTTAAAGCAAAGACTTCTACTTCTGAAGTCATCAGACCTCACAAGCCCCAAGTTCACCTGAGCTAAGAGTGCCTGAACCTTGGACTCTCCTGACCTCTTGCTGGCCTCTTTGTCTGGGCCTGCCCTGAAGCTTTGAGAATGTATAGGCCCTTGTTTATTGCTTTGGTTGTTTAAAATCATCTATTTTAGAGAATTGGAGAAGAACAGTATTTAACATGATGGATTTTAAGAAAAAGGATACAGGTAAATACATTATAATATTCAAACACAGGCTCCCAATATTGCACAGATGGCTATTAACAGAACCAAACTCCCACTTTCTCCATTAGTAAGTAAACAATTTATTAGTAAGATGTTTGCTAAATTACTGTATTCTGCAGAATATATCTTAATTTTGTGAAGAATAATGACTATACTACTAGCCTTATCAATTTCTCACCTTTTCAAATTCCCAAATCTCCTTTTTTAATCTTTTTCTTTTTTTTTTTTAATTTCCTCTCCTCACTCTGCTCCATAAAATAGGTCCTCCTGCTTGCCAGGTAGTTTTGGAGCATACCCCCTGAAGAGGTGGTGGGTCTTGAAGAGGATTGCCCCCATCCAGTGTCTGAGACCTGCCTTGATAGTGGGCCTGTATCCTATCCTCTCCTCTAAGGACATTTCCTGGGCAGTAGTTGGCACAGGGTCGTGGCTTCTCAGCTATAGGGTGTTGGGGGAAAGAGGCCTTGTAAGCAAACACCCTGGCTCTGTCCTTCCCTTCCTTGTCTACCACTTGACTCTATCACACCACAGGGAAAACTATGGTCATGAGGTGGGAATGAGAGTTGGGGAGGGAGCTGAGGAAAGGACAGGACTGTGAGCTCCTGGCTTGTCATGGGTGATTTCGCTTTTATAATGGAGTTGAGCAGACTGAATGTTCCAAAAATTGGAAGAGAAGCAGTTTTGCCTGTTAGCTAAGAAAGTCTTTAGTATCAAAGGTTAGAGTACTCTTTCTCCTATATGTTTGATGCAGTGTATTTCTTATGCCAGGGAAGGCCAGTTAGGAATTCTGTCTGTTGTGGTTTGGATCTGGAATGTCTCCCAGAATCACATGTATTTGGATGTTGTAAATTATCTATGGAACTGTGTGCTGTTAGGAGATTGGAGCCTGGTCTTCAGGGGTGGATTATGGGCATGTGGTAGGTTATAAGGGTGTGGTAAAGTATAGATTACAGGTAGACGTGTGGTGGATTAGAGGCCTACTATTGATTATAGTTGTGTGGCGCATTACTCTTTATGTGGCCTGGAAGGGGCTTAAACCTGGAAGGATATGTGCTACTTCCTCCCTTCTTCACGGCCTTGGATACCTGTTTGCAATGTCATGAGGAGATACCTCCACCTCTGTCTCCATCCTGTCTCCATTGCTGGCTGCATATAAATAGACTGAGACCTTCTGAAACTGAGCTAAAATAAACTTTTCCTTCCCTAATTTATGCATTTCAAATATTTTATCATAGCAACAAAAAAGTAACTAAGACACTGTCCTGTTCACAACAGAATGAGGAATGAGGCTTTTGTTGATTATTGTTTTCAAATAACCCATTTCTCACCCTGATATTCTAATAGGCTACTGTAAAACAAAGTATGAGGGATGTGGCAGTTATCTCTTTCCTAACTCCTGGCCAGGGTCTCTAAAGTGATCCCTGGGGAGAGATCACATTGATCGTGTTGGGGGGGGGGGGTATGGGGGGGAGGTATCAGGTAAAGGTGGAGAATGCCACCTCTGAAGAATGTCTTAGCTATTGACAGCTTGTATACTCTACAAAGCAAGTTCAAGAGCAGGCTAATTACAACAGTAACCTAAAGGTCATGTAACCCAAGGCAAACAACAGCAAATATACCTGCCTTCATTTTGTGAACCACTTAATTCACCAAGTTAATTACAAAGATAAAATTATCAAATCAAATATATTCTATTTCTAACTGGTGTTTTCCTTAACAATATTAGCCAGCTAGCCAGCCATTGTTAAACATTAACTACAGCACATACATCCTGAAGACATACAATGCAACCTCTGAATGTTCTGGTTTGGAATTATGACACCTTATTTTAGTCCCTGAATGGCCTGTATTTTGGATACAAGCTGTTATTAACTAGCAAAAACAAATAAAACAACAACAACAAAAACCACTTGATATAAGCCTGTTGGTGATAACTGCAGCTATCATAGGACCAGATGTGGGAATTACAGCCAGGAAGATGAATGTGCCTAAAATTTTTATGAGCAAATTCAGTCTAAACTTTTCTCTCTGGCTTAACTAAATTTTAGGCTGCTTTAGCTTGTGGTACTTGGAATGATTGTCCATCTTCCTTTAGAAACATGCCTCAGTGATCATCAAGACTCTGCTGACAACCTGGAGTTCCCATAAGGCTTTGAAGTTTTGGCTGAAGGTTTGGCTCCAGCACCACAGAGAAGCAGACATTCCCATCCTCACTACAGGCCTAGCCTAAGGTTAACAGCAAGACCAGCATTTTGTTGCTTCATTTTCCTATTAAGCTCTGGGTTGCTGATTGAAGCAGAATTCCAATGTTTTGACACACCACCACATTGTTAACACGATAGGGAGGATTTGATTATGGGAGAACAAGTCCAAAAACGGTAAATTGACAAAAAAAATCTGGGGAGCTTTTGTGGTTGCCTTCCTTCATTTGATGTGGTTCCTCCTTTTTTGCCAAACGGTGTAATGTGGAAAAATGATGATGTTGCAAGAAAAAAAAAAAGCGGGGGAGGTGTGGATAAGGGAGTGACCTGTTTAGTAACAAGAGAAAGAAAACAGCATAGAGATCAAAGGCAAACATACCTGTTTCTCCATGCAGGGTAAAGAAAGAAACAGAATCCTTTCTTGTGATTGGGAAAAGACTGTCAGCTGGTGGCTTTTAGCCCAAGCCCACAGTCAGGGAGGCCACAGGCTGCCCGTGGAACAAGTGCTCGAGAAAGGGCAAGGCTGAGCTGTGGGTTATCAGCAGCGAGGGGCCCAGGGAAAAGGGAGAGAAACAAAGCCTGCCTCCAGCCTCAGACTGTGCAGCTGAACACGTTTTCACACCAGCCAGCCGTGCAGGCAAGTCCTAAAGAAACATCTTGATCCAAACAAGGAAAAAGGTTTCCATGCAGGAACAGAATTTTATTTATTTACAACTTTAAAGCTGGACAGCTTTCCTATTGTGTGGTTTGTGACTACCCAAAAAGACATTTTCTGGGTTTTAAAATTATCTCTCTCTGCACCGTGAAAAGAGCATATATGATTCATCTTAATATTTCGGAGGATCAGTCACCAACGAACAGCTAGTATTTGGGGTGGGAGGAAAGCTTCTGTAGGCAGCTTTTTCACCTAACTTAGAAGTAAAAAGCACCAGAATATGCCTTAAGCTCCATTTGAGATCATATAAATAGCTTGCTTTCGCACAATTACAATCTAGTACCACTGTGAGAACTCCCACAATTCATGACCCGTTTCTGCTCAACTCACCTTGCCTGAAGAAGGCAATACTTTTGATTCTCCAGCTGATCCAATATGTTTCCTAAGAGGTTTGACCGGAGGACTTGCTTTTTCATTTCTGCTAATAACCACTTCTAGGTTGGTTTTTTTTTTTATTTTGTTTGTTTTGTTTTTGCCTTTTTGAATGTGTTCCCTTCTTCAGCATCTGCAGAACCATTCAATAATCTTGTAATCCTGGATTTAGAGTCCAGCTACCGAAGGACCACTGGGCAAATCCAGCGTGCAGCTGATTTTGTCTGGCTTGCAAACTAAGAATGGCTTTAATGTATTTTGAATGGTTAGAGAAACGTTTTAAGAATAATGTTTTATGAGTTATAAAGTCTATGCAGCATTTGAATTTCTGTATCCATATATAAAATTTTATTGGAACCCAGCCATGCTCATCTATTTACATATTTTCCATGGCAGTGAAGCTGTCGATATTTGCTGCCCAGACCTTTACCAGAAGAGTTTGACAAACCCCGACCTAGCCCCTTAAAATCTTTGTTTCCACAGTGACTGATTTAGAGAAGATAGACAGACTTTTCATGACTATTTTGGAAATTTGATTCCTAGTATGTTTTCCTATATTCATCCAACTTTAATCCAGATTGAGTATACCTACTCCAAAATGTTTGGGATCAGGAATGTTTTGGATTTTGGATTTTTTTTCAAATTTTAGAATATTTGCATAGACACAGAGCAATGTTTTGGAGATAGGCCTCAAATCTAAGCATCAAATGTATTCGTATCTCATACATACGTTATACATACAGTCAAAGTTAATTTTCTACAAATTTTTTTCTCACTCCATAGTCCAGGCTTGTCCTGATCTCGCTATGTAGCCCAAGTTGGCCTCAAACTCATGGAAATCCTCCTGCCTCAGCCTACCAAATATTGGGATTACAGAAGTGTTCCACCATGTCCAACTGTTACGTGGTGCTGAGGGATGGAATCCTGGCCTCACACTTCCTAGGCAAGGGCTGTAATCACTGAGCTACACCCCAGGGCCTCTACAGTATCTTTAGCGCACTGGTTTTGGCTGCAAGCTGTCATATCAGGTCAGGGGTGGAATGTTCCACTAAGGCATTGTGGCAACACTCAGAAAGCTGTACGTTTTGGATAATTTAGGATTTTTAGATTAAATATGCTAGACGTGTACTACAAATACTGAGCGCCTGGTGTAGCTTGCCATCATTCCTCTTTTGGGGGTTACAGGAGTGGGCAAAATAGGCAGAGATCTCTGTCGGGAAGAGCTTATGCTCTAGCGGTAAATAGTGGGGAAACAGTGCACAGATACAGCCCCTAGAGTGTCGCGAGGAGGTGCAGGCTGCAGGAAGGGGAACGCAGGAGAGATGGACGCAGCAGGAAATGTGGTCAGGACCCCTTCCCGATAAGGGAGCCACGGAGAAAGGCCTGGAACAGGCAAGGAAACAAGCCCTACAGGTGGCTGGGAAGAAAGCTCCTGGCAGAGGGAACCTCAGCAGGACTGGGCCAGAACCAGTAGCAGTCCCAGCTTATTCATTAGACAGTGAGCCAGATGGGCACTTCTGGTCATTTGGGCCAGACTGGTTGAGTTTGGTTGTGAGAAGGAGGAGGCAAGGATAGATGACTGTATTTGTGGTCCGGAAACCGGAGGATGGAAGCTTCCTTACACTGAAGGGGATACGTGCTGGGGCAGTAGGATTTGTGGGCAGAGTGTACTAGTAGTTCAGTTAAGGTGGAGGTGCATTTTAAACAGCCAAGGTGAAGTCTTCAGAAGGCAGTTGGCTGTCCAGGTTCTGAGTTCAGAAGAGGTCTTAACTAGAGATGTAAATATGGAAGTGGACAGAAATTTTAGGCAATAGGACAAGCTGAGATTCATTCTTGAAGCCCAGACTTCTTTATCTCCAGGAGAACTCTCACTCTGTGACTAAACAGAACTTTTTATCTTTTCAATTCACCATTTGCAACAGAATTAAGTTTTTGCTCCCTCTCCGGCAGATGTCCTCTCCTCTAGGAGACACATAGGGTAGCCTAGGTCTGAGTATACCTTTCTCAGTGGTGCAAAAAACTGCCTGGTGTGGCCCATGACTCATGGTCTCTTGTCCTCTCTGACTTCTTGACCTTTGATCCACAGCCTTTCCATATTACATAGTGTCTTGGTCCTCAACATGCAGTCATAGTCCTTGTGTGGGGGCAGGAGGATGGTACTGGGGATTCACCCAAAGGGCTTGCACTAAGCTATATCCCCAGCCCTTTATTTTATTTTTTATTTTAATACAAGACCTCACTAAGTCACTAAGTTGCCCGGGCGGGGCTTGATATTGTGATCCTCCTGGCTCAGCCTCAATCTTGGTTTAGCTGCTTCCTTACCTTGCCTTCCAGTTACATGAATGCAACCACACTGTATTTTCCTATGTATAATTTTAGCAGAAATTACTTCTTTTCTAGTCAGTTGCATAAATGCCTTATCCTCTGTGCCAGGCCTCAAGAGCATGCATACCTTCCTGCTGAAGAGCAATCTTCACCTTCCTGTTGCCTGCAGTGCTTTTCAAATAGTCCATGACCTGATGTCTTGGGGATGGGAGGCAGATTTGGAAGAGAGAAGTATTCAGAGGTGGTGTGATGACCCTCAGGATCTGCATCTCCAGGGAACCAGTCAGAGTGCAGATTCTCAGGTCCCATTACAGAACCATTATCCCTCATAGTTGCCTTCTCTATGGTGGAACATGAGCATCTCAATCTTTAGCAAATTCCCTAGAGTATTATTCTGAAAACTACTATTACTGGTGGAGAGGCATATTACAATCCCAGTTTGGGTCTGTCATCCACTTTTAGTCTCAGTTTTTTTTTTCTCTCTCTCTCTCTCTCTCTGTGGCAAGTATATGAACAATTAATTTCTGCTTTCTAAAGCTGTTGTACAAAATCAAATGAACTGCTCTTTGGAAACAAATTGCAAAGTGCTAAGTTCCCTGGCTAATGTTATCTTCTGGAATAGTTTTGTTTTGATTGTAAGCGAAGTCCAGCTACCTACAGGTTAGTCCTTTGAACACAGACACTGATGATGTACGCACACTATTTATGTGCCTGAACCCTTAGTAAATATCATAAGCAAGCAGCCACCCTTCTCTGCCTTGGCAAAGGATTTGTTTCTTATTTTCTATATTTGCTTTTGATCATCATCAAAACCTATGTGCATTGAACTGGAAGGAGTTAGGAAAATGTTTGTAGGTTTAGTTTGGGTAACTATTGTATGCATTGATTTTTTTTTTGTAAAAATATTTTAAAGGTCATTTATAGGAAAAGTTGCCTGGATCTACATCATAGCTTTACTATTAGTAAAGCAGTAAAGCTATACCATGGAACTTTACCATTGTAAATTAATACCAGATTCAGAGTAAAGACGCTAGTTCCTGACTACTGATAATTTGAAAATAGTTTTACTCCTAAAAAGATGCAGTATATTTATATGCAGGTTAAAGACAAGGGATATAAGTATAGTGAGAGGGAAAAAGCTTTTTCCCCACCTTTGCCAATTTGTGATTTTAGTGGCCAGACATCATTCTAAGTAGTTCATACCAAATCTTAGTAGAATAACATCTGCTTAGTCCATTGTTTTGGGGGCCTTACTTAAAATACTTTTTCACATGCTAACAAAATACTAATGATAGACATCTGTTTAGATTACTGCCCCTTCAGTAAGTCTTTTTGAGATGCTGACAAGCAACAAAAAATCCATTTCTGAACAGTAATTTGGTTAGTGTTCATTTGTTGGACATATTCCATTTGCATTTACATGCCCTCATCTTTTTATTTCTTGAAGTATAAAATTCCCTTGCTTGCATTTCACCTCCTCTGCTGGAAAATGTCCATTAAGTCCTCTAGTCCTCAGAGTTTCTTTTCCTAGAATGAAAAAGGCTAATCACTGCAGTTCGGGTACCTAAATAAGTTTAATAAGGTTCATGAAAGCAGCCTCCAGGATTTGGTCTGCCTAGGCATCTGCTTGGAACACTTGAGCCACATGTGGAACCAGATGTCAAGTTGTGGTTTAAGGTTTAGGAGTCCCAGAAGTGATAACTGAAGAGTGGACAGATTTAGGTCAGAGAGCCCTAGAATTAGATGACTTTGCTATCACCAGCTGTACTCCCATGAAAAGATGGTTTAGCTTCTCTAACACCCAGCCCACTCATCTGTAAAATGGAGTAACCCCTTTCCCATAGATTGGTGTGAAGAAGAGACTCGTGTAAGAAAACCACTTGGCATAGTACCTGATCCATATTTAATGCTTATTAAAGTTTTTAGTCACTACTGTTTGGGGGAGAATTCATTTACCAACCAAATACCTCTTACTGCCTTTTACATTATTTTTGTTTATACTGTCCCTAAGCGGTGAACAGCTAGTCAAAATTATCCATACAGTATATCTTCACATTTTAAAATCACTCTATTTGATAATCCCATAGCCATCCAAGTAGTTTAATTTAGCTCTTTCAGTGTCTTTGGACTTTGCTCCAAGGGGGAACATTAAATGAGTGTTTATTCCACTTACCGTGTCCCAGAACATTTCCATTTCTACATGTCCCTGTAAAAATGGGAAACACGAAGTAGAGTACAAAACTAACAAAGAAAACTCCTGCCTTCAGTATCCACCATAAGGCCCTCCATTTACTTCTGTGTGTGTGCTACATTCCTCATCCTCATTTTTGCCTGTTGAGCGACATCCTAATATTGTTTACCCAAAAGATTGAGAGTCTCTGGGGATGGCACAAAGTTGAATCTGTAAGATGACATGAAGAGTAACAACAGGTCTAGTAAATTCCTTACTAGGAAAAAAAAAAGTCCAGATGAAAATCAAAAGCAAAACCAGAGCCTCTCCTTAGTTCACTGCTTGTCTCCTTATGGGTTTTCAGCCTCTCTGAGTGATTTTTTAAAAATACTACTAGGTTAATTTGTTATGAGATAATGATATCATAAGTTAAAAGAAAATGATGAATTGTGTGAATAAAAGCTTTGAGGACAAGCTTAACCACTTACAACTCTGTCTCACTGTGTAGGTGACTTTAGACTTTTTAAATTTCACACCATCTTCCTTTGAAAGTATACTTCATGAAAAATAACATGTGCTTTCAAACCAGATCTGGGCTCAAGCCATCTCTGCAGCATACTTTCAAAATTATTTTTGATTAGATACTTATACTAGTAGAAGCTCAGTCTCATCTATTAATTGGGTTAGTTAGATCTACTTGATATGGTTGTGAGGTTTGGAGATCATGAAATGTCCAGAGGAAGGCCTAGCCAAAGTGCATACTTAGTAAGTAACGGTGACTTGTTTCATTGTAATAGCTCTCCTGGCAAGCCACCAAGAAACATACTCTGGTATCATAGATGCTCCAGATTCTTCAGGTCCCTGGTATTCTTGCTTGCATTTCACCTCCTCTGCTGGAAAGTGTCCATTAAGTCCTCTAGTCCTCAGAGTGTCTTTTCCTAGAATGAAAAAGGCTAATCACTGCAGTTCGGGACTTATCAGTGTGCCCTAGTCACAAATTCAGAGTGGGACACTAAGTCCTTCAGCAGAGTTACACATACAGTCAGTATTGGTTGATTGGCTTGAAGGTGGCACACCTTCCTGTAGGTTTTCTTTCCCTTAGCTTGAGGTTACAGGTAGTTTTGCTATTTGCCATTCTGGAGGTTGCCCATTTCATGCATCAGCCTCCCACACTTACCTGAATCACACTGTGGAGGAGTCAGCCAGTTCAACTTCCTGTCCCTCGGAACCCAGCTAAGGGCAAGGGCAGAGCACCAAGGCTGATCCAGGTGTCTCTTGTACTGCCTGGGCCTGACCCTGGATGTGCAGCACTCAAACTGGAGGTCTTCTAGAAGAAAGGTTCTCTTAGAATACTGTGCTATATTAGTGTGACTTTCAAACCGTTTTTAGTGCTTTGAGAGATGGCTCTATTTGAAAGTAGCATTACCCCCACTGCAGTGATGAGAAAATTATGTAAAATCAACCTTACAAAAGCAAGAATGATGATCCAGAATCCCTAGTCCTTCTGGGTTTCTCCAGTTTTAATTATGTTTTGCTCATTTTACTTGGGGTGTTATTTTGTGATGGGTCAGAATCAAACCCAATTGTTACACCTCAAGCTTTTAGGTAGGTGGATTCCCTCCATTTTTCTATGTCAAAATACCCAAAAATAATTCCTTTGTGCTGTCATGCTACAGTCAAGTCATCAATATTAGAGAGTCTCTGAATGTTTGCAGACAGAGCAAGGTTCACAAAGGACATCATAGCTTCATCTGCATGGAAAAGAACATATTAGTACCTTCAGCAGAGAGGGTTCTTAGGTAGATCTTTTAGAGCCAACGAGGCAGACAGAACTAGATGTGCTTTTCTAGTTACCTTTAGGTCTATTTTATTAATGCCATTCAAGGAAGAGATTTTCAAACTCTTTGTCCTTCTAATTTATACCCACAAATTTAATTTCAATTCTAAGAATTATCAGCTAACTTTCTGCTTCACTGTAGTCCCTGAAGAAATAGAAGGTATTTTCTCATCAAAACAGCCCCTCTCACCCTTTTCTCCTGCCATGTTCAGCCTGCCACCCTGCTACACACATTACTTTCTTCACCTTTGTGCCCCTCCTCCTCTGTGCCTGCTCCAGAGATCAGAAGCAGCAGCACTGAATGATCACTTTCATCTCCTCCGCACCCTTGCCCCTGCCCCAGCCCCACTGCCAGGGAGGTTACCATGCCCTGTCTTCTACCCCACCAGCCCAGCATTCCTGGGGATATCTGGGCAAACCCTTGGATCTCTGGTCTCTGCGCAGGGTGAGCATTCCATTGTGTACACTCAGCCTAATAATTTCAGTTCTTCAGTATTAAATAATGATCACGAAGCCTTACCTCCATCTTCTGCCCTCTAAAAATATGATCTTTTTTTTTTCATGGCACTTACTGTTTGTTCAGCATGATCAGGGCAGCATTCAGGCTATAGCAAGCCTGTTAAATATTTACCCATGAGGCGGATATTCTCGCACGAATCAGCAGCACTTTATCAGTGTGTAACACTGGATATTAGACTTTATATACCCTTAGAAGCTAGGAAACTACTGTGTTAAGGAGAGAGTAAAAATAAGCATTCTTTAAAAAATAAACTGAGTTAAAACTGCTTCATAGCACTGGAGCGCTTCGTGTTAGCAAAGTCATTCTGAAGTAGACATGCTAGAATGATTGGCTCATCACTTCCAAGATCAAGTGGATCTGAGTGTGGGGTCTAGGGGGACACTGAGGTAGGAAGAACATAAAGAGTTTTCTTTGGGGATGGCCTGAGTACCTTTAGGGACGCTTTATTCTGTCTAGGATCCTGATGCAGCAGATTGGAGGCCAGACCCACAGCTTCCCCAACTCTCTGATTTGTTATTAAAACTCACGTTGGGCTAGGTGTAGCTCAATGGTAGAGCACATGTTTAGTATGCAGGAGGCCCTGGGTTTAATCTCCAGGGCCACACACAGAAAAAAAAGAGAAAGAAAGGAAAAAAATAGAGGAAGGAAGTAAGAGAAGAAGGAAGGAAGGAAAGGAAGGAAGGAAGGAAGGAAGGGAGGGAGGGAGGGAGGGAGGGAGGGAGGGAAAGGAGAGAAAAGAAAAGGAGAAAAGACCTCTTCCTCGAGGGGCAACACATTTCAGCCCAAACCAGCACAGACTCTGGTGACAGGGAAACAGACCTGTGTCCTGATTTGGTTTTGCTGCTGACTACTTGTGTGATCCAAGACATTTTTCTCTGCTCCATAAGCCTTGGTTTCTTCACCTTTAAAATTACAGTAATTCCTGCCTCACTGAGATGTGAGGAGAAGTAAAGGACATAATGTGATGAAGCGATTAGCAATGAGTGCTAGGTTTGTTTTGTTTTATTTTGTTTTGTTATATATTTTTTAAATGTTATGGGGGATGGAGCCCGGGGCCTTCATACTGAACTACATTTCCATTCCATTTTTTTAATGTTTCATTTGAAGACAGGGTCTCACTAGGTCATTAAATACCTAGGCTAGTCTTAAACTTGTGACCTTCCTGCCTCAGCCTTCCAAAGTGTTGAGATTACAGGCCTGTTCCACCAGCCTAACTGAGTGCTAATTCTTAATAATCACAGAAATGGGGTGCAGAAGTGTGTCTTGATAACTAGTAGCTTGGTTTTGCATTATTCAGTGTTTGACTTTTTTTGTCCTTCATTATAGATAATTTTTGTTTCATGACTATATTTCATAGTGACACGTTTCAGAGAGAGGGGGAGAGAGAGAGAGAGAGAGAGACAGAGAGATTAGAGGATGGATGACTCACAGTCTGCTTTCTTACCTTTAATGGGTGGTGGAAGTCTTATCCTATAATATTTTATGCAAGTCAAAACCCATTACAATCAATTCAAGGGAACCATCTAAATTATTTTCTTTTTGGAATTTTATAACTAATTGCTTCATTAAGTAACTTGTTTCTCTGGAGCCTGGCTTTGTTTATGTTATACATATATTTAACCAGTAACTATAGGATATAAATAATGAACCTTTTTCTTGAGTAGCTTTCTATCCTATGGAATCATTACAAATTTCTCATAAAATATGTGTCTGCTGTATACCTGATGCATATAGAGAGGGGCTAGAAAGCCTCTGGCTTATAGGAAGTCATAAGAATTGTTCTTACCTTCTTTCGAGCTTGGTTACATCTAACCCAGTGTCTGCTCTCGGAGCAGTAAAAGGAAGCGGTGGTCCTGCTGACTGTGCGCAGCTGCTGAGCGCAGACGATGGTCACTGCCATGCTGAATCAGATGCAGTCATCTTAGTGCTCTCTGTTGTCACAGTCGTACTTTAAGTATCACCTCAGTTGAAAAAAGAAGTCATTGTCAGATATTTCCACTTCACCTAGACCTCTCTAATCACATGAGCTTTTGTTTGTTGGATTTTTTAATCTCCTAAACAGAAAATTCATCTTTGCCAGAGAATTTAATTTCAGGACTCTGTAGTACGGTTTGAGTCTGGAGTTCTTCTAGTAGTTAGATGTGAATCCTGTATCACAAACCCTGGATTAAGTTGCGCTGCCCTAACCTCTTCAGGAATGAGGTTCTGAGCAGTTACTGTAGCACCTTTATCTTTCATTTGACACCTTGCAATTGTGGGGTCTTGTATAGTGAATAATCACAGCATGAAAGGATTTGAGAGGTTTTTTTTTTTTAATCCCATCATACTACAGGGAAGTTTGAAGAGATTTATAGAAATATACACATTAAAATAAAAAACTAGGGCAAAATAAAAGATTACAGGTGTTAAAGGAAATACGTGCTGGAAAGTTTTAACAGTTTCCTCTAATGATTATATGCTGAATAATTGAAACTGAAAATCATGTGAAAATCTCTGTGAAAGTTCTGGAAACTATTTCTGAACCATCATAGCATTTTAGTGTTTGGATCAACACTTATTGACTGTACCTTCTTGTTTAGACTATACATTCTTGTATAGTTTTTAGATACAAGGTAAGCTGATAAGCCACAGAGTTCTTTTCATTATTTTGTTACAAGGATGCAACAATCATTTTAGTTCAGCTCATATGTTTAACGAATAACTAATCTTCATCTAGCACTGATAGGGCATCATGAAGACAATAAAAAAGTTTCAAGAATATAGCCCATTATTGTTAATGAGCCATTTACCTATGCCAATCACAATTAGCTGGTTTATCATTCTGGTGATAAATCCTTAGTTGTTTTTAATGATAGATAGCTTGTATATGCTAATGTAGTAAATGGATTTAGATGCAGAAATGTAGTTATGAAATGAAGCTCACATTCCCATCATTTATCCAGAGCCATGGTACCCAGGCTGCGGTAAAGCCATGTCAGTTGGGAATGTTACTTCCTCAGTTGCTTGAACCCTAAGAGAAATGTGCCTTGGTTCTTGTCTTTCAGTGCACTGGGAGGCTCCTCGGCTCTTCATATTCCAGCTTTCCCAGGAGGAGGCTGTCTTATTGATTATGTTCCTCAAGTTTGCCACCTGCTCACCAACAAGGTAAAAAGCAAGTCCCTTGACCCTTCTTCCTTACGAGACACCAGAGCCTACTGAAGACCCAGCACCTGCTTCAGGCACCCCAGACCATCTTCCTACTCTCAGCTTTATTCTGACATCTGCCTTACCTACTTTGAGTTACAACTCATCTGCTTCTCACTGTGTTTCTTTGTCCTGCTTCTTCCCTTTCTAAGGATTCTGACTTCCTTTTCCAGCATATCTTCATCTCTTAACTTTGTTATCTAGAGATTTAAGTCATCTCTGTCTTGAATTTCTTTTATTCCCTGAATTTTTGCTACATCTTACATGTTTGTATGGCTTTAAATTTTTGAACCCTTTTCTTCCCAATCATTTGTTGTGTGCATGCGTATATGTGTATGTTCACTGCTATTTGGTATCAGGATAATTCTTCAAGACTCCATTTATTTCTAGTTTTCTATACATTGCCTTTTAATCTTCATTCCTTGATTCTTCGTGTCACCTCCATGTCTGTGCCCATGTGTACCAGAGTCTTGCTCCTGTGGGCCAGAATTCCAGGTCAGTTGGTTTTCCACTTAGGAACATCAGATTATCTAACATTTTCTTCTAGCATCATTAATGAGCCACTACACTGCCAAGTAGCTGAGTTTATTGTAATGGTGGTTTCAGCTATTTCCAAAAAAAATAAGAACCTTATACTTGTTAATGTCCAGTCAGTGTATTTGGGTAAAAATTAGAGATATTAATGCACAAGCAACCATTCTCTTCCCACATAGACTGTGACTGAGTTCGTTTAATTGCCAGAGTTCTGTTTTCTTTGCTCCTGTTGACTTTTTCACGTTGGCTTGAAAAAGAGGGTATTTTTTTTTGTTTTGTCTCTCCCATTCAGATAGTTCATGTCTATATATTTTAAAAGCATGGTAATATCTTAAGGATTTTGTATTATTTTTCGAACAGCAGAGAAACTAAAATCTGGCAACTCTGCAATCTGAGCCTGGCCCAGATTCCAGGGCATTTAATTCTCATGAAGCAGTGGCTTCTCATGAGACCAACTTCCCCAGCCACTGCCCTCTTTCAAGACTGATCAGACAGAAGAATTCTTATTTACATTCTGGGGCTTTGCACTGCCTTCAAATCTTGTTCCAGAATTATAGAGAAAAATGCAAATTGAGTTCTCCAGAACCAAGAAGAAAAATCTTTTAAAATATCTCCAATGGAGATTAATTTCTAGTCATATATTTTTCTCAAAAAATTATAATTTTCCCAGAAATACAAGAATCAGTCAGTTTTTCTTATCTGGTTCTCTTTCATTAATTTTACTTGTCTTTTGAAATTGGGCTTCTTCTGTTTGCTGCAAACGAGGACAGTATGGGCTGCTTTTAGGAACAATCTCTTCAAATGAATTTCCATAATTACATTGGAATCTATCTTTATAGCCAGTTTTGTTGTGGGTTTCTGTTAAAATGGTTTTCTGTTTTTAAAACCAAGTACACAGAACTGTTTTCATCCCCTTTTTAAACAAAGCCACTTAAGCAAACTTTTCATCTGTTTTTCTTTTCCGAAAATAACATTTCTGATCATGCATTGAACCTGCAAAGTAAGCACTGTTTTTATAAATTGACGTAAATCCTTATTACATAGAATTGTTTTACTCTTAAAGGCTGCGATGAGTACCATGTGCCATCAGTACCAATTGTGTCAAGGTTATTTCAAGTACTTTATGTCAAGCTTTTGTTAGCCATGAAAACACAACGTAGCTACAGCCAATGTAAACAGTTTTTAGGGGAGAGGTTTCTCTTTTCCACTATTTCAGCCATTATGAGCAAGTATAGGAAATGTGTTATGTTAGAATCTGGTATGTAATTGACAGTCACATGCCTAGCTTAATGAATTCATATTTTTCATAAAAACTGTCACTCAGTGATAACAGGGAAATATAAGAGGCAAAATAAAATCTTCTATTGTAATACTTTACTTTGAGTGTTAGGATTTTGAAAAGAAAAAATTAGGCATTATCTTGCCCTTTCAGTAGGAATTCAAGAAATCCAAAAAAAAGAGAAAAATGTCCAACTGATGAAAGTTCTTTTCAAAGAATGTCAGCTGATGAATACAAAAGGAATGATAGAATTTTTTAAAATCATTATTCAGCCCCCTAATGACACAATTGAATCAGAGAAGAACCTCCCAATAAATACTAAAACCATTAGATGAGTGGTTGATGGGTAACTGGGTCTTCACGTGCTTTGAGAAGGGAATCATGCTATTCACTGTGGTATGGGAAAGGGCATACACAAGAGGGATACTTAATATGGCTGGGATGACAACTCATTCATGGAGTTGCCTTAGCTAGTCACTTTGAAAACAGGATGTCTTGTATGCACACATATATATGTGTATACTCACACCAAAGGAGGTGCTTCTCTTTCAGATTAAAAGATGAAAAAACACATTAAATTCCTTTTTTTTTTTTTTTTTTTTTTTTTTTTTTGAGACAGAGTCTTACTCTGTGATCCAGGCTGGTCCTGAACTCACTTCGGAGCCCAGGCTGGCCTTGGACTTAAGGCAATCCTCCTGTCTCAGCCTCCCGAGTGCTGGGATTATAGATGTGCGCCACCACGCCCAGTTTATATGGTGCTGGGGAATCAAACTAGGGTACTTAGCATTTGCTAAGCAAGTGCTTTAACTGCTGAGCCATTCCACCAGCCCAGCACATTAAATTCCTAATCCTTTGTTGTATGTTGCTTTTTAAAATGTTCTGCATCTAGCTGGGAAATTTTGAAATAGAATACTAGGTAATACAGAAAATAATTGCTAAATTTGTTGAGTGTAACAATCGTATTGTGATTCTGTAGGAATATGTCTTATTTTTTGTAGTTGCTTATTGAAGTATTTAGAAGTGAACTGTCATGAAGTCTCTAATTTCCCCTGAAATATTTCAGCAAGATTGATTGGCAGATTGATAGTTATGTAGATGGCTGGTTGAAATAAGGAGGCAGAGTATCCATAGTTGTTGAACATAGATGGTGAGGGCATGAGTATTCATTTTCCTATTTGTACTTCTCTGAATCTTTGAATTTTTCATAATGAAACATTAAATTTTTTTCCACAGTAATTCTCAGTTTGGTGTTTCTGTTCTAGGTGCAGTATGTGATTCAAGGATATCACAAAAGAAGAGAATACATTGCTGCTTTTCTCAGTCACTTTGGCACGTAAGTTCTTTTTGGTTTAAGCTATGTACCAATGGTGCCCTTGCTTGCTGGTGGCCCTAAGGACGTGGAGTGGTTAAGGAATAGTACTTTGTTCTTAACATGTATCCTACTGATGCCGTTTTGATTGTTCGTGGTATGTTGCTTACACTTAAGTTCTCAAGATGCCTTTTTTATTATTATTATTTTGGCATTCTAGTAAGTGATCGAGTCAAATATTCTCTCTGCAGCAGCAGCATGCTTGACCTAAACTCAGCAGTAGTGGCAGTAGTACCTGCCGATTGAGCTGTTTGCACTGTGCACATCACTTTGATTCTGTCATCTCAAAGCAGTCGAGAGGTGAAGCAGGCAGACATTGGTGACACACTTTATTACGGAAGGCCCTGAGCCTGGGAAGGTCAGGAACCCGCTGGAAGTCGCACACCTGGAAGAGGAAGAAGAGGCAGGACAGCAGTACCAACAAGGCACCGATTTGGGAAGAAAATCTAACATTAGACATGAAAACAGTGACTCACAATTGAGGAGTTAGAAGAAGACCAGCAGCAAAAGGAAGCAAGAAGCTGCAGCTGTGTTGTGCCTGGGCATCTATTCTTCCCTGTGCATGCCCAAGGCTGTGCTGCTCCGTGGCGCTTTTCCTTGATGCCATCATTGGCTTTATCAAGCTTCTCCTGGGGCTTGGCTCCATGGGAGAGGCGTGCACTTTCCTCTGGCCTTGTAGGGCTTTCTGCGCAGGGCAGAACTGAGCATTAAGGGTTTTAGTGATACGGTGATAGCCTGCATCCTTTCAAGGAAGGTAGATTTTAAAAATGTAACTATACAGTGCATAAGATCAAATTTTTAAGAAAATAAATAAAAGAAATTGGAAATTACAAGAGAAAGGAAACAAAGAGTAAAGCTGGCTATTCAGAATATAATTTTCAAACTGTGGCACAGATTAAGCAAAATTTATGACCCCCTCAAAAAATTTCAAGCAATTTTCTCATTATTCATTATAGAATCTCTGTTATCCATAATTGAAAAGTCACTATCCCAATAATGTAACTGTTTCTCAAATTACTCTTCAGTACCTAAGACTTTTTTAGCTTTATTTATAAACATTTTGAAGAAGTATTTTTGATATAGTGGCTAATAAATCCATTCATCTTCTAATTTTTAATAAAATTATTTTTAGTATATTTGACTAAAGATGGAAAAGCTAGCACAGTGACCTCTGAAGTAGTGTGCATATGCCCCAGGGTTTACATAACTCCAGTGAGGTACAAGAAAAATATGAAAACTGTGTCTCCATTTGTTTTTAAATGTCATTCTTTTTAAGTGTGCGTATTTGTATATGTTACATTATGTACTTACTATAACACTCTACTTGTATACAGTCACTGCTAAATCATAATGTATTGCTGAACTATGTGCATAATAAGAAAGTGCTTCTTTTTGCCTATGGGGTATACCATTTAAAAAGTTTAGATAACAGTATTATGACACTGAGTTGATTTTAAGTTCATAGAAATTAGATTTAGTATTTTAACATTGAGTTAATTATAAATTCATAGGCAGGAATAGAAACTGGTGAACAGAATTGTTGACTGAAGGAGGTCAATAACTTTTTTTCTAGTGGTATTGGAGATTGAACCCCAGGGCCTTCCTGCTGAGATGCATTCACACCCCTCCCCTTTTATTTTTGAGACAGGCATTCACTGGGTCACTAAGTTGTCCAGGCCAGCTGGGCTCAGACTTGTGTTCTTATGATTGTTGTGAAGGCAAGAGATCTGAATGTGTTAGCTCATTTTGAGCAGCTCACTTAACCCAGAGAATCCTTTACTGTTCCACAGGCTACAACTTTGCCTTCCTTATCAGTATGAATAGTCTAATTGGCCAGATTTGACCAGGGAAAAGGCATCTCCAAGGACATCAAAGGCCTCCCTGTATGGATGAGAGAATACTTCCTGTCCGTGGTGTGTAGGTTGTCACATTATGGGGACAGAGTTCCTTAGACACTCTGCTTTTGAGGCAAATGAATGAGGTGGGCATTCTAAAACTCCAGTGGCCCCGCAGTGCTCACGAGTAGTCCATCCCTAGCATCTGAGGTGTGCCCCAGCCCTCTGAACTCAGCCCCGACCATCTAACATTACTACTCTATCTTGGGCCTAGGGGAAAGGGGAAACAAGTGAAAGCATTCCAGGTACTTTGGGAAAAAGTAATACACAATCCAAAATCTAGTAATATTGTCATTGTTCATTACTGTGTACACCTCAGTGAAAGTGGGGCTAAAGATCATTGTGTAGTTAGGCTGGTGATATTTTCTATCAGTGTCACTGCTGACTTGATTTCTTAATCTGTCCTTTAGTTATAACTGGTAAATGAAGTTTACATTTTATGCTTTATCTTGTTTTTCACAAATTTGCAAATATTATTGTTTTACATATAAGGAAACTGAGGCTCTGAAGCTTAAGTGATTTACCTGTGGTCATAATACATAGTAAATGGCAAGGCCATGGCTTAAATCTAAATGCTGTCATTCCAGATTCCACACTTTCTCTGTGGTAGTACTCACTTGCCGTAAATCCACATGAGATTCAGTAGTGCTGACCTCATGAATAAGATCTTTACTTGGTTCCGTCTCTTTTATACCTCATTTTTATGAAGGTTTTTTTGTTTGTGTGTGTATGTTTTTGTTACTTAGAGGTGTCGTGGAGTATGATGCAGAAGGATTTACAAAACTCACTCTGCTGCTGATGTGGAAAGATTTTTGTTTTCTTGTCCACAGTGAGTATACTGTTGCAATCAGTATTTTAGCATATATTTTTAAATGTTCTAAATTATATGTAAAAATCAATATGAGGACTTCCAGTGTCCTGACTTGGTATCTTTTACTTTAACATATGTGCACTTATTGTGTGATCTTAAAGAGTCCATACCAGTGATTCTCAAGCACTAAAATGATGTTGCCCCTCTGACAATGTCTGGAGACCTTCTTGAGTGTCATGACTGGCCAAAGGGTATTATTGTTGGCATCAAGTGGGTAGAAGTCAACGATGAAGCTGAACATCTTAAAAGGCTCAGGACAGTTCCTCTCAAAAAAAAAAAAAAAAATGAGCCCAAACTGTCAATATTGCCAACCTAGAGAAATATACCCTAGACAGATTTTTGTCTCAAAATGTCTTTCCGGTGTCAGGTCTCAAAACTTTCAAGATTACTGAAAAAATACTTGCTTTAATCATTTGATTATCCCGCTTATTGAGTAAGAAGTCTGCAACTTAACATAAAAGTGAAGCAGCATTTTAATGCGGCCCTACATTCCTTCTTACTGTGTTGTTCACATAGTAGACATACTTAAATGGTTGTTGTCTTCATTAGTCAGTTAACATTGGCCTAGCTTTCTCTTGATGGATAATTTAGATTCTCTTTTGTTTATTTCCTTGATGTATATGAAAGAGTGACCAATGGTGACAAGTTCAAATTATAAGTCAGTCAAGACCTTTATTCTCTAGTAATTTGGTTTTCAAGTCCAAGACCAAAGAGTTCTAGTTTTCCCAGCTAAAGTTGGACTAAAGTAGAGGGTTTGAGTTGGCGTTCCTCCGTAGTTAGAACTTCTCTGTGCCCTAGGAAAGTGTGTCAGTAAGAGCACGTTAGCTGTAAGTAGCCAAGATACTGAGTATGGAGGAGATTTTTTTTTTTTCCTCAGTACACTCAGCTACTTGGTAACGTACTTCGCTTAAAATAATTTCAAATTTTGTCTTTTTTTTAAAATCTGATTTTCATGCCAACAGATACTAAAGAGAAATGCCCCAAATGCCTGTAGTGTCAAAGGAGAGAAAGCCTCTGAACCCAACCCGTTTTGGCATTCTCCACAGACAGATAATTGGATGCTGCCAGTATTTGAGGGAGGTGGGCTTCCCTGCCGTTTTAGTGTTGATGGCAATCACACCTTGTTATGCAGCTGGGGCTTTATATTAAGCTGCTACTCTGTAGATCTTCATACATTGGAGCTATCATTTCAGATGCATCTGAAAAAGGCAAGAATATCATTCTGCACTAATTATTTGCACAGATAAACAGAGTCAGAGAGAAAAAAAGTTTTATGCTTGGGTGTGCCTCCTACAACACCTGTTTAATTCTGTAGAATAGGCCTCCCTCTGCTGTGGTCTCCTCAAATGTTTACAGGGGACTTGGTTTCCAGGTCTCATGGAACCGTCAACATATGGTGCCTAACCTCCAGTACAGGGCCAAGTGGAGGGGAAAGCTTCATACTCAGGCCTTCTGGCAAGCTGCTTCTGGTTTGCAGTCTTCTCTTGCCCTATTGCTCTGAGAAAAACAATGGATACTTCCAGCTACCCCTTTTGATTCTGATCTCAGCTGCCACTGCTTTGGTTTGCATCCTGAATCTTAATTCCTTTGTGAGATCTCACTTCCTGTTTGCCACTTGCTTCGTTCCACTGCCTTGATCCCAGTGATTTTGTTTCTAACCTGATGCCTCAATCACAGACCCTGACTGCATCCTTGATCTATCCCTCATGGCTTGGGACAGTTGCCCGGCTAGATTGCCATAGCCCAGATCAGCCAACAGAATCTATGCCTGACCAAATAGAGGTGGTAGTTCAGTTAAAAACCTCCAAAGTTGTAGACACCCTAATACTAGCTAGACAATTGCAAATAGTAATTTAGATGAATGCTTCAATTACTCCTTCATCCCAGAGTGGCATGGCATTTCGAGTTCATTCTGAAACCTACTTTTGTCTTCTTACCTTGGTTCTAGGTTCAGGTGCTGTCAGATATAAGGAGAAAAATACATTCTTAGCATTAATTCTAACCTTTATTTTGAATGTAAAACTCAAAAATGAGTAATCTGGTAGTTCCTAGCAGTCTATTATCTGTTTTGTTGGTACATAAATGCCTAAGGCAGGATACTTTACAAAGAAGGAAAGTTTATTTATCTCACAATTTTGGAGGCTGAAAATCCAAGATCAAGTGGCCTTATCTGTTTAATCCTCCTTGACTGTGTCACAGCGTGGTAGAAGGGAACTGACAACATGCAGCAGGGTCTAAGTGCATTGGATGACCTCACTTTGTAATAACAACCCATTCCCATGAGAACTACATTAATCTAATCCCAAAACAGAACCTTCAGTGACTTACCCAATTTCCACTAGGACCCACCTCTTAAGGGTTATCCTATCTCTTGATACTATATTGTCAACCAAGGCACCAGTATATGGACCCTTGTGGGACAAACTCTCGCACGCCATAGCAGGTAGCAGAAAGAAATTGTCAAGCTGGGCATGGTGGCACACGCCTGTAATCCCAGCACTCAGCAAGGCTGAGGCAAGTGTATTGTCTTGATTCCAAGGCCAGCCTGGGCTACACCAGTGAGTTCAGGACCAACCTGGGCTACAGAGCAAGACCCTGTCTAAAAGAAAAAAAAAAAAGATTTTTAAAAAAGAGAGAGAGAAACTTTCACTTGCGTTGATATTGAGGAATAAGAGAACTTTTATCTCTCAGCTCCTGCCAACTCTCATCAGTATATTGAACGTTTATATTAATTGCTGATGCTTTTGAATTCCCTATAGAAAATTGACTCCTTAATAGCATGTATTCGGTATTTCTTGCAGCTTCTTGGGTTTTGATTTACTTATTCCAAGGTATTTCCTCAGCCTGTTGTGCCTCACTTCCCCAGGCTGTTCGCTTCTTGTTCCCTAGTATCACTGCCCACACTATTGGCTCTTCAGGCAGGTAAGACCCCATTTGAATCAAGGGACTTTGATGCTTTTTCCTGTCCTGTCACTAACTCGTCATCTGTCCTTAAATTATTTCCACCCTTTGGTTTCTTCTTTTTGTAAAATGTGGGACTTGCTGCATCAGAAACTTGGTTAGATAATATGTTTTCCTCAGTCATGCAGTTCTGCATCTGCCACTTACCTTCCTTTGGAAGCATCTGCTTGCTTGTTACAACGCCCAAAGGACCATTTGTTCCCCTTTTTTCCTTCCATAAAGATGGGGAGGTGAATATGGGGTGGCAGAGACTTGACAAGAACATTGCCATGAATTATTCTGGGATCTCAAGATGTGAAAGAGAAGGACGGAAGTGCTCAGAGATAAAGCCAGTGCTCTGTGGGTGGCTGCACCACACTGTGAAGGTTGAGGAGCCAGCAGGACATGAAACCACATCTCTCTGCTCCTCCTCCCTCTGCATTCTTCCAGGCCCAGCAAGGTGCTGTCAGCAGGCAGGTGCTGGTGGGCATCCAGGGCTTTTGGATGCTAGAGGAAAAAGGCACTGCCTCTCTTGGGGTGAGCAGCTCTGTCCTCAAACTGCCCAAGATACAGAAGCAAAAATGCCATGTTCTGAACTCTTTCAGGAGATGCTGCAATATTCTGGAATTCTCTTAATTCCAGGAGTGGGGAATAGGGCCCTAGAGCTTTCCTACGCATTTACTCCTTCCTCACATTCTTCTTGGGCATTATCACTGTCTCAGGAGTTAAAACTACCGCGGGATTAGAAACTTGTTTCCACTCAGAAACTGTGTTGAGGAAGGTTTCTTGGCCATCACCTGAGAATTACTCATAGTAGCTGGGTAGACAACTCCATATTTGCCAAATTACTTTTACCTCTGGAGGTAGGTGCTGTTGCCAAGCTGGCAGCTTTCTGAAATGCCAGGTGGCAAGAGAACCACAAAGCAAGGCCAAGTAACGCGGCATGAGGACAGTCCCTAGGGGAAGCTGCACTTTTTTTCTGGGACCCCAGTCAGTTGCACTATGAGTAGACCTGAGTGGGCAGCTGCTTACCATGGCAGAGTAGCTGCTTGCAAGGGGAGATGCATGTAAGTCTTCCTGACTGACTTACAGGGCAGTGGGACAGGACCGGTGACTGAGAAGCTGCACCTGTGCGTTCCCCATCACCTGTAAGTCCCTAAGCCCTCTAGCCAGGGCCATTGATTGTATCGCCCCAGGAAATGCCTGTTACACCCAATCTGACCTCTCTCATCTCCACTTCTACCCCCAATCAGTTTAACTGAGTTCTGTGTTATGAGAACCTACTATATTCTCAGTACTGTGCCACGTATTAGAAGGGTTGAGGTTTCAGATACTTACCGTAATATAGTGCAGGAAGGGGAAACGATAGCCTTTGGGCTACATCCCAGCCTGATTTTTTCCCCCTTATTTTTTGTTCCACACTCATCCTGTTTTTTATATAGCCCTCCAGCCAAGAATAGTGCTTGCATAGTTAAAGGTTGGGAAAGAAAAAAAACACGGTGCAGTGGCTGCACACTTGGAGTCCCTGCCCTCTGGAAGCCTAGGGCAGGGAGGTTGCAATTTCACACCCAGCCTGACCAAGTGGATGAGAACTTGTCTCAGAATAAATAGATCTGGAGATCTAGCTCAGTGCGAAGGCCCTGGGCTCGTCTGCGACCATACCATCGTGAGCTTTCACCATCTCAGCCCAAAGAGAGAGAGGGGGAACGAGAGGGAGAGAGAGAATGGAAGAGGGAGGGTACAGGAGAGAGACTGACAGAGAAGAGAGACCTACACAGCCTAAAATATGTGCTATTTGACCTTTTACAGAAAAAACTTGCCAACTGTGGTCTAGTTAATAAGACAAGAGATCAGGTTTAAAAAATAAAAAAGCTCAAAAGTATGAATTTTAAAAACAAATATTTTGTGATTGTCTGTTATATACAAGGCACAAAGTGATTTATAAGAGACCCTTATCCTACACACAGTCACACACACACACACGTTCACATGGGCATACTCACATGTGCACATGTACAAGCACATATGTGAGAGGGTGGGGGGGAAAGAGGGAAGCCCTCCCAAGTGGAGTCTAGTGAGAGACAGACAGATGCTAAAGAAGTAAATGAACAAATATGTCAGTGTCATATGGTGACAGGTACCATGATGGATCACAGCGCTAGTGTCTGAGAGGACTGTTGCCAGGGTGGGTAGTTCCCATTGCAGTAGCAGTTCACCTGAGGTCTTAGTGGACGTCCGTTCAGAGAGCCGGGGCAAGAGACAGGTGGTCAGGGAGTCAGCCTGTGCAGAAGGCCTGTGCAGCGAGAAGCCTGGCTTGAGCCTGTGTGTCTGGGGCACCCTGAGCAAAAGGAGGAATGACTGTTGATTTTTTTTTCCCCACCTACTCTTTTTTGAGTTAGTTTCTTAGTGATTTGTTCTAGAGGTCACAGTATGCATCTTTAACTTAATATGGTCTACTTTAGTTTAATAGTGACTTAATTCGGGTAAAATATAACAGCTTCCCCTCCCTCTACCCCCCCTTGTGCTGTTGTCATATGTTACATCAGTGTTTGTCATGTAGAAAACATATAACAGATATCTATTATTACTGTGAGTAATCTTGTCTTTTTAAAAGAAGAATAGAAAGTAGTTGTTGGTGTTTGGCTCTGCCTGTTGTTTCCAGCGTTCCCTTGCAGGATTACGGTTACTCTGACAGTCCTTGTCGTAATGCCGTAGTGAATGTGGGGAAGCGACAGCAGGGGAAGGATGAGTTTCTCACTCAGAATTCGTTCCTTTGTTTTAATGATTTCTTTCTGTGTCTGTCATTATTCTTTCAATCTTTTCGCTTACTAGTTTTGGTTTTGCATAAGGCTTTTATTTTTTAAGCTAGGATAAATTTGACAATTTAAGATTAATTCTACTAGTTATTTTAACAATTCTTTCCCTAGTTAAGGCTAAGAAATTAAAAATCAGGACAGCTTTTGAAATTTCTAATAAAAGCCAACAGAGGCTTCTGTTCGTTACTACACGTTTCTTCTAAACTCTGCTTTCATGAAGCGTCACAGTTCCTAATATAACCCAGGAAATTCACTGCATTAATGTCACAGGCAGCTCACCACTACGAGGCAACGCTATCACAATAGCAGCCACTCAGTTCCTGAGCACAGTTGACATACACTTTCATCTTCCTGCCACAAAAAAAAAAAAAAACGATGTTTGGTTGTAGAATATTTAGCAGGCAACAAACAAGATGACTTCTAGATAATTCAGTAAAACCATAACTCATATTTCACATAACTTGCTTGTTTTTTGAGATACAGATCACGTTTTATATAAATGAGTATATTTGGGGGGTTTCACCCTTTTTATTGATACATACATACATATATATATATATATATATATATATATATATATATATATATGCAATACATTATGCTTACATGGAACTTGAGTATTTTGTGCACATATATATTGCATCAAATTTATAGTCCTTTTCCCTCCCCCTTATTGACCCTCCCAGAACTTCCTCCTCCCCCCTAACTTCCACTATCTACCCCATTCTACCCCATTTGGTTTTCTTTATCCTTTTTACATATAATCTCCCTTTCATCTTCCCACCCTTTCACACCCCCTCTTCCCTTTCTCTCTCTACAAAGTCTGTCTTCTTACTTTCTTCCTTGTCTCTTACGTCTTTTATGGTTTGGTTTTCTCATATTGGAAAAACCATAGAATATTCAACTTTCTGGTTCCTATTCATTTCGCTAAGCTTTATGGTCTCAAGGTGCATCCATTTTCCTAAAAATGACCCAAATGTGTCATTCTTAATGTCAGAGTAATACTTCATTGTGTATATATACCACTTCTTTATCCAGTCATCTGTACTGAGGCATATTGGCTTCTTCCAAGATTTGGTTATTATCAATGGTACTGTTATACAAAAGACATTCAGGTTATCATATCAATCAGCTTTCTTAGCCTAGACTTACACCAAAGCCAGATTAAATGAATTTAAGTCTATATCTCAAAAGTATATCACACATAAAGCAACAGATATAATGACATACTTAGTTATTTCAGAATTTAAGAGTTATTTCCCAAAGAGCAGGAAAAAATGAATAAGACGATTATGAGAAATTTAGTTACAGACCATAAAATTGAGACGTAAAAGTCAAGAGTCACAGATTGAACTAATAGCTTACTGAGTTCTTAGCCAATGGGCTAAGGCTATGTGATCTTTTTTCTTTACCATTCCATGACATCTTTAGGAAAGAAACCCCAAGAACCACTTACTTACCAACTCTTAACTGTTTTTAGAACTAAAAATATTCCAAATGAAAGCCACTGTCTTCTGCTACTCCATCTCCAGCTAAAAATCTATACACATCATACACATCTAAAAGTTCCACAGATTAAGATTTTATACCAATCCTCTGTATTGAATATAATTATTATGTTTTTGCAAACTAATGTATTAATAAAAGTAATTATGGGGAGAAGTTTCACAGATTTTATGAGGAAGCTGGTACTGTTTTATTGGGATATCAATCGAATGGATGATGGCTATTCTATTTTTTTGCTATACTTTTTCTTTTTCCTCATTTTTATTAATACATATATGTGATGCATAATGTTTACAATGAACTTGTGTGTTTTGTGCACATATATATCACATCTTATAATAACCCTTCCACGTTCTCCCCAGCCCCCCTACCTCCCACTATTACACACATTTGATTCTATAGAATGCCTCTATTCTGGGTTTCTCAAATCAGAGAAACCATGTGATATTTAATATATTTAATGTTATGCATGTGACTCACTTCACCATTCAAATTACCACTCTTTAGTTCAGCTTCCCACTCCTGGAACGGGCAGCAGTGGTCATATCTTGATGACTCTTCTCTGAATTCAACAGAGCCCTTTATTGGGACGATTCACTGAAAGTTCTTTTTTGTCATTGTTGTTTCTTAGTATATCATTATTGAGATTCCTTAACGTGGTCTCACCCACCAATCCACATAAGAAAAGAATTGTAATGATGAAATTTATAAGGCTAGAAAATGTGAGAAAAAAAAAAGAGAAGTTAAATTTCAAATTCCTTAGCTGAGTTCTGAAAAGTAAATGTGTTTGTACATTCAGAATACATTCAGGTTATCATTACATTAATCAGGGTTTTTTTAGGATAAACTTACATCATAGGCTGCATAAGTGAGTTGCTACATTAAATGAATTTATGTCTTATAGCACAAGAGTAAATTAAACATAAGCGATAGATATAATAGCGTACTTAGTTTTTTCAGAATTTCTTTTAACAAATGATTTACTCCCATTTCACTAACTACTAACATTTTTGCCAGATTTGGTTTATTGTTTTATCTACTTACCCATCCATAAATTCATGCATACGTATTTTTAAGATTTTATACCCATTCCCCAGGTTGAATATAATTTTATGACTTACAAACTAATATACTATTAAAAATAACGATTATGAGTAAGTTTCACAGATTATATGAGAATGCTCATACTGTTCTAGGAGGATACCAATCAAATGATTCAAATTCCAGTCTTTTTGTTGTTGTCGTTGTTAAACTTTCTCTTTAGATGTTTCCTTTCTTCCATGTTCTTTAGTGTTGCTTGTCTCTTTGTCTCTCTCCAAGATTCCTTCAAGTATTTTCTACCATGCTGGGCTAGTGGTTGAAAATTTCTTTAGAGATTCTTGGTCATGAAAAATTTTTACTTTTCCTTCAATTTTGGGGGATAATATTGCTGGATACAACAACCTGGGCTGACACTTGCTGTTTTTTAAAGCTTGAAACGTTTTTCTCCAGGCTCTCCTGGCCTTTAAAATTTGCATTGAGAAATTCGTGTGATTCAGATGGGTTTGCTTTGGTAGAATAATGTCTGTTTTTCTCTTACTGCTTCTAATATTTTATGTTGTGCTTCTGAGGTTTTGATTATGATGTGTCATGGTGTGTCTCATTGCTGATTGAGGTTATTTGGAGTTCTATATGTTTCTTATACCTGAAAATTAATTTCTTTTCTAGATGTGGGAAAATTTTTTGCATGATTTCAGTGAATGAATTCTTCATACTTCTGGAGCTGTCTTCTGCTCTTTTTCCCACACCCATGATTCTGAGATTGGTCCTCCTTGAATCATCCATCATCTGTTGTATCCAGCTTTTGCTTGTGTCTAATTTTGAGGTCATGCCTAAGTATAGCATTTGTTTCCTCAGCATTGTCTTCAGGGTCTGAAATTCTGTCCTCACAATGTTCAGCTTGACTTCCCCTGCTTTCAGATGTATTTTTCTTATCTTGAATTTCATCTACATTTCTTTTCAAAATTTCCACTTCTCTATCAGAATGTTCCTTCATATCTTGCCTTTCCTTATTTACCTCAGCCAACTTTTTATTTGTGGCTTCTATATGCTCAGTGAACTTTATATCCATTAGGACCACTATTTGTTTGGTAAGTTCCTCTTTGAGCCTGCTGAATATTGCTTGCATTTCTTTGTGGATATCTAGTTTGAACTGGCTGTTAAACTGATTTATTTGCTTTTTGACTTCCTTTACTACGAGTTCCACTATTTCAGGGCCCGTGATATTAGTTTCTGGGGTCTCAGGCCTCTATGGATGCCCCATTGCCTTCTCTTCTTCCACTATTTCTTTTGTTGAAGGACTTCACTTTAAAGGCCTAGCCAAGAGGTTTCTTTGAACTGATATCAGGGTGTGTGTCTGAGGAGCTGAAATTCCTCTGAGATCTCTGCTTGGAGTAGGCAGTGAGGGGGACTTAACAGCTGTTGGCCTCTGAGGTTTCTTGATCACACCCAGGTCCTTCAGCAAAGCTCTCCCTCCTGTCCTAGCTTCCTTCCCCAAGAGCAAGGCTCTCCACCCTGGGAGGTGCTCCTCCTACACCCGATCTCTCCACGGCATCAGGGGCCCTTCTCTCCTTTCCACAGCTGTCTTGTGCCAGTTTCTTCCTAGGCAGTGTTTAAGAGTGGCTCCAAAAACCCCGATGTGCCCTTCTGAGCCTGCTTTTACTCTGAATAGTTCAACCTGAGACTTTTTTTTTTTAAGATGGCTCTTGCTTATGTCACTGCCTATTATTTCTGCCTAGCACTGCTTCTGGTTCCAGGAGGCCTTTTCTAGGGGAAGCTCACATGGTGTTTTCAGTTTGCACTAGCCACAGGCTTGTTTTCGGAGGCTGGGCTACCAGCTGCTGTCCATTCCCACTTCTCCCAGATCTGCGCTTACTTTGGTCAGAGGTTCCAGGATCCGGGCTTTCTTCCATTTGCCAGCGGAATAGGGCTTCTCTCAGTTGGCCTGGGGCTACTTCTTGGGCTGCTGTTTTCCTCCACTTCCTATGTGTCTTTGAGATTTCTGACCTTTCCATGGCTTCCTTTCAATTGTTGGGACACTCCTTCCTCTCCTAGCTAAGTTGAACAGGCAGTTTTTAACTATAATCTCAATTTTTTAAATTGAGTCCATGAGGAGACATTGTATAACTGTTGCTTGGCCACCATCTTTACCAGAAATCTCTAAATGAATATATTTGAAGAGCAAATAATAATCAAATCAGGAAACAAATGGTATGTATTTGTTTCAAATCAAATGGATAAAAAAATGTAAAGTTCAGTGATAGATGTGACCATACCGAGCATGTGTGAGTCCCTGGGTTTTACACTGTAGCATCACATATACATAAAAAAAAGTGTAATATTATTTTAGGGTTAGAATGTTTACCTCACATCAGGGATATAGAAAGATTCTTAGTTTGATTTGATCGTGTCTGGTATTAATAATAATTATGTCAAGGCAACAAGAGCTAAAATTTATTATGAACAAAAAGTGAAACTAATCCATTCTCTTTAATTCAAAATGATAAAAAAAAAATGGTAAAAGCTTTTAAATCTTTAAAATGTCTTTTTGCTTTAGTTATGAAAATTTTGAGGTCCTTGTGATACTTGAAGCATTTTGGCTAATTTTTTATCCTGAGACTTTCTTGAAAGTGGTTAGGTCATGTGTATATTACCTTTCACCGTTTGATTACATACAACACACTCAACTCGTGGTTCACAACTCAGAAAACTCAGATCCTTTAACAGCCACCAACACTGCTGTGATTTGCATTGAAATTTCTGTTTCCTTTTTAGAGTCTGCTTCCAAAAAACCTGTTTTGTTAAGTTCCAGTAGTAGCCTGAGAATTTATTTCATTAATATTTATTGAGAATATTATTTTTATTGGAATACTTGGGATTTTGTGACAACTTTTTAAATGAATTAAATGATTTTGTATAAAATAGTTGTAAATCACATACACAATCATATAATTTTTTTCTCTATACCTTCTCATGTATGTTGTATGAATCCATTGTAATTATTGGATAATAGTATTTGCAAAAGTGAGTTTTTCAGGTCAAAGAAAGATGATGAAAACACTAGTGATTTTGACCAAAAGTATATATTATCTGCTTTCAAATTAATAAAATGTACCAGAGAAAGCATCTCACTTAATTGAAGAAAGGAAGCTGTGCACAGAGAGCAACTTAGTATATAAATCTAAGTCAGTAAAATCTTCTCATAAAATTACTATTGAACTACTACTTACATTGGTGAAATAGGGCATTATTTTGGTATAGAATTCTTGTTATTGAAGACAGTAGGAATACTGGTTACCAAATACCCAGTATATACCATGCCCCAGACACTGTTCTCAGCTCTTTTTATATAGTGTGCTATTTAATCCTCTCAACATCCTTTAAGACTCATTACTCGTATTACCCCAAATAGAAGACGAAACTGTGGCACAGCAAGATTAAGTGACATCTAAGACTTCGCTCCAGAAACTGATTTCAGAACCTGTGTGCTAGGCTACATATGATGTTGCTGCAAATAATTAGTTACCAGTTCCCCAAATGTGTGTGGTGATTTTCAGAGTTCTTCAGAGTTTCAATGAAAACATGTAAAGTCCAAAAACAAGAGCAAGAGGGTCAGTGTCCAACCACCCACAAGACTGGCAGACATGGAGATGACATTACTAGTTGCTCAGTCCCACACTAGACAGAGAAATGTAGAGGCTGTCTTCACTTCTAAATAGATGGTATTACTAGTTAAAGCAACAGGCATGGAATTGGAGTTGAAATAGTAGTGACAGGTCATTCAGCCATTATCCTCTCCCCATTGGCATAAGTATACTGGCTTCTGGTACAGATTGACTCTATGACCATGGAAAGGGCAGAACTAAGTGGCTTAGTTAAGGAATTAACCACCTACTGATTACCAGAAGCCTGGTGTAGATAATGTGGTTAGCAATAATAGTCTGCCGTACAAAGTGGATGTAGATCTGCAGGGTCAAACAGCTTCCTGAAACCGAGAAGCGATGCAGGTGCAGGAGTAGCCTGGGTTCTAAAACCAGAGAAAGGAGGCAGCTGTGGCAAGCTGCAGCTTCTTAAATGCTTGCAACTATTTTGGCTATTCTTTAACTAAGTATAATCCAGATATTTCTGTGAGTTGGATCTATCCTGAGCGCCTGCAAAACTTTCTTTAAATTGTTTATTATTGTTTTTTAAACAAACATAAAAGTAGAAAGAAAAAGATGATGAATCTTTATAAACCCGTCACATACATAGCAGCTTTGTCTGCCTGTGTTCTTCACTCCTCTTTCTTTGTTAATTTAATCACAGTTGATTTGTTCAAGTTGGAACCAGACAAATCAGGGTCCATAATCTTGAAAGCCTTTGTTTAGAAAAGAAAAGCTGTGGTACCAAGTAATGAACATTGACACTCATTTTCCTTCTCCATACTTTAGTTAAGAAAATACAGCACGAACATGCAGTTTCTTCATTTTGTTGTGTGATGAGTAAAGTTTCTAGAAAAAAAAAGAAAAATACAGGTAGTTAAGAAATTCAAAAGAACAGCACTTCACCCTTGGGCCTTCAGAACTCAATATCTTATGTTTGTATGCTACCTTAGTCTCATAGTACTTCTGGTTATTTCATAGGGGTTTTTTTTTTGTTTGTTTGTTTGTTTGTTTTGAATACGATCTATCCAATTTCCATGCCAGATTTTAATGAAATTCTTTTTTCCCACTATTTTTATTAATATACACATGTAATACGTAGTGTTTACAATGAATTTGGGTATTTCGTGCACATATGTATCATATCAACTTTACAATCCCTGCCCATTTTTGACCCTCCCACCCCTTCCTTATCCCTTCCCCCAACTCTGGCTATCACTTCATGTGGTTCTATAGAATGTCTGTGTTCTAGGTTTTCCAAGTCAGAGAAACTATACAGTACTTAGCATATTAATCTTCCACACCTAAATCACTTCACTTAAGTCACCGCTCTAACTCAGCTTCCTATTCTACAAATGGGTCGCAGTAGTTAAATCTTGATGCCTCTTCTCTGAATCCAACCAATCCCTTTATTGGGATATCTACCAAAAGTTTCTTTTTTTTCTATATTTTGCCATATCTTTGTTGCTATTCTTAAACCTGGCCTTACCCACCAGTTCACATTAGAAAATAACTACAAGCATGTAGTTCAAAAGACTATTAAATTTGGGAAAGAAGGAAAAAAATTAAATTTCAAATGTCTTAGCTGAATGCTGGAAGGTACATATTTATACATTCACAGGGTTATCTTTACATCAATCAGTTTTCTTAGGATAAATTTTCATCAGTGACATAATGAGTGAATTGCTACAATAAAACAAAATTAAAACTATATCACATTGCTACATTAAATGAACTTAAATCTATACCACATAAATATACTTCAAGTAACAGATATGAAGGCAAATTTAGTTACTTCAGAACATTTTAACTTTCATAACTTACTTACTCATATTTCACTGATTACTAACATTCTGCTAGGTTTGGTTTATAATTTTATCTGTCCATCCATATATTCATGCATTTACATTCTTAAGAGAGTTTATTTCAACTCCCCATGTTGCATTATTAATTAAAAATTATTCTGTTTTGCGTACTACTATACCATTACTAATAATAATGTTGTGGGGAGATTTCACAAATTTTGTAGAAGAACTGGTATTGTTTTAAAAGTATATCAATCAGATGATTTAATTATCAACATATTTTTTATTGCATTTTCTCTTTAGATGTTACTTTTCTTCCAAGCTATTTTGGTGCTGCCTATGTTTCCTCTCAAAGAGGATAAACTCACATTCAATATCAAAAAAGTGAATTGCTTCATTCAACAAGCTTAAGACTTTATCAATTTGCTACATTAATGGACTTAAGTCCATATCACATAAATATGCTACAGTTAAAGCAATAGATAAATAGCTATGCTCAGTTATTTCAGATTATTTGACTTTCATACATTGATTACTCATATTTCACTAATAATTAATATTTTGCCCTGTTTGGTTTTTCCTTTTACCTGTCAATTCATCCCTAATTTTGTGCATAGCCTTACTTTTTTCTCAGCTCATTCTCCTCTAGCTATTGTCGCTTTTTCTCTGGGGTCATTGGTGTCGCTGCCTCCCTTTCACTTTCTAAGTTTCCTTTAAGTATTCTCTGCAAGACTGGCTTAGTGGCTGCAAATTCCTTTAAGCTTTCTCTGTCATGGAAAGTTTTAATTTCCCCCTTTAAATTAAAAGATAATTTTGCTGGATATAGCAGTCTTAGTTGGCATTTATGTTCTTTTGGTGTTTGGATGACATTGTTCCATGACCTCCTGGCTTTTAGAGTCTGAGCTGAGAAGTCTGAAGTTATCCTGATGGGCTTATCTTTGTAGGTCACCTTCTGTTTTTCTCTTACCACTTTTAGTATTTTCTCTTTGTGTTGATTTTCTAGTATTTTAATTATGATGTGTCATGACAAGGATCTCTTCTGATCCAAGTTGTTTGGTGTTCTATATGCCGACAATAGTTCCATGTTCATTTCTTTTCTTAGATTTGGGAAATTTTCTTCCATTATTACATTAAACATGTCCTATAAGCCTTTTGTTTTTTCCTCAGTGAAACCCCTTCTGGGGTTGTTTCTCCTTGACTCATCTATCAGACGTTGTAATGATTCGCTTTCTTTCTTACTTACTTTGTGTTCTTCATGGCCTGTATGTTGCAGCTCAGTCACTTTATTTTCTAGGTCTGACATTCTAGTCTGGAGATGTTTAATGTGGTTGCTTATTATTTCCTGTGTGTTTTCCACTTCCTGAATATCTGCATTCAATTTTTTTATGTCTCTGTAGTGTTCTTCTCTAATTTCCTGTATTGCCTTCATTATCTTCTGGTATATTTCTTCTATGGTCTCCTCTTTTTGTTTTTCTAGGCTTGCTTTTAGGTTGACTATGTGTTGGTGTAGCTCTTGCATTGTCTGTTTTATTTCCTCCTTTAATTCAATGTATTTCTGGGCCCAGAAGTTACCATCATTTTTGCCATTTTCATCTTTGGATTCTGCAATTTCAGTATCCCTGGTATCATCTTCTGGGGAATAAGGTCTTTTTGTAGGAGATTTGTTACCACATTTCCCCATGGTTCTGCTATTTCTGGCTGTCTCTGGTGCGCAAGAAAGAAGGGTTTGTTGAAGGCCCAGTCCTAGATGCCTCTGGAATCCTCTGGCCCAAGGGACAGACAGGACAATGGAATTCCTGGTCCTAGATGATTCTGGAAGCCTCTGGGGCTCAGGATTGACAGGGTGATGTAATTCCCTGAAAGCCCCTGGAAGCCTCTGGCTCATGGGATGGATGGGTCATGGACTTCCTTGTCTTAGATGCCTGTGGCATGCAGGGCAATGGTGAACCGGAAGCCTCTGGTGCATGCCTGAGCAACAGGGGCAATGATCCCCCTTTTGAGGTGTCTTGTTCCACTGGTCCACTCAGCAAAGCTCTCTGTCTGTCTTGGATTCCTTCCCCCAGAGTGGGTCTCTCCACCCTCGCAGCAGAGGTGCCCTGAGCCATTCAGGGGATCAGCAGCCTTTTTTTTACCCCCTTCTTTTCTCCTCTCTCTGCCTTTTGTGCCTGTTTCTTCCTGGGCACTGTTTAAGGGTGACCCCAAAGCCCTGATGGTGCTCTTCTGAGCTTTCTTTAAGTCCAAAGGGTTCAGTCTTGGGCTTTTTTTTTCCTTCTTTTTAAAATCGCTCCTGCTTACGTCATTGCCTGTGGGGGCTGCTGAGCCTTGTCTCTGAATTGGGATTCCGGGGCCTTTTCTTGGGGGAGCACACATTGCATTTGTAGTACACACTACCCGCGGTTTGGTGTTTTGGCGGCCAGGGCCGCCAGCTGCCGACAGTTCCCACTTCTCCAGATCCGCACTGACCTCAGGGTGAGGTTCTGGCTCCGAACTTTCCTCCATCTCTGGTCTGTGGATGCCTGCAACTCAGGACTGTGCTGAGTCAGCTGCTTTTTTCCTCCTCTTCCGATATCACTTCAGGATTTCTGACCAGCCCGCAGCTTCCTGTCCATTGTTGGGGTGCTCCGTGCTCTCCCAGCTCTATCAGATGTCCCGAGCCCAGGCGAGCTTTCCTCCATCCGCAGCTGCCTGCGGCTCCAGCCCTTTGCAGCCGGCTGCGGCAGCTTCCTGGGCTGCTGGGCTTTTTTTTTTTTTTTTTTCCTCTGCTTTTGATGATCCTTCAGAATATCTGACCTTCCCTTGGCCTCCTTTCAGTTGTTGGGGTTGCTCCTCTCTTTCCTAGCTACACTGAACACACTTTTTCTAACTAAATTCTCAACTTTTTAAGTGGGTCGATGAGGGGACATTATGCAGCTCTGTTACTCAGCCACCATCTTGACCTTTAATGGAATTTTTAACACTAGAATGGATCGTTAGGGGTCATCTAGCTTGAGAGTTTTTAAGTGTGTGTGTGTGTGTGTGTGTGTGTGTGTGTGACCATGCATCATGTGCACACACACACACACACACACACGCACGCACGCACGCACGCACACACCAAAGATGCTTTTAGTAAATCCTACGGATCCAGTCTCTGTGTGTGTGTGTGTTTTACAAACACAGGGCCTTGTGTTCAACCACTAAGCTACATTCCCAGCTCTGGATCCATTCTTTAAGAGTAGCATTTTTACGTGTATAAGGCTCTGAATTTGGTCCCCAGCACTGGGTAATGTAAGGCATAAAATAAATTGCAATGCAAAAGAAACCAGTTGTACTAAAATACCATTAGAAAATCTTTGAAAAGTTGTAATATAGAGATACAAATTTGTTTGCTAACACATTAAATAAAAATATCCAGTGACAAATCTACTAACCACTATAATTTTGGAAAAAAGATTTTAAATAATCTTTTGAGTTGTGCACAACAATTACAATACAATATAAAAATGTCTGTGATTTCTACTAACAAATTTAAGGTCCTGCTAATACTACAGTACATTGTTACTTGTAATCACAATTGAAAGAAATGTTAAGTTTTAATTAAATATGAGTGCAAATAAAAACACACATTTTCCCTATCCAGATTCTCAAATGCCCTGAATCCATGGACCCTTGCAGATATGAACATGCATAGATCTGCTGTTGAGAATCTGAAAACTGTTACTTAGACATAATGGTTCAGTACCTGGCCCATTGTCTGTATATGTTAGTGAAAGAATAGGAAGTTACAAGGTTTCTGAAAATTCAGTTAAGAGCCTGGTGTGGTATAGCATACCAGCATGCTAGGAGCCTGAGGCAGTGTGATTACAAGTTCAAACCTCACCTGGGCAACTTAGCAACTTAGACCGGGGCTCAAAATCAGAAATTACCAAAAGGCCAGGGATGTAGCTCAGTGCAAAGACCCTGAGTTCACTTCCCAGTATCACACACACACACAAACCCAATTAGATAATTTTTTATGTGTTTGAATGACTCAGTTCTAAGATTGTAGGACAAGGAAGTGCTCTTACAATTATATGTGTATTTAACATATTACTGTTGCCATCTCAGTGCCAGCCTGAAGTGTTGGCTGATGCTCCCCATGTGAAAAACTGCCACAAAATAATACTCAGGTTAAGAGTTGATGACTTTGGAGCTGGAGGAATGGCACAGTGGTTATAGTGCTTGCCTTGCAAGCTCAAGGCCCTGAGTTCAATTCCCCAGCACCACATGAGCTGGGTGTGGTGGCACATGTCTGTAATCCCAGCACCCAGGAGTCAGAGGCAGGTAAATTGCTGTGAGTCCAAGGCCAGTCTAGACTCCATAGTGAGTTCAGGACCAGCCTGGGCTATAGAGCAAGACCCTGTCTCAAAAAAAAAAAAAAAAAAAAAAAAGTTAATGACTTTTCTATTTGAGTGTTTTATGCTAACTACACAGATACAACTATCATGAGTCTGCAAGGCACGTTTTCTCATTATGTTTGAGGTATAATATACATATATTAAGTTGTATACGCGTATTTTATGAGACGGGATCTTGCTATATAGCCCAGGCTGGCCATGAACTCCACACCAAGACTCCTGCCTCAGACTCTCGAGTGCTGGGATTACGGGCATGCACCACCACGCTGAGCTTATGTGGCTCTGAGGAATTGAATTCGGGTACTTTGCACTTGATGTAGCACTTGTTAGCCAAGTGCTTTAACCACTGATCCGTTACTCCAGCCCTAAATTTTATACTCTTTACGGTGAACATCTTATTTAACTTTGGAAATCATACACAATCATAGAACCATCACCACAGTGAAGACATAGAGCCAGCACTACAATCAGATAGAATGGGGACACAGAAAGAACACATCCGGACTCACTGGGGCAGGAAGGTGTCAGAGCATTTTAGGCAGAAAGACTGGCATAAACAGAGACACCAAGGGAAGGAATAGTAGTATATGTGAAGAACTGTCAGTGATTTAGAATTTTTCAGATGTTGAGTGGATCCCAAGAAGTGGCAAGAGATTAAGTTAAAGAAGTAATAAGAGGCCCAAAGATAAGCATTGTACACCAGGCCGACAGATGAGAGTTTATGCTGTGGGAGCAGGGAGTTAGACATAAGAAGATACTCTAAGATGATGATTATACCTAAATCAGAGTAGTTATACAGTAAGAGTAAAAGGAGAGAAAATAATTTCAATACATACTTAAAAAGTAAAGCTCAATGATTGATCCTAAGTGGAAAATGAAGGTCTATTGATACTTAGGATGATCCACTAGTTTCTTTTTTAGCATCCAGGTAGCTGATGATGCATGCCATCAGTTAGCTGAAGCAGAGATTTTATTAAAGGGAACAAGTTTAGAGATGGTGAACTTGGTTTGGAATTGTTGAATTTTAGGAGCCTGGGGACTCACAGATGAAGAATGAAGGGAATAAACACTCGTGTAGGACAGTATGTTCTCATCAGCTCAGCACAGAGCCCGCTCCACGCAAAAACCCTAGTCATTCCCACGCCAGGTGGTTCGGAATGGTTCGTCCATCCTACTTCGTGTAGATGGCCTCTGGTCTGGAACTCAAAATTCTGTTGCTATACCTTTCCTCCCAAGAGATTCCACATGCTTGAGGTGGCCTTTCCTAGGCTGTGCTAACAGAGCTTTTGGGAACAGTTTAATGACTAAGAGTGACCTTCGTCTCAGATTAAGTAGAGCCAGTGGGACAGGGTGAAGCGAATGTTAAAACACAGTTCATCTTGCCAGACAATAAGTATAATACGAATTTATACAATGACTAGAGTTGTCAAATTTATAAAAATAGAAAGAATGGTGGTTGTCAAGAGCTGGGGTAAGGGAGGGTGGCAAGTTATATTTAATAAATGTGGGATTTTTGTTTTGGGATGATAAAAAAGGTTCTGGAAATGGATAGTAGTGTTGGCTGTACAACAGTGTAAATGTACATCATGCCACTGGTTAAAATAATAAATTGCACAATTTTTAAAAATTTAAAAAACACAGTTTGTCAGTAGGCAAGCAGGCAAGCCTTCTCCAGTCCCAGTCAACCTAGTGCTTTTTTTCTCATCTAATCCATTGACCTTTGTTGTAATAGCAAACCATTGTTATATATATAAATATCATTTATTCAGTGGTCATAATATGTAGAGTATTATATTAAGTAGTATCCATTCATAACTCTGTATGATTTTCTCAATAGCTCGATGAGGTTGTACTAACATATTATTGCTCTTTAAGAGAAGAAGAAACTACTTTCCAGAAGTCACATAGTTGAAGGAAACAGAACTACGGCTAAGACTTTCTTATGCCAGATCTTTATTCTCAACAATTCACTAAAGTTTTTAATCCCTGTGCTGGGCCTCACCTGCTGTCTTAGAAATAGCCTCGGGGGAGCAGGAGCCAACAATCAGTGACCTTAACAGCCTCCCCCATTTTTTCCTACTGTGCCACAAAGTACCACTTTTGGGTAAGTACCATCATTTAAAAGAGGTTGGCAAGCACAGAATAACTGTGCTGCCTCTTCTATAACAGGTAGAAGGCCTTAGATAAGTATATGGCAAAAGAATTGTAACCCCAGTATATATAGTAGGTAAGGATTCTAACTTCTGGTTTCATTCTGTAAATGACCGACATGGTTCCCCAGTGTTTCCTCTGATGCTTCTCACTGTGAAGCTGTCCCTTTGTACTGTGAGTCTTTTGAACTCTACTAGTATAGGAAAGGTAGATTAAAGATTCCCAACCTCCAGGGAAACCATAGGCTCTGCCTGACATACACTTTTGCATGCAGGTGAGCCTAGTGAAGGTAAATGCCAAAAGAAACCTATCAGTGTGACTGAGGCCATGCAACTAGCAATTACATTAATATTTTAATGCAAGCCAACCAGCACTCTGATCCAAGCCGTTGTCTCCAACAGCACTGTTTCCCAAGAAAGCTACAAATGTAGTACTACTCAATTTCCCAGCTAGTCCTTCAAAGGAGACACGAGGCTTAGTTAGCTTTAGAGGCCTTAGCTTTCCAAAGATGATTTTGCCTTTTATGCACTCTGAGGTAAGGGCAGGATTTAGCTGTGTGTACATTTTAGTGTACTCTGTGTGCCAGGTGCCATACTGTATGTGAAAGATACAGGGCTGACTGGAGTAGTCCTTTTCCAGAAGTCCTCACAATCTAATATATTCATGTTCCCCGAGCCTTTTCCTTTGACTTAGCCAGTATTCCTTCATTTTTTTATTGGGCTATATGTTTTGAAACCTCCTAAGTACTGTAAACTGTCTCCTGTGTCAGGCAAATTAGAAGAATTTTCAAAGTTTATCCTTAAGTTTTTGTTTAATTGAGACCTCAGAAGTGTATTGTGGTCTCAACAAAAGCATCTCCAAATGGCATAGCCTTTGTTTTATGTTGGAGAAATGAAGTGAGCCAAAACCTTCAATTCAAATGTTCTACCGCAGCCAATCGATGAGAAGGTAGAACCCATTTCAGGGGATGGTGCTTAAACACTGTGTTTACCAGATGACAAAAACATGCTTCATTGGCCTCTAGCCAAGGGGACACAGTAATTCAGAAGACGCATTCTTCTGGGAGGTGCACAGCCCCAGATTGCAGATTCAGTGGACTCTGTAAACTATACGTGCTAAGCCAGTTTACTCCAACACCATTGGTTGTTTCCAGCATTGTGGAGGTAGGTCGCAGAGGCTGCAGAAAATCAGCCCAGTCACAAAGAACTGCTTCTTGATTTCAGCTTTTCAAGTTTGGTTCTCTTAGCTATTAGAAATTCCTTTGAAATAACCCACATTTACTTAGTTATTCTGAAAGATAACATTTTTTAAGCCATATATGACCCAAGGATGTAGCAGTAATGAAGAAATGGAAGTAAAATCCTTAGCTTCTGTTCATAATCTCATTTTATCCTGTAAAGTACATTCAGACAGTCTTATATAAGGTAACATATAATTAATTCAAGAGGTATTCTTAAAGTGACCTAAGAGGCAGAAAAATGAAAAGTTGTGTTGGCCCCTCTTCATGACTCCTGGATTTTTCCAGCTTTGAAGTTCAGGAAGGACACAGATCTTCCTGCAAATGTGACACAGGTGAGTTTCCTCATCCACACACACTTGCAAGCAGGTGTACACACACACATACACATGCACACACGTATGCACCTTAATGATAATCTTAAGCTAGCTTCTACGTTTCTGGAACTGAGATTTTCAGAAAAAAAGATAGCTGTCACTGCCCATCCACACACAAAATATGTGGACCCTCCCTAAGAATCTTCCTTCTGTCATTTCATTGTTTGAACAAGCACTTATTCACTTAATTTTTTAAAATACCCAATATGAAAAGCCCCACTCTTACCCTGTACAATCCACTCCCTTCTTCTCTTTCTGATTTTTTAAGTTCAGCCATGCCAAGTTTCTTTATATCCTAATAAAATCAATACAAGTATATATTTTAGTTTCTTCTTCTCCATATGAAAACATAGCATGTTACATACTCCATCCATATCTGGAGCAAGCACATAGTAACATCTTGCTCCCACATACACCTGATTTCTAACCTCCGCATCTTGTCCCTGAGTTAATTCAAAGGCCAGAACCGACAGCTTCACGGCTCTTCTTCACTAATAAACTTCAGTGGGGTCGTTGTCATGTTGTTACTCCTCAGCTGTTATTACAAATGTGTCCTCAGTATCAGTCATAAAACCTTACAATATTTCAAAGTACTTTCCCATTTATTATCCCGTTTAATTTGATCTTCCCAAAGCCCCGTGAAGTGGGAGGGCAAATATAACCCTTATTTTTAAGGTGAGAAAACCAAAGGTAAAAGGTTGGCACTTAGTCGTACGTGTGAACCTGAAGTTTCTTCTTGTCTGCTGCCGCTTTTATGTCTGTTTTTTAAAGGCAAGGGGGAAACTGTCTTCCATAGTTTCGTTAATATTTCTCCATTTTACTATATAGTCTTTTGTGGTTTTTAGAAACTTTGAGATAATCATAGATCACATCTAGGTCTACAAAATAATACAGAAAGGTCTTGTGTAGTCTTTGCCCATTTTCTCCCAGTGGGAGTGTCTCAAACAACTGTAGTCAAGTTACCAACAAGCAGATATTGATATTGACACAGTAGTCAGGAGAAAGAAAAAAACCCTGGTGCAGGTCTCTCCAGTGCCATTCTGTCACCCTGCAGTGCTCTCCCTCTCATAAATGCATGAGCAGAGCCTGCCCTGACCCCAACTCTGACTGTATCACACACGTGCGTGTGTGTGTTTTAAATTGGAGGTCGTATTAGTCAGGAAAGTGTAGTAGCTGTAACAAGCAGTTCCCATGTTAGTGGCTAACACAGTAAAGGTTTATTTCGAAACTAGTTAAGTAGTGGTGGTGATGGGGGGTTTCCATGCAGGCCTTTGGACCCAGCTTCTCTGAGGTGGCTCCACTGTTGCCTATGGCCTCTTCATCCTCCACTGCTTCTGCCTTGTAGGGGTCGGGTCTAGAAGTGGCATGCATTCCTCCAAAAAAACAGGACAGTGGCCGGAATTTAGTCATATGCCTTCGTGTCACTGCAAGAAGGCTGACAGATCTGTTTGGCTATGCCTCAGAGGAAAAGGAACAGATACTAATGAGGACATATTCAAGAATAGTCATGTAGCATAATTAGTTGTGATAAATACTAGAAGAGACATAAGTGTTCTGAATGGGGAATGGATAAGTAGTGTTAAATTTGCACTATTGAACAACTGTGAAAATGATGAACTGTTGTATGTATAGCTTGAAGATGAAATTCTAGAAACCTAATATTTACTGAAAAGGAAGTTACAGGTGACATACAATATGATTATCTATCTATATATATATATATACACATATATGTACGTATATGTGTGTGTGTGTAACAAGACATTTATTGTTTAGGGATACACAAATAATACAGTAAGGTTTTTTTCTATTTCTTTCATTTTGAACAGCAAAGGAAGAACAATGAAAGTTTGTCCCTTGGAATAGGGCAAGGGTACTGACAGGACAGAGGAAGTGTACAGAGTCAGATTCCATGTTCGGTTTTTTCACCTTGTTTCAGAATGTGTGCGTTAAAAAGTATTTTTGGTATCTACGAAATATTACATAGTACTTTCTATAAGAATGAACTGAGATAGACACTATAATTAGTAGTAATAAAAATTTGTATTAGTTGCAGGAATGTAGCCAGGAAAAGACTACTCGCTTGGAAAGGTGATTTTTATTCATTACTTTTCTTAATGCCATGGAAGTAACCCACTTTGGGCCTGGATTTACCTAAGATAACAAATATTGGCCCCATTGTTTTGCTTAGACCCAGTACCCAGGCCGTAATCCTATCTGGTTCTGCAGTTTTCTTAAAATTTCTCCAGGGTTTCCATAAATCAGTTACACGCTTCCCGAGTGGGTAGTCTATGTCCTGATGTCTAGTATGACAGTTATTACTCTGCAGAGAAATCCTGCAGAAACTAACTTTGTAACCCTTCCCAATGAAAGGCAGACTTTACATATCTAAATTAACTAAACACTATCCTTTTAGAAGTATCTCATTGGGTTGTAAACAAATCCAGCATTTAAGCACACCAGTTACTAACAGAGGTAATTGCTACACAGCTGTCACCAGGGGTGCATGCCTAACTTTCAGGGTAACCAGATTTCTCAGTGAATATGTGAAATGTCTGTTATCTTGAAAGGCCTAAAAAAAAAAAAAAAAAACCCACCACTGTAATGGTTTCCAGCCCAAATACATCCAGTAGCTGGCTGCTGGTGAACTGCCTGCAAAACCAGCTCTTGGGTTGTTGTTTTCTCTTACACTTTCTCTCCCTTGCTCCTTCTTCGTCTTGGAAGACAGACTTTCCATTCCCACCTCCTGTAGGGGATTTTGTGTTCTCGATACCCAGAGTGAGTCAATGTGTAGATGCATACCCGCATTTCCAGGGAAATGGACTGAGGTTGTTATCAAAAAGCCCAATCTGTCTAACCTTAGATAAAAATCAAGGCATTTTTATGGCAACACAGATAGTTAGCCCAGCAATCAGGCTTTGGAACATACAGTACAAGTCCTTTGGGAAATACCTGGCTGGGGAGTGACTTTGACCTCTTGGGTAAAGTGTTCACTTCACAAAACAGCAGATCCTTTGTAAAAGGGAAAAGGACTCCGTCAAAGCTGGGTGGTGATGAGATAAAGGCAGGCCACTCCTATTTGAATGTTTGTCATTTTGGTGGGGATTTTGTTTAACAAGGTTCCTACCTTATCTGTCTTGCTTTAGATTTATAGCTACAAAGCCTATAAAAGGGAGGCCACTTGTGAACATGAGCTGTGGAAAGATTAAAAGCAAACCTAGGGTATTCAGTAAAAATAATCGAGATATTTTGCTTTTGTGGTCTTTATTTTAAACATTTAGAATCATATCAGGGGTTCCAGTAGTACTTGATGAATAGTACTAATAATACTTGACTAACTAGAGATGTTATGAAAAATGGTAAAAAGCATATTGCATTGGCATTATTTTATGAGTTGTATGCTATTTTCCATTACTCTGTGCTGAGAAACAGGGTTAAGACCACTCTTATAATTTAATTAGAAATTATTTTATCAAATCTTATCTTGGGCTGGACCAGTATAGGTGGTTCCTCCTTCATGAAACTTTAAAGTCAAAGTCAGGAGGTCTCACCATTGCAGAAAATGTTTATCTCAAAAAAAAAATCAGATATAAAGACACGTAAGTGGTATTATCTAGCACCTACGTACCCACTGAAGATCTTAACGCTTTGGTGAAGGTTTTGGCTTTTGCTGCTAAAGCATTTGACGTACCTAGACTAGGCACACCTTATTCTGAACCAAGAGCCAACTGCTGTTCAGCTGGATGGCCTGACTGTTGCCATCTTCTGCTGTTATCTACTGCTGCTTCTGTGGAAGCCAAAGAGTCTCCGCCCTTAATCTAACTCATATTAATAGTTGTCATTTCTGAAATACAGAAAGATAAAAGTCATAACTACCATTCTGTGACTGCAAAGATAGAAGGTAGAGACTCGCTTTCTCTAGGTCCCACACAGGTAAATGAAGCACTAGATTTAAACCGGGACTGTACAAATTCAGACCCAGCTCCTGTTCAGTTTCATTTGTCTTAAACGGTGAGGCAATGCTGTTGCTTCTTGATCCTTTAGTGAGATGATCTTACCTTGTTTCCATGGGATCCAGAGTCAGGTCTGCTGGGGATATAGGCTCACTGAGTTGACGCATACAGATTATACTCCAGAGTCTTAAAAGCAGATGGGGGGGGGGGGGGACAATAATGAAGTATCTTATTTGGTTTTCCCCTTTTAGAAAATGGCTCTCGATAAGCACATAGCTAGATTTCAGTGAAACATTTGATTACTCTGACATTGCTAGAGATGGAAGGAGGCAGCTGCTTCATGTACATGGACTTCTTCAGCAAAACCTAGGCTTAAGTCTTAGGGTTTTTACCCATCATGCCCAGTAGAGGAGATTTGAATAAATGAGAAGGGATTGAGTGTGTTTGATTTGGTGGAGACTCAAGCTGGACCAGAGCCACCACCCGCCACCACGGGAGCTTTCTGCTATGTTACAGAGATTGTTTCTTTAAGGTCACCACCCAAGTAGTGAACCAGCATGATCTCTTTGTGACACACGCCCACACAGGTTTGGCTGCACTTTCAACTGTAGTGATGCGACTTGGAAACAGCCTCCAGATAATTTCTTTTTATTGTTTTTTTTTAAGGAAAGAAATTTTGACACATCAATATGTCAACATATTGTGAAGGAGACAAGCCTTGTAAATATTAATGCTCTTTACAGTGAGCACGTTCCACTGACATACCAAACCAGAAGTAATACCATCATCTCAAAAAGGGTTTTAGATAAATACAGCAGGCACATATCACCCCAAATCTATTCTTTGTGGAGCTGTTAGTTAAAAGGGAAAGAAAATACTACCCAGGCAGTTTTGCCATACAGTATAAAATTGAACAACTGTATATCTGTGTGAAAGTTGCAGGTTTAAGAAGGGTTCTTAGGGTCTATTGTTACGTGTGGATGTTGAAGTGTTGTAGTAATTCCCATTAGACAATGACTTTTATGCTATTCAGTGACTTATCTATCTCCAATGATAACTTAATCAGTTTTGTGCGCTTGATAGAACCTACATATGATTTCTCTTTTCAAGAAAATTTTCATTTGGCCTGTGAATAGAGAAAAATAAAGCCTAGGTATGATAGCCACAACTGTATTGCGAGAGGAAAAGAGAATTATATTGGCTGGCAGAGAATTCTTTTGGGAATGCAATGGAGAGGAGATGGTTTTAAGATTTCTCTTTGAAGGTGGAATATGGTATGATGAACAGGAATCAAGAGATACTAGTATTTACACCAGTTATTCACAAAAGTAGCAATAGTGGTCTGTGACTGTATTCAAAACTGCAATTCAGCAGTGTGATAGAAATCAAATACCATGATAGATTTGTAAAAGCTAAATTAAATACCAAGGTGTTTTCTTGTTTGGGGCTAGAAATATGTTGGCTGGGCTGAGTAATTCAGATCTCCTGTAGGAGACTAATCATTAAGGCAGAATCCTCTAAGAGAAGGTGGAAGGAGTGGGAGGGCAGGAAAGGTGGAGGAAAGTAGATGTGAGGTTAATGCAATATGTATGTGCACCAATTTCTCAAGTTTAATGCAACTATTGTATATCATAAGTACATTACTAATAAATAAATTTTTAAAAACATTAAAAATTGTAGCTTGAGGGAGAGAAGTAAAGGAAGATCAAACCCTATGTGAAGCAACTTGTTACTTAAATAAAAGCTCAAAGAAAAGCAGAAAGCAGCCTTGACTCAGCTCAAGGATTCAGCTCTCAGTATAAGTCAGAACAGTCAAATGAAGGTGTGACTGGATAGAAATCTGCATTTTCTCTGAAGGGTAGTAAGGGAGCAGAAAGCTGAGGTTGGGCAGAGGTTTATTCGTGTTGACTGCAAATGGTATCCCAAGAAGCAGATAGTCATGGAGCCTCACTTTCTGTCTCATGTAGAAGATATAAGATGATCTAAGATAGCTCCTGTCATCAAGTTACTTGCTGTGTGACCAGCAGTGCTGTGGAAATCAGAAGGGAGCATCACCTTGTGCCTGAGGAAGTGAGTACCACTGTCCTTGGGACTATCTTTGCCGATATAGCCTATAGGAGAGAAGCTAGAGAGATGGGGAGGCTGAGACCCAGCGGTATGAGGCCTCACTGGGAAAGTGGGGTACTTTTGTCACAGAAATTGTCCTCATCTCCACAGTGCTCTTGGTCAGTTGTCCAGAAGGCCACATCATCATTTTGGTCCATCTGGTAAGAATAAAAGTTAAGAACTCACATCATTCCTGTGGAGCTGATATGACAGCTGGTGTAGTATAGTTCTTCATCTCCCTGAACTCAACATTGCTCCATGCAATTCTTATGGTGAGATCAGACTCCTAGGAACTGAGCCAACAACCCTGCAGTAGTGTGTCATTTCTCCTCTCCTGTTATCCTTTTAACTACCCACAGTGTGGGACCACATTGCACAGAGCAGTATTTGGCAGTGGTGATTTCCCTGATAATATATTAGGACTTTCATAACGTGGAAAATTTCTGGTCCCCCAACACCCCCTTTAGTTTTCCCACTCCCTCCATTGTAAATCATAAGGAATGGGAAAGGATTGATTGTGCATTTTAGAAATGAATTCCTGGTTAAGTTTGGTGTATAGCTAGTCTTTGAGAACTGGGTAGATGTCATAAAAAGTTCTGCACACAGTCAGAAAACGGGAGTAGGACTTAAGGTTTCTCAGCCCAAGACTCTGTCTCCTCATCTCCTAACCCTAACCCTAATGGGGCTGCTACTTATCCTACTTGCCCCGTAGAGGGTTTGTAAGACTTAAGTCACAGGAAAGCAAATTAAGATCCATCGTGTGCCTTAAAATACATGGTGTTATTTACTCCTGTGTTTCCTGCGCCCATGCCTTCTCCCTGACGTGGCCACTTCACTCAAGGAGAATTTCACTAGCCAGCTCTTATTCCGTCACTGTGTTCATCCAGTTGAGATACTACTTTATGCTTCTTGGGAGACTGTCTCACCCAGCACTCAGTCCCACTCAGAGTGGCCTCACTGCTAACCCTCCTTGCTGTCTCTCCTGGACCTTCTCATCTTTCTTGCACCATTTGTGATCTGAGTAACATTAATAATTAATGAGACATCAACATATATTGTCTCAGATGGATCTTTAGTTGTCATGTGTGTTTGCTTCATTATTCTGGTTAAGTTGTTCACTGAGGTCCAAGACTAAGTGTGAATCTTACCGTAAGTATTATTATACACCATGCCTCACCCATATAGTGGTAAGCACTGGGCAGGGACTCAGTAGCCACATGCTGTAGTGGGAAAGTGGGGTGGTCCTAGCACTTGCAGACTGTAAAGCAATCTCGTGCTGGGTCTCTTTTCCTGAAAAGTGGGTGGTTCTTCCCATTTTTCATTGAGAAAAAGAAGCTTAGAGGGGTTGCATGCCAATAAACCCATGGGAATGAAAGGATAAGAAGAAGACCCTGCGTTTGGGAGGAGTCTGAGTGTGGCAGAGCCCAGTAAGGACATGGACATGAATAAGAACTGCTCCTGCGTGCAGCACAAGGCCCTTCTGGGGCTTGGTACTAAGACTGAATTAGTAAAGACCTCACAGAAATAACCAGAACCAAACTACTGCAGTAGGTGTCGCGCAGGGGTAACTTCTGTGAGGATAAGAATTCAGGTAACTCAACTGATCTCCTTGGTACAATTCAAATGAATAAGAGTTGCGAGGGATTTAGGTGACTCAGTTACTACCCTGGCTGGAGCTGTACAATGAGCTTTGCAAACCATTTCTTAGGGCAACTTTGAGATGGATCCTGATTTCATTTTTCTGTTCTTAAGCACCCTCAACAACTGGTTATATTCACACAAACACATGAATAAAACCAAGAAGTCTGATCCCTTAGAGAAGAAGCCAGAATAGCAGTGGAAAGTTTTCAGGCCTGCTGATATTGTTAATTCCATTCTTGGCCAAATGGGTCTCTAATCAAAGCCACAGAGTGTAGGTGAACCGTGCTCAGATATTTCAGTATCACTGCCTAAGTTATGAAGGTTTAAGCTCCACACAGGTCACACTGGCTTTGGCCTCTTTTTGGATTCATCGTACCTGCTGCCTCACTGGGACAGGTCTAGGTGGGGCTGGTGAGAGTCAGCCATGCCAGGCTCAGAAAGGCAAGCTAAAGACCAGTGGGCAGGCCTGAGGGTTGGGAAGCTGCACAGTAAATGGGTGGAACACCAAACTTAGCTATGTATTTAGAATTCGAGGTGTGGTACAGGATCAGCTTCTGGGAGAGCAAAGATTAATATTGAATACATATGCATTTATTAATGTGTCTGGGTCTTCTGTCAAAAATTTCATAAATTCATAGCTCAGGGTTTTTAGAGTAAGTAGAATTACTGATGTTTCTATTTTATGAGTATGCACTCCTCACTAAAAGTCTTTGATCAATCTTAAGCCTAAACTATTAAAATTCTAGTTTTCATTAGCTATTGATTAGGAGTAGCTTTTGAAGAATTTCTTCTTTTGCCTTCAGTCCATTCACCTGCCCATGTTAAAGGGTAGGAGTAGATGATAAAGGTTGGGATTGTAGTTCAGCAGTTAAAAGTATTTGCCTCGCAAGTACAAAGCCAGGGGCTCAATTCCCCAGCACCACAGAAGCTGGGCATGGTGGCATACACCTGTAATTCCAGCCCTCAGGAGGCTAGGCTAGAGGATTGCTGTATGTTTGAGGCCAGCCTGGGTTATATAGTAGGTATAGGACCAGCCTGGACTACAGAATGAGACCGTGTCTCAAAATAAATAAAATAAAAATTTGATGAAACTCTCCTGTCTTCTCCCAGTCTACCAAATTGTGACCTTAGAAAAAAGGAAAGGAAAGGGGGCTAATAAGACAACAGGATTTGTGCCTTCACAAATAAATATTACGATTTAGCTGGGTAACTACTTGTGGAAGCTTGTTAGGTCAAAGTGACTCACTTGCGTAGATGAGGTTATTTTTAGAGATGTAATTTGTACTGTTTAGAAGAGAATAAAGAGATGGTAAAAGGGTAGCTCGCTCATTATAGTTTACAGAGCTCATGAACCCAGCATCCATGCAAAAGATGACTAAGCAAGGGGTCGGTTGGTACTTTCTCTCAGAATTTTACAGATGTGAGTCATCCACTTTAGTCTGCAGACACAGCACTGAGGTACCTGTGACTCAGCTCTCATTTAGAAAGAGCACCAGCATTCAATTCTGATAGACTTTTGTCGTTAAGTAGTGAGGAAATTACATACCAGAGCAAAATATGCCTTTGTACCATGCAGCCATCGGATGTTTTTAGCAAAGAGTGATTGATCCTCATCTTTGGCCTTTGAAAGAATCTGTTTGTGATCTGTGCTGGGCCGTGGGTCCATTCATTCTGTACTGTGCATTGCAGTGCTGCCCTCCTTCTGTTGGTTCCACTGCCCCTTGCTCGATCAGCCTCTGTGGGGATCTCAGCTTCACCCTTTGTCCACTAGAATGGCCAGCATGAAAGCCCACTTTCTTTCATCAGATTTGGTGGGGAGGAATAGTCATGAAAATCTTAGCCTACAATATTCAGATTTTAGTTTCCATAAGCTGGCAGAAATAGCTACCAAAGGCTACATCCTTCCACGCTTTACCTATGTAAAAAGTTATATAAAGACTAAAATCATATTTTAATGGGTTTTCTTAATGCTTTACAAGAAATAACACACAAATACACACACACACACAAGAATTTCCCTTATAAGTAAGCAGATTTGCCAAAGGAAATGTGCATTCTTTCTTCAGGGCTACATTTTGTTCTCAGAAGGGGGCTCTGCTGACCAGTGGCCCTGGAAGTGCAGCCTCACACAAGACTCTCCCATAGTTGTGTGTCCACACCGATAGCCCAGCCTACTCAAAGTTAAGTCCTCTGAATGTAATCTTTTCAAATATAAAGAATGTGATCCTGTGTAGTTTGTAGACATATCAATAGATTGTTCAGAAATAGCAAAGATTTTGTTGATTATGAAAGAAATACCAACGTGGTTAAAAAAGCAAATGGCCTGGGAAGACATATAATTAAAAGTAGAAGAACCCTGCCCCATTCCTACTGTGGCAGCCATTTTTAACCACTTTTGTCACTTGCTAATTGCTTCCCTCACCAATTGCCTATTTCGTTCCACCTCCTGTGTCTATAGTACTGTATTACTAAGATCAAAGGGCATGAGAGGAAGTGAAGTGCTGTTGCCAAGGAGAAAGCTTTGTGTACATGGAAGTCAACTTGGTAAACATTGACTACATAGTGTAGGCCCAGCCCAGTGTCGGGCCTTGAGCTCGCAGAATTGGGTAGATGCACTGAAGAGTCTGCACTCAGGCGGGAGAGACCTGCAAGCACAAAGGTAAAAGCACCATGAAAACTTCTATAATTCAGGATATAAAACCCCTTCTGAAGAAGTGACCAAGAGCTTGGTCTTTAAAGATAAAAATGTTCTAGGTAAAGGAAGAGATGGCATCCCAAGTACAGCAGCATGCTTGTGGACTGGTGTAGTGCTTTCTGAAGATTGGAAATAATTCATTAAGTTGAATTTGTAGGATACATTAGGGAGGGGAATAATGAGGAGATGCAGCAAGAAAGAAATGTACCAGATTGCAAAGAGCCTCGGGTATCCATTGTTCAAAATGTAACCCATCATGGGTACGAGAGCCCTGGCAGCAGGAGGGATATGACAGCATCTCAGCATGTTGCCTGTCAGAGGGAATGGGGAAGACTGAATCCAAGCGAGAAGAAGCTGGCATAGGAAAGTCACTCTGGTAACGAGTTCAGGGTAGAGAATGTGAGGTACTAAAACAGTGGGAGTAGGAGGCACAGGAAGGACAGATTATAGGAATACTTCAGAGTACAATCAGGAATTAGTAAACGCTCCGATTCCAGGGGTAAAGGAGAGGGAGGAATTGCAAATTGCTGTGTAATTCTAACTTGGTTAGCTGAGGAGGAATAAAAATTAAAGATGACCAAAATTTGGAGGAGAGAAAATGAGTTTGACTTCTAATGAGTTTGAGGTGTTTATGTGATAAGCAAGAGGAGCTGTTGGGTAGGTAGCCAAAATATGTGAGACTAAAGTTTCGTAACCCACATAGTGGTGGCACTTGAAGCCACAGGGCTGATAGAATTCTCACAGATTAACATGAGACAGAAAGAAGCCGAAAACAGCTCTGGGGAAGGTTGACAACTGGTGGAGGGCAGAATACCTTGGATGGAGACCACCAAGCAGTGAAAGGGTAAGATGAAGCCAGGAGAGGGGCACCAGGGAGGCAGGAGAGGACGGGCCTTGAGAGAGCAGGAGTGGTGTGAGAGATGACAGTGCAAACCAGGGCCTTGTCAGTGGTGGTGGAGATAGAAGCGCGAGCCTAAGTAGAAGCCAGGTGGAAACAGGTTATGGAGTTAGTTGATTTTCTAGAGTTTAGGAAATTAAAGGACTCGCGAATGGTCCAGGGGCTTAGCCTTAGCAATGAATCTTCAGCCCAAGGAGGAGGTTAAAATTTATTACCATAGAGTTCAGCCTTCCCAGTCCCTCCCCACCCTGAGAAAAACACAGAAGAGCCAAACGCATAGCCGGAGCCACTACAAGGCTCATCCTGAGCCACCCCTTGGGGCCACTGAAGAGTTTGCACTTTGCTTTCTTGGTCACCACCCAGAGGGAAAGCTACTTGGAAGGTTGAAGAGTAGAACCGTGCCTGGACCTGTGGTTTAGTCAGCAGTGATGTTTACCAGCGTCCAAAAGGCCATCCATCCCACCATCTATCTTATTATCTACTGAGTAAAAATGGCGCATTATAAAACAAATGAGTACAAGTTGATCAGTCTGTGCCACAGATCTCTAGCAGCACCAAGTACTTCACACGCTGCAAAGTGGTTATTTTGTTTACTGCCTTTCCCCAGTGACAAGCCCTTCAAAGCAGAGTTTTATGTTTGCTTTACCTAGACATCCTCTGCCCTTAGTCTACATAGGTGCAGACAGGCAACTCAGAGGCCTTTTAACTGACACACAAACTGAATCATGCTTTTCTTATTTGACTTATAATAATAATGCAGCTGGTCCTGCTGTCGTACAAATCATAACTGATATTTAGATAGTTGAAATCCCATGGTGCTGTGATGAAAGTGGCTTTAACTCTTACTAATGAAAGTCCTGTGGTCAGGAGTGCTCATGATCACACATTCTTGGAGTTTCAGACAAACAATTCTCTTGCCTCCCCATCTTTATGCTGGTGTCAGCTCATGCACTGTCATGCAGATTTCAGCTTAATTTTTCTGTGAGCTAAGAATGAGTGATGACTTGGCGTGTTGACAGTTAAAGAACCAAACCTGTTTTTCCATGTAACCAATTAATAAAATAAATATTTGGCCTCTAGCAACAAAGAGATTTTTATCACAGCTAGTGTTGGGGAGGGTCACAGGTAAGATGAGGCAGGTGAAAATGGGTGATCTATTGTTAAGAGTGGAAGCCAGGCTGAGTGAGGAGGGCTAGCTGTTAAGTCTGCTAAGGAGTGATTAGGTTTAAGGAACTTGATTTTAAAGCTCTTTAGAAATTAAGTTTCTTTACTTCTAATCTGATTCTTTTTACTGGCCCTTAAATGCTCTGTGTGTGAATTTCAACTTCCATATTCTGAGCTTCGTCTTTAATGGGTTGTCCATACCTTCTTTAGCAGGAGGGGCAGTCGGCCCCCCAGCTGTACCCAAACGTATTCAAGAGTTATGTTTCTGGGCTGGAGGAATGGCACAGTGGTTAAAGTGCTTGCCTAGCAAGCACAAGGCCCTGAGTTGGTTTCCCTACCAGTAAACCAACCGTGGTGATGTATGCCTATAATCCCAGCATTTTCAGCACTCAGAGGCTGAGACAGGAAGATTGCCATGAGTTCAACACTACCCTGTGCTACATAGTGAGTTTTGGACTAGCCTGGGCTACAGAGCGAGCCCCTGTATCAAAAAAAAGTTATATTTTTATCCTGGCCATCTTTGGTGGTTTCCATAGGCTAGAAGGAGGGGTGAGATTAAGGCCATTTAGCTGCTCTTACTACTTAACACCACTAGCAAACAGCTCCTGGAGGCTGAGGAAGCTTGTGAGTTACTTCTAGTGTATACTGGTGATAGTGTTTGGAGCTGACTTCAAATGGTGAGTATGGGAACCCTTGCCAGTTGTTATTAACCAGATACATAAAGTAGGGTGATATATTTAAAAATACACATTCCTTCTTTTGTTTATCCATAGTAGAAATCAATGTGACATCCCAACATACCAGGGCCCCCAGGAGAACAATACCCTGGAGGCAATCCTCTCTAGAATATTTCCCTTTCCAGATATGGAAACAGCAAGATGTAGGGGATCAAGTTGACCCAAGGTTTGCACTTGGCAGATCGTTAGACTCAGGCTGAAATGTGAATGGAGAGCCTATAGCTGTTCCTCAGATGCTAACAGGACATTCTCAAGACTACTACACATAGAACCTGAAGGTCTGAATTCAAGGCAAGCTCTGTTGCATAAATGATTCAAAACAAGCAACTGTCTGTTCCTGAGTCTCAGTGTTCCTGTCTTTAAGTCGGGGTAGTGTGCCTAGCTTGAAGGTACAAATGAGGTGATGTAGGTGAAAGCATAGTTAGGCCATAAAGCTCATATGATGACATCCTCCAGGCCTAGGAAATGATCAGACTGGAAGGAAGGTAAGGGGTTAGGGAAGAGTGAGGAGGGAGACTGTGGAGTTATCAGAGGGTATTTACAGATGGGACTTTCTAAAAGGCAGAGCCTTCAGTGTTAACAAGTCCCTCAGCTGAGCTTTGGGGATGAGAGAGTATTGAGTAGATGAAGAAAAGAGGCAGTAAAAATGTTGAATGGAAGAGAAGTGGCAGGTCAATACAGTGTTATGGAAGCCATGGGAAAAGCACCAAAGTGAGCAACAATGTCAGGTGCCATTAAAACCCCGTAGATAGGACCATAAAGTATTTTCCCAATCTAAAGGAAGAAAACAGGGAAATTGAAACATCAAAAATAAAAATTCTTAAAAGTCTGAGATCATTGTACCCTTGAGCTTAACTTGTCTGAAAGACAAACACATCATATTCCTTCTCCCTCACTGTGTATGTCAGTCTCTCAGACTTTTGTGCTGTCTTGATCAAGGGCCAGAGAATTTGCTTGCCTGTAGCAACCCCTAGCTGAGATGACAGATGAGCCAAAACACCCAAATAGAAGCTCCTTCCAGAGTATTGGAAACAAGCAGTAAATTAGATGCAAGGCATTGCTGGTAGAAAGTGTGTGAGCTCCAGACCCACTGGACCAGGGTCTAAGCCTGGCCCGTCTCGTTCATAGCTTCAAGTTTGTCCTCTGACTTTCCCCAGGAGCAGTCTTATTCCCCAGTAGAAAGACGGGAGAACTAATCAAAGGGCAGAAAGCACTTAGCACATTGCAGTCATTCAGTAAATGTTGATTTTCTGCTCCCCACCACCACCTCCACCCATACTGAGGATTGAACCCAGGCCCTTCACCACACTGAGCTACATCCCCAGCCTTTTTTTTAAATTGACACATGGTCCATCTAAGTCACTAAATTGCCCACTCTGAACTCAAACTTTTGGTTCTCCTACTCCAGGCTCCCAGAATACTGAGGATTGCATGAACATGCTACTATTCCTGGCTTGATTTTCTGCTTTACTCTTAACATTGAAATGTTTTTATTAGAACGAAAAGCAAAACAAAACCCCACCCTGCCTAACTATTGTCTGTTCTAGGAATTTGGGGAAAGATTTGGTTTGAAGAACACAGTCATACCAAAAGAGCAGCCACTGTCAAGACAGTTGTTTGGCTACCCCAGGGAAATTTACTGTGTGGGAAGTGGCCTGCTATGGAGCAGCCCACTGGGCTCAAGGTCAGAGCCCTGAGATCCTCTCTGCAACCACTCAAACACTTAGGGCAGGTCACCCTTGTAGCACCATCTCCTCACTTGAAATGTAGATAGGTGACTTCCAAGTCCTTGTTGAATTGCAGTTTGAGTATATCATCTATTGTACAAGACATTGCCTGTCAGCAACTCAGGTTGGCCCTGCCAGTACCCTATAGAAAAATAGCCAAGACAGAGTAGCCTAAAGAGATGTACAGAGTCAGTGTGACCGACTCATAGAGCACCTTAGTTAGACCTGACTCTTGCCTCTTCTCATAAGACTGGAGGGTTCGTTCCCAAGTTGTGAACAGTTTAACCACTCAGAGAAGGCCTGTGCCTTCACAGATACACTAACCACCGGAAGAATCCTAGAGGATTACCTGATAGCCCAGGGACAGAAGCCAGAAGGAAAGAGCCCAAGAAACTACAAACATAGTGTTCCATTGTGTAGATGTACTACATTTTTTTTAATCTATTCTTCTGTTGATGAGCCATGAAGGTTGTTTCCAGAATCTAACTATTAGGAGATGTCCTGCTATTTGAGTATGCATGTGTCTCTGTGATATGAAGATTTCAGCTCTTTTGGGAAGCTACCCAGGAGAGCTGTAGCTCATCAAATGGGATTTCTGTTCTATTCTTTCTAAGGAATCTCCAAACTGCTTTCCATAGTGGTTATACCAGTTTACAATCCCACCAAGAATATAGAAGTATTCTTTTCTTCCCACAACCTCACTAACATTTGAATTTTTTTATGAAAGCTACTCTTAATTAGAGAAAGATTCTCAGTGAAGTGGACTGGACACAAAGATTAGGTATTGCTTGGTGTCCTTCATATGAGATTGCCATAAATACATTTACATAAAGATCTTAATGTATGCGAGGGTAGGAAGAGGGGAGAGTGACTGCTTGGAAAAGGGAAGCTATGCTGAGAGTAGGAGAGGGAAGAGGAAGGTAAGCGGGAGGGGAAAAAGTGGTTAAAAATGATGTATGTGGGCACAAATATCCCAAGTTGTATATAATTAACATGTAAATCAACTGTAGTACATACATATTCAAATAAAAAAATACAAAGAAAAGATACTACAGGCAGCAGGTACTTGTAGCCTGGGTTAGGCTGACACACTGTATTGGCCTCTGTGTCTTGACTAAATGACCCATGATAAGACTTACTTGTAATTTTGACTTTGAATCATTTAGAAAGGGATAAGAAAAAGTAAATATGAAGTCTGTTTATCAAAAGTAATAAAAAAGATAAAATTTTGGAGTTTTCAAAAACACTATTTGGTATCTGGGAAACACAGTCATCAGGAATGGCTTGCTGAGTAGAAAGGTGCTTCTTTTATTATAACATTGAGCTAATAATGCCTTCAACTAGAAATTTTATTATTCCTTTCCAGTTGATGTACAAGTCAGGCTGCTCAGTTAAGCCAAGGACTTGCCTCAGCATGATCACATGATATTTACAGTTTGTTCTCTTTAATTTTGCTTAGGTGTGAGAAAAACAGAACAGTTTAAAAACCTAATTTTAGACAGCTATCATTTAATCCCAAATGGAAATTGAAATTGAAATTGATGTCAAAGAAGAACACTAATCTGTATTCCCTGACAGCATTCCTGGCCCATTGTCACAGGAGAAATAATGAACAAGGAGCCAGTCAAAAATTTCATAACGACAGAACAAAAACAAAACCTGGATAAGTCACAGACCAAATAGGTAATCCTTAAAGATTCATATATTGATTATATATTTGGTCTTCTTTTTCGGAGGAGCACGAAGACTGACATCAGTTGTGGAAAAGGAAAAGAGGAAAAGCTTTACCTTACATGCAGCACCAGTGAGAATGAAGAGAGCTATCAAGGCTCCAAAAACTGTAGCCAAGTTTTACTTGGGTGCCCTCGCTAGTCAGATGGTTTCTGGTCTGTTGTCAGTCTTGACTGCAGGGCTGCATTTGACCAGCAATTTTCAAAAGCTGAGATTCTTACTTAAAGGAAGACTAAAGATTCCTGAATTTGCCTCAGATAAAAAAAATAGAACAAAACTAGGTTAAAAGTTTACTTAAATATGGTTACTTTTGGTGTATAGGTTATATTTTTCTCAACTGTTACATTTTGTCAGCCAGGCAGGAAAAAATATCATACAGATACAGATTTGTGGGGTTTTTTTTAACTAATTCTGGAGAAGAAACAAGTGATAATAGGTATTATTTATAAATACATGCTATGTGCCGGGTATTCTACACATATACTTGTTACATCCTGTAAACTGCTGAATAGCCTTGCAATGTAGGTATTATCCCATTTTAAGGATGGGAAAACCTGAACTTAGTAAGTTGAATAATTTGCCTGAGGTCACCCAGGTTGTGACTGGCATAGTAGGAACCCCAAACCTGGATCTATCGCATTCCGAGGACTATAGTCTTTCTTCGCAGCTAGAATACCACCCTCTTGATACATTCCTTCAGGTTGAACCTTTTTTCGTTTAGCACTTTCTTTGTTCCTGACTAGGTAGCTTGCTCTACATACTTTATTTCAACCGAGAGACTAGTGTTTCTCTAGTTTTATGAATGGCAAAAGAACTCAGAAAGGTCAGTTAGTCTGCCAAAGTCATGTGACTGCTAAGGGGAACCCGGGTCATCTACTCTATTGTGCTTCACTGAACACTCAGCTACACCCAGATAAGCGCCCCTCATAATAAATAGTTACTCATTTTTGACTTGTGGTTTATACTTTCCAAGGCATTCTCTGTTCTGGAGGATTTAGGCTGTACTGGGGATAATGTCTGATCCGCTGGAATGAGTCATGTGGAAGATTTGCTGTAGGAATGCCCAAGGGCAGCTCTGCCCGTGGAAAAGTGTTAACACTCCTTTGCTGTGCGTTGAGAGCACTGCGCAGTCTAACATCTTTGTCCAGAGCCCATCCGCACCAGCGTTCTGCCCTCCAGCCAGTATGCCATCTGCTCTGATCACCCGTGTTCCCCGTCTCCTCTTGCCTCCTGGACTGCGCAGTACCCTCTGCCAGTGTTCTACCTTTTTCTCTCACTCCCTAGTCATAGCCCTCCCCCAGCAACTACTGATCCAATCCTAGTTGTCTTTCAAGGTCTGCTCAAAACCATGTCTTTGGATAGGCCTCCGAAGAGTGCAGGCAGCCTACCTGGCCACCCAGTCCCATGTGAGGAACACCTCTGCGGTTGCCCTGGCCAATCACTTCCCTTCCCCCCCCCTCCCCCCAAATAGTGGAGGTTAAGTTGTGCTATTGCGTTAGGAAGACCTCAGGCTGGCTTCCCTCCAGCAGGCTCCTTGTAGATACTTACGGAATGTTTGTCAATTTGGACACGTGCTGTTTTCTCTAGAATGTAAAGATTTTAACTAGATCTTAAAAAAAAGACTAGGCTAGTTTAAAGAATTTTATCTTCATATATCTACTTTAATCATCCTTCACCTTGGGGTAATCACAATATTTGCAAATTTGTCTCTATCTAGTCTGTTCCAGTTTTTCAAGGCTGCAATTTAAACTGACCAGTGTCAGCCCTCACCTCCCCCTCTTAACCAAAGACACTGTATTTGTCCCTTTCCTTCTAATTATCCATATTCGGAACATTGCCCATGATTTTTTTTTATTGAAAGCTTATGACTTTTTAGAGACTTTGCCCAGTTTTTAAGTGCCAAAGATTTTGCATTTGAATAAATTTTAATTTATTTAAGGAGTCTTTTAATCAAATTCTTTCCTAATTTAGCTAGATTTCTTTTTTAATACTTCCAGGCAAGGAATTTATTTATTGTGACTAAATTCTTTTTAAAATAGAAGTTAAAACAGTGCTAAATGCTATTTATGGTGTTATCCCTTGCTAGATTTCTTTCTGCATCTCATAGAACATGCTTTTTTCTTACGTCTAATGCAGTCAACATTTCTTTCCTTGGATGATCTAAGCCAGCCAGTCACTAATATTTGTTGGCCACCTACTGTGTGTTTAGTGCCTGCAGTGTGGAGGAGAGCACACAAAGATAGGAATGCTGATATTGCTAACGATCCAGCTGAGAAATGGATTATGTGGACACAGAAGAATGGAGAAATCACTGGCGCAGCAAGCGAGGGAGGCTTGCAAAGATGGTGGGGTATGGACTGTGTCACAGAAGTGGAAGCAATAGTGGGTGGCAAAGACTGAACAAGGACCCACTTCCTCACTACACCTCAGGAAATGAAGGTGTCAGAGCAGTAGGAGGGCCAGATCCAAGTGGGGAGCATGAGCTGGGAGACACATGCCCACATGGCACAGCCAGCAGGAGGTGCCGAATGTGGCACATGACCCAGCTCAAGAGTGAACACTCCAGGACCAGGGAATATGCTTGCTGAGCAATGGATAAAGCTGAGGGACAGGCAAGTAAACAGGACAAGCAGGAGTGCCCACGCTGGGAACCCCTGGGTCCTGGCATCACTTCTCCCGGGACCTGTTCTCAGGAAGCCCTGCTTGCGAGCACAAGTTGCGTGAGTCTTGGGCAGAGGGTTTTCCTGACAGCTCAAGCCTTGAAAGAACAAGGAGGGCCCCGGAAAGGGGGGAACACCTGGCCTTGAGCTTCCTGGGGTCAGCATGTGCTTTGCATTGCTTTATGTCCCCTGTGTCTTGCCACTTACACAAGAGGAAGAAAAGTAGTGGGAAAGAAATAGGACTGGTGAAATGGTCAGGCTACGGCTTTTCTGCAGTGAATACATGAGGTACCAGGAGAGCCAGGTAGAAAGTGGGAAATTGTTATATCTACACGATACTGCTTTATTGGCTTCTGCCCTTTCTATGGAGCATTCCCTGGAGGTTCTGATTCATCCTGTAACCTTCTAGAGCCAGCTCAGGATCCATCTACTCTGTGGAGCTTTAACCTCAAGCCGGGTTCCCCTTCCCTTCGCATGTGCACGCCGCACCGTTGCCCGCACACCGAGCTATCATGGCTGGCTTACCTTCACCACATTCCTTCCCACACTACATGCTCAGGGGCATGAGTTCTCTCCTTTCTCCCAGCACTCTGCCAGCTTTGGATTTATTTTGTTTTTTCCCCTGTAAATTTTCAGCTTTATTGACCTAGTTTAACAAATGCTCCTTTTTTTAAAGTAATATTGACTTGAAAAGTGGAATATGTGTGTGTATACATATATATGTATACATATACACATATATGTATACATATATATGTGTATGTATGTATACATATATATGTATACACACACACAAAGATCATGTAAAAATATAGCTGGGCACTTCAAAAACTAATAAAACACAATCCAACTTAAAAAGCAGGAATAGTACCCGTGTCTCCAGAACCCTATGAGTGCCTTTCCCAGAGCTTGCCTGAATTTTATGTTACATGCCTCCTTGTTTTTTTTTAATAGCTGTACTGCCCAGTAAATATCCATAAACAATCATTTACATGAACATTTACATGAACACATCATTTATACTTTCCTACTTTTACACTTCATATAAATGGAATCATACTGATTATTTTCTGCTGCTGGGAATATTAATGTCTTGGCTGGAATTGTAGCTCACTGGTAGCATGTAAGTTTATCATATGCAAGATCCTAGGTTGGTCCTCAGCACACCTAAAAAGGAAAATAAAATAACACCCTTGCTCTTTAAAATTTTTCAAAATTATAGCTACTTGTGGCTTGCACACATCTATAAAAAATACACAACAAACACCCGTGCACCCATCTTAGACTAATATTAATATTTTGCTATAACTTCACCTGGTTGTGTGTGTGTGTGTGTGTGTGTGTGAGATGATGATGATGATGATGATGATGATACTGGGGATTGAACCCCAGCCTTTCATATTGGGCTATATCCTCAGCTCTTTTTATTTTTAATTCTGAGACAGGGTCTGACTCAGTTGACTAGGCAAACTTGAATTTGAGATACTTCTGCTTTAGCCTTCGAAAGCATTGGAGTTATAAGTGTGCACCAGTCTGTCCAACTTGGTTTTTTTTTTTTTTTTTTTTTTAAGAAACAGCACAGTTTGTTGAATAGAAACTCCTGGAGTTCCCTTCCCTGATGTGACTCAACCTTCAGTCTTTTCCCCAACACCACTATCTTTCAGTTGGTATTCATCTTTCTCATGCTTATTTTTATGTTTTTACTACATAGACACTCATAATGTATGCGTTCTTTAAATTTTATAAGCATTTGTTGAAGTGTTCATCTGGAATTTGCCTTTTCCACTAAATATTGTGTCCCGAGAGTCATATGTATTGGTATATGTCACACTAGCTCACTCCTTTGAACTGCTGTAAGATATTCTATTGGACAAACACATCACAGTCTCCAGTAGATGGACATTTAAGATGGTTTCAGGTTTTATTACTAGAAACGATGCTACAATGAGCCTTTGCCTTCTGGTGCATGTGTGGCAGTATACAATTCTTGGAAATAAAATTCCTGAGTCATGGAGTTTTGTGCCTCTTCACTTGACTGTGCAAGAGGTTGTAGCAATTTAAATTCTTATCATTGATGAGCAGGAATTCTCAGTGTTCCACAGCCTTGGCAACACTTGAGAATTGTCTGGTTGTTATGTATTTGTCAATCTAGTGGCTATGAAATGGAACCTTCTCTAAGTTGAATTTGTGTCTCCCTAAGTCTTCCTTTCTTTTAGTCCAACAAGCATTTACTGGGTGTCTCTCATGTTTCACGCACCGTGCAGAGTGCTAGGAATACTGACACTGCTTTATGGTCCCTGCCGTCTGGAGAGCTCAGTCTTCTGCAGTGATTCCTACCTGAGCAAGCAGAAAAATCACTTGAGGTTGGGGATTAGGGCCATGTCTGCATTTTTAATTTCTGTGTCCATACTAACTTAACATGGAGAGCCTCTGATCTCGTGGGAGGAGATTTGGATTTGGTCTGGGTTCACTTAAGTAGGCAGGTGATAGAACCTTGGCTCATCACTAGCCAATGCTATGACATTCCTTCCATCTTGAAGTTCTAACAGTTTATATGCATGTTTCATTGGGAGGTGGAATGATTAATTTCTGTTTATAAAGTACCTCAAAAGCAAATGCCAAGCAAAATATAAGCAGAGACCACATTTCCCAACACTCAGCTACCCAGGACAGATGGAAATCAGGAAGGAAGCAAACACCAGAAGAAGCAACCAGAGGAGACAGTCTCTGAGTGGTGCCTGAAGGTCTCAACCAGGTCACAACCCAGTTTCACAGGCATCACTGCACAGTAGTAGAACAGTCTGCCACCACTGCTGCAAGCCTGTCCAGAGAAGTGCAGGAAGAGAAGTTCGCTCTTCAGACATGAAGATGCATGCAGCCAGGTAGACAGAAGCAAGAATAGGAGAGGAAGGGGGAAAGAGAGAGAAAGCTAAAGGCAGAGACAGGAACAGATGGACAGCGAGAACACTGAGATAGAGTTGGCCTTGGGGAAAAGAGTTGGCTAGAAAAAGAAAACAAAAATGCAGGAACGAAAATTGTCTCCTCAGGAGCAGTGTGCCACACCTCAGCAGCCTCAGGAACCTCACGGTGGCAAATCCAAGGTATATAAGCTCTTACCAGCCTACCCTTGGGGCGTGTGGGCTCTTGCAGAGCTGACCTTTGTGAAATAGCATCAAATTTCACCATCCTTGGCCCTTGTGACCATTGCATATAGTGAACTTATGTGTACTCTCTCATCAAATAGAGGCTAAGTTATGTTCAGTATCCTTACTGATGTGAAGATTTGCACAAGGTTTAGAAAGATCGCCATTAAAATAGTTTCAGTACCTGAAAGCCTATGCCTTTCACAAATAGGGAACAGTGTGGAAAGCCAGACGAAAGGGAGCAGGCGTGGATAAGGGAAAGGGAGAGGAAAGGAAAAGGATTAATATTTCCTTAGTACCTATACAGTTTTCATATAATACTTTCAACAAATTTGTCTTCTCATTTTGCAGATAAGACTGTTAAGATTCAAAGGCGAATTGATATTTTGCCTGTTATATGTTCATTAATAAGTGGAGTCATTTTTATCTTCCTAAGAGAATTCTTTAGCTATATAGCAAAATATAGGAAACTTCAGTTTGGTAATATTAACCCCAAAGATAACTTGTTTACTTGATCAAATCACATAAAGATAATGAAAATTTGAAACTAGTTTAAACCAATAAAAATAAAACCATTTAAGTTAACAAAATCTTGTTGATGTTACTCCTGCCATCACTGAAGAAAGATAGTGATAAGAGGAAACACCATTTGATTTTTTTTTCCTTTATTGTACTCAGGATTGAACTCAGGGACATGTTTGTGCTAGACAAGTGCCCAGCCACAGAGCCACATTCCCCTTTTTATTTTGAAACAGAGTCTCTCACTAAATCCCACAGACTAGCCTTGAATTTGTTATCTTCCTGCCTCAGCTTCTTGTGTAGCTGGCCATTTGGAGGTTGTCTTGTTTTTGCTTTCAGTCTGGTTTGGTTTGGCAGTACTGCGGATTGAACCCAGAACCTTTGAAATTTTTATTTTTTAATATTGAGGCAGAGTCTTTCCCAGTCTGGGTTTGAACTTGTGCTCCTCCTGCCTCAGCCTCCCATGCTTGGTTCCATTTCCTTTTTGGTCACTTGTGTAGGATACTTCTGAATTGGAAAAGTTGACTTTTATTTTCTCATAGGACAGTATTTTGGTTATGTGGTGGTTATGGTGTCTCAAAGGTTTAGTTTGGGAGTTGGAAGAATAGCACAGCGGTTCAAGTGCTTGCCTAGCAAGCACAAGGCCTTCAGTTCAATTCCCCAGCACTACATATGCTGGCCATGATGGTCCTTACCTATAATCCCAGCACTTGAGAGGCTAAGACAGGAGAGATTGCTGTGAGTTCAAGGCCAGAATGGGCTCTATAGTGAGTTCGGAATCAGCCTGGACTACAGAATGAGACTCTTGTCTCATTTGGAAAAAAAAAAAAAAAAAGGTTTAATTTGTAGTAAGATGGGGGTGGCATTATGTAAATGGCAGTCTTTCCATACTGGCTGTGGGCAGCCTGGGAATGAAATGAGTACAAACTGCTCCCAGAAAGAATCCACCTCAAACAGAGTCATCCTTGCAAGGTAACTTTGCAGCAGGTCAGCATGGGGTTAATGCCATCTCATAGGGAGCTTCAAGGAGCTGGAGAGGCCCGAAAGGCTGGGAACTGGGGTTGTACCCTAAGTACTGCAGAGTAGATACCGAAGGACCTTCCCTCCTAACTGAGAATGTAGAGTTAGAAAGCACAGCAGTATATAGTGTGGACGTCTGAAGAAATGAAATAATGGCTGACTTGTGAGTAATGATGAAAATATTTGATGCGCGACTCCCAGAGAAGCAATTATGGTTAACCCCTCATTTGTTTGGCATTTCCAAGGATTGAACTGCCCCCATAAAACTTAACTTTCCAGACAAGTAAAACTTTCCTGTTTATGTGTCTTGAATGTTTTTTAGCCATGCTTGGTGGAAATACTTCTGAAATAGATTATATAGTTGTTCTGCCTTCTTAAACAGAAGCTACAAGAAATAACATTACCTTACAGGTAGATGCCTTTGACTGCAGGTCTGAGAAGAGTTGATTACAAGAGGTTTAAATAGTGAGGACTTTTAATCATCTCACGAAACAGTATATCCGGAACTGGGCAGTTTAGAGGTAATGAATTTGGTAGCTCAGTAGTGCCAGACTAACATCACAGCCACAAGATGGGTGCCACTTCTCCAAACCTCAGGACTAAATGTCATAGGATCAAGGCTAGAACGAAATGACATTAAACAGAGAGGAAAATATTTCTCAACAAACCCTTCACCAGCTTCCCCCCAAGTCCCACTGGCAGGAATGAATCAAATTTCCATGCCTTGATTTTTAAAAATCTAGGAGAGCAAGTATCTAGCACTTTCAAACTCTGGATGGGAGGAAGGGCTTGGCCCATAAGAAAGGATGGAAAATGGCTTTTAGATAGGCAGCCACGGTGTCTGTCACAGTTACCAAAATATGGGAGTTGGGATTATGGCACTGACAATGTGGGAAAAGCTCGAGGGATGACTGCAGTGTACAGAGCTTTGGGTTCCTACACTGAATGGCCCCAGAGTAGGATTCTTTTTACCCTTCTAACTATGCCTTTATTATACTCTCCTCCTCCCTGACGATACGCTGCTACCCATTAGTACTTGCTGTTAAAGTGCCTTGTCTTCATCTTTCCATGATTAAAATGTTTTGTTCTCTACTGAAAATATATATATATATATATATATATATATATATATATATATATATATAATCACACTTGCTAGAATCATGCTAGAGTATCTGACAGGCTATCCTATGAATACAATGCTTGGTGTCACATATGGGGGCTGCCTCAAGATAATTTTCCATGATTAATTTATTAGGAGAAGTAAGGGCTTTCTAAAGAGCCTTAGGAAGTTAGATACTGCTTTTCTGGAGTCTTCTTACAGTGAGATGATGAGCTTTTAGGAGTCAGTAACCTACTGCTGTCCACCTCACCTCACCGTGACTTACAGAGAAGCAGCACACTATAGCCATACCCTCAAGCTTTCTTTCTGAGCTATCTGGCAGGTTTTTGCAGCAAACACACAACCAACACAGGGACTGTGACCAGTAGGGCTCATCACTGCAGCAGCTGCCCGGAATAAGCCATAATTACTGCAGCTTCTTCCAGAGCAGCCGATCTCTGAGGATGGCTGCCTAGTTTGTGCAGAATTAGAAATGCCTGGTGTGACTTGTTTCAACAAGATCTTAGAGGAGGAAGTACTTCAGAAGTGGTTACTGAAAGTCTATTGAACAAGTGAGGATCACCCCTTCCATGGATGAAGACCTGACCAAAATTCAGTCTGTGCGGAGGACGAAGGAAACAGGGAGTGACTGAACCAGAGGAGTTGATTCTGCTCCAGAAATCAGACTGAGTCAGTAGCTTCTACAAAAGCAAATTATCACTATGTTCAATTTTGACGCAGCTAAAACTGTGAGCCCTCATTGCTTAGAACTCAGGAGGATACTTCAGAGCAAGTGAGCTATTTGAAGGCTTAGCCTATAACTCATAATTAAGGGATATATATTTGGAGGTAAAGAAAACAAGTATTTGGGTTTTTTTAAAGTTTATATCAATTTGTATCATTCAGATTATTCTTGTAAGAAAAATGCCAAGTATTTCCCATAAGTATTTTAGATATTAACTCGTTCTTGAGTACAGTATTTGTAAAGGAGCTACCCTTTGTTAACTGTTTACTGACAGGATACAGTTGAGTTAAATTGTACAAGATATTTGTATTTTTAAAATTTTTTATTTTCTTATTCATGAGTTAACATGTGAATTACTAATTTTATCCTGAAGTTTTCTAATCAGTCTTTTTTCTTTAATAACCCAATTTAGTGTGTACATGGAGAAAGTATTCAAATTTTAATATTGGTTTCAACTACACTTTGTTAGACAAATAACCATGGAAAAGTAATCACATAATAGATGCTTTTTGGGATCATAACAATACCAGCAATATTGTTTATTGGCTTAAAAATCAAATCAGACCATAACAAGCATAGTGACCCATCTGTAATTCCAGTATTTGGAAGGCTGAGGCAGGAGGATCATGAATTTGAGGCTGGCTGGGCTGTACAGGGTATTTCAGGCAAGCCTATGTACTGACACTGATGTCAAAGGACCAAAACCAATTTGTTTATGTTAATATTTGAGTCAAAGAAGATGGTCAAGATACAAGTAGAAAAAGTATTTCTCAGCATAAGAAAATGCTAACACCATATCTACAAAACAAAATAACAAGATCAAAAACTGGACTGTGTCCAAGATAGGTGTAGAGGAACACACTTACAGTTCCAGCTTCTCCAAGAAGCAGAAGCAGAAGGGTTGTGTGCGTTGAGGCATTTGGGCCAACGCAACACAGCAAGACACCGTGCCTTACTTAGAAAAAGAAATTAATAAGAATTATATCCCAAAGCCTAATAAAGCCAGTAGCTTGGGAATCACATGCATATGGTATTTTAATAGTGATTAAATACTTTAATTTATAAATTTACTGAATTCTATTATTCAATTGAATTCTACTGTTAAAATTATTGCTTTTGTGGAGAATTTCTTGTGTTAAATGTTTCTCTGTTCTGATTATTTCGAAGGTTAATCTGAGCCTTATTTTATATTTGTAAACTTGTATGTATTTTTAAAATTACAATTAAAGTCACAAGTGAAGTGTGTGTGACTGGGTATCCTTTAAAGAAAAAAATCAGAGGAAATTAAGTGAATAATCAAAAAGAAATAGAAAGTTTAGAAGACTGTATGTGTTCAAACTAACTAAGATGTTACATACAGATGAAGCATTGTAATAGGAAAGAATCCAAAAAGTGTTTTGAATTATTTCCAGTTCAGATTGGTCTTTTTCTTTTGTGTTTTTCCTCTATGCCTTGAAGTGTCTGCTTTGGCATGAATAGACTTGTATTGAGACTGCCTTACTATGCCACATGGAACATGCGGCTAGAAGTGGACACTCACAGTCCTGCTCCTTTTCTTTGCTTGGCATGACTCATCTGTAGAAACCCCCTGCAGCGCTGAGACAGCCATGGTCAGGGCCCAGTGTGCTGGGAGTCTGTGAGGCCCTACCAACTGGTCAGTTTTTGATTCTTGAGGTTTTCTCTGCTGGTTTCCCTTTTATTAAAGTTTGCTATATAACTTATCCTTCAAGAAATAATGTTGAGTGCTTAAAGAGCCTAGTGAGAGTGCCACTCCACACTGGGACGGGGCTAGATAGATAGTGTATGTTCTCCCACTATATCTACCTCATGTGGCCAAAATGGTGGATTTCATCCATTCTTCACAGTGAAACTTTAGCCTGCTAAATTATAATTATGACATAATGAGTGAGTTGTGAACAGGTTCTGCTAGTTCTTAAGAGAGGAGAAGCGTTGCCATACAGTAGGCGCCTAGGATGTAAACCAGGGCTCTAGATTTGGGTCTTGCCCTGCCTGTCTGTGAGATGCCAGGTTAATAACCTCTTGGGATTGCAAGTTCTCTCATTTGTTCAGCACACATGGACAAAATGTTGTTTCTTTGATAGTTTTAAGTAACAAAGTTAGATTAGGTATGTAAAATATACTCTGAAAAGCTAGAAAATTCTAGACATAGTTTTTTTATTTATTGATAATGTGTCTGTTCTTTATTTTAGAAATGGATAACAGTTGCACACGCGCGCGTGCACACACACACACACACACACACACACACACACACACACACAGAAACTACCCTAAGGTAGGTGCAGTTGAGAGGCTGAAGGAATAGCAGAACAGTTAGAGCACTTGCCTAGCAATCACAAGGCCCTGAGTTCTCATTCCCCCACACCAGATAAGGCAGGCATGGTAGTGCCTGTAATCCTAGTGCTTAGGAGACTGAAGCAGCAGGATTGTTATGAGTTCGAGGCCAGTCTGGTCTCCATAGTGACCAGTGATGCCTATTGAAACAAGTTATGTTTTTAATGATTCCTTGCCTCAATCATAGTGACTCATTTTAAAATTTTTAAAAATTGAGTTAGGGAACACTGATTTGAAAAAATGAAGCACATCCTATCCATCAAGAGTGAGAAGTAGAGCAGTCATAACCCCCCCAGCAGGCACATTTGGTGTCAGATTCATCCTTGTTGAGTTCCATTAAGGAGCTCCCTCTGATTTAGGAGCTATAAATACATGTGGTAACACATATGGAAAAAATGGAAACTGCTGATATCAAAACTCACTGCTTGATTGGGAGTAGCATGATAACTAACTTTTCTGGTATTCTAGTTGCCATATCCTATAAAGCAGAAATATTGTCACCTGCCCTCTCTGTCCTTTTCCCATCCCACTTCCCGTATCAGATTATAGATGAGGAAGACTGCTCATCCTTCTGAGAGCCTGTCATATAAGTGAGACGTAAAGCACTTATGCAGGTAACTGTGGAAGATTGGACAGGTTCATGCCAGGAGCTCATATGGCTGGGACACCCACCACACTTCTGCCTGAGCATCTACACCCGTCCCGTGGAGCTCTTCCATCACCTGTGCATGGTGCTTCATGTTACTCACACTTGGAACTCAGGTGTGATTTGCCTTTCTAAAAGACTCCGTGAAAGCAAGGAAGATAATTTTTTTTGAGTCAAGATCTCTGTCGCTCAGGCTTATCTTGAACTCACTGTGTAGCCCAGGCTAGCCTTGGACTCACAGAAATCCTCCTGGCTCAGCCTTTTGGGTACTTGGGATTACAGGCGTGTGCCACCATGCCGGGCTTTATGTGTTGCTGGGAAATTGAACTCAGGGTCTTGTGTTTGGTAGACAAGTGCTTTTTACCCCTGTGCCATTCCTCCAGCTCCAAGAAGAGACTTTGTATTCAGTGCCTCCCTTCATACTTTATACTTAAGCCTCAACCAATGTATTTCCAATAATCTTGTACTCAACATTGTGATTTAGAAAAAAGAAAAAGAAAAAAATTAAGATGTGTTTAGTTCTAACCTTTCTTTCTTCTGTCTTCCAGTTGATCTGCCCCTGTTTTTTCCTCGAGATCAGCCAACTCTTACATTCCAGTCCATCTATCATTTCACCAACAGTGGACAGCTTTACTCCCAGGCTCAAAAAAATTATCCATACAGCCCCAGATGGGATGGGAATGAAATGGCCAAACGAGCAAAGTAAGTGAGCCCACTCCTGTTTCCTACAGAAAAGCATTATTGCTTGTCTAGTCCAGGGGTTGGCAAGCTACTGCCTGCCCACTAAATCCTACCCTGTGCTTGTCTTCGTAAGTAAAGTTTTATTGAAACACAGCGATACTCTTCTCTTACTATTTGTTACTATTTTCATGCCATAGTGGCAGGATAAGCAGTTGCTACAGAGAGTTGTAAAGCCACGTTTATTTACCACTTGTCCTTTTATAGAAAAAGCTTGCCAATCTCCTTATATAGCCTCATCAGAACAAGGCTGACCTAAATCTGAACATGTTTCCTCATTGTGCAATTTCTGTGGGTCCCCATAATTGGCCCTGACTGCCTCTTTTTTTTTTAATGGATTATAGAATTTATCAGAAGTCTGCCTCTCTACTTAGATTAGAGAAGAAGTAGTAAATGGGAAGTCAAGTTGTGGAAAAATTGTATCAGTGTTGAAAATGTTAAGAGCTACTGTTGTGAGTTTTTGTTGTAGTGGGAAATTTTGAGTGACAGTAAACAAAATTATCATTTAGTGGTCAATATATGGATTCAGTAGCTACTTTCTCATATGGAACTGAAGCTATTTGAATTACACACATCATTGTATGTCTGTGTTGTGTTTCAAGTCATTGCCAAATGTGAGGCCTGTGTGTTTCTTGATTGAATAAACAGACCTTAGACCTTAGAACTACCAGTACCAATAGCAGTGATCTTGTGGAGGAAGGAATGATCTGACGGAGGTTTCTGTTAGCTGGTATTTAGAGTTTAGACGTATAGCTTTGGATCACAGCCCTCCCAATATGGAAAGCACTCACATCAGTCATAGGGAATAGGTAAATGCAGAAATATGCCGAATGGGTTTCTTTTTTTTTCTTTTCTTTTTTTTTTTTTTTTGGTAACACTTCAGCATCTACAACATCAGTCTTCGTGAACCACTGCCTTCTAGCAGCAGTGGGTTGAAATGGTAGGTTCCCAAAAAAGTGGAGTGGCATGTGGTTATTACTTTATCGCTCTGAGCAGCCATATGCTCACACCTGTGATCCCAGCTGAAGGCTAATCAGATCCAGAGAATCGTACAAATGAAGACTGTCTATAAGCACCCTCTCTGTTTGCTCACCTAGTATTTATTAAACATCTACCATGTTACAGCCTTTGTGCTCTGTGCTAGGGACATAATGATAAACAAACTGGAAATTGTGCATGCCTCATGCAATTTATAGCCCAGCAAGAGAGAGAAATCATATCAAACTTCTGACAGCTTTAAAACACCTACTGGCAAAGCCCAGACTCTTTTTGATTGGTAGGACATCTTGTCCTTGCCTCCCCTTCCCTGGCCCCCTTTCCCTTCGAGGGGGCTTCTGATATCTCCCATTATCTCTGAAGTAAAAGCCCTCCATGTTTCAGGCTGGAGACTCTTCAATAATAAAACGGCTTTCTCTAGAAATCCAGACCATATTAGATTTACATATGGAACCAGACATGTTATCACCTGAAACATCAGCGTGCCCTTTCTGCCTCTGTTTTCACTTTCTACCTGTGACCCAACGTCTGAACTTCCCTTTATGGAAAAAGGAATAAACATGGAAATACAACTAGCAGCAATGATAAAAACTTATCTTGAAATATAATTGAAAAAAAGGAACTGTAAAGGAAGTTTCATGCCTAAAGTATTGCGTTGTTTAATTTTCTGGGCTTTTCCTGTGTATACATGGGACCTGCCCTTAGAAGATGGGCCATTTTTTGTGGTATGTGCTGTGGAGTCTGAACCAGACTTGTCTTTGTGGTTTCCATGGCACAGCGAGCCTCATGTGTGTGCGTGTGTTTTTCTTAAGTAGACATTTTAGCATTATGAATCGAGTCTTTAAAGAGCTGCAGACCACAAGCCTGTGATTTCGGTGTAGGGATATCGTAAGTGAAGCCTGTTTATCTTAACAGATTGGTTCAGAGTTCCAAGAGACATTTGCTTTATGTTAACACCAGTCTAAAGGAAACATCTGAAGTAATGTTTTAAAAATCTGCTTTCTACTATAGCGAAGATGGCTTCATTTTAAAATGTAATAAAGAGAAAGACAGAAACTCTTGCTAGCAAGAAGAAATAGTTTAATGCTCCACTCTTCAGCTGAGCTAAGTTAACTGCATGCAGCTGTGCCAAGAGACCAGGTAATGGGTAAACACAACCAAAGAACCATCCTGTGGAACAGACCAGTGGTTGGTGGAAAAGCTAGAACAGAAAGAATGAAAAGAGAGAAAAGTCATCTGTAGCATTCCTACACGCCCTGTTTCTTTGTTCTATGAAAATACTGTATGTAAAAGGCTATAATTCACTTGGGGAGCTCTGCCCATGACATAAACACTCTCACGGTTTTTGAACAGCACCAGAGCCCACTGAGTGATATCAGCTGTTTATTCCCTCCCTCCTGCGAGCACAGTGCTAAACACGTGAGTTCCGAAAGGACACTTCCTGGCACTGACAAGGATTTTTCTTAGCGATGTGCTTCTTGTTCATGGTTAGCCAGCAGATTCTGTCTTTCACAAGTGGAATACTCTTTGCTGCAAGAGCACAGGCTTTAGGGTCATGCATGTCCCGGTTCCTGTCGCAAAGTATAATCCTGTAAGCTCTATGTCCTTGAGCAGTGTGCTTCACTTCTCTTAACTTTATCGTATAAAACAAGACCGGACTTCTCTCTATGGGATGACCTTACTGTGAAGGGTCAATCGTTGAGCTAACATACAGAAGGCCCTGGAGGTTAGCTTCTGCTTCTCTCAGTGGCTTTGCCCACTCCTTTACTTCCTGTGCCCCCTCAAATCCACTCATCCTCCACCTTTCATCCATATGAGTTTTCTCAGGCACTCTCACTCTCAAGCAGGTCTTTTCCTTCTTCCCAGTCCCATTTGACTGAGGTCATATACTGCTTTGGAGTCTATTTTATGTTACTTTTTTTTTTTTTACTTTTTTTTTGAAACAGGGACTCGCTCTATAGGCTAGTCCTGAACTCACTATGGAACCCACACTGGCCTCTAACATGCACCAATCCTCTTGCCTCAGACTCACAAGTACAGGGATTACAGGCGTGCACCACCACACCCAGCTATTACATGGTACTGGGGAATCAAACCTACGGCCTAATCTTTCCTAGGCAAGCTCTCTGTAATCACTAAGCTACATCCTCGGCCCTACTTTTTTTTTTTCTTCTTACATTTTTGTATATTTTACCTTAACTAAATGGTGAGTTCTCTGAAGGCAGAGGCTTTCCACATATATATATTTTATAACAGTATAAATATGCAATGGATTATACAGATTTTATATACATTCTCCAACTTACAGTGGTTCAGCTTACAATTTTTGACTTTACAGAAAGCAATTTGCATTTCATAGAAGCCATACTTCAAATCTTGAAGTTTGGTGTTTACCTGGACTAAGATGTATTTAGTACAACTATATAGATGCTGATCATCAATAGCAAGCTACAGCTTCCATGGGAAACAACCAGTATTCTAGAATGTTCAGTGTTGCTAAGCTATGATCTTTTGTAGGCAAGGTATATGAAGATATTAACTTACAATTGGTCTATGGGCATGTAACCCTGTCATTAAGTTGAGGAGCATTTGTTGCTTCTGTTGATAAGATACATACATATTGAAAATTCTTACATCTTCTTGAAAAAATTGGCCCTTCTGTTACTATGAAATTGCTCATTCCAGTAATGCTCCTTAACTTGAAATCTGCCTTGTTTGGGGTTAAACTGGTTGCACCAGCTTTCTTTTGCCTATGTTTTTGTGTTATATATTTTGCAGACTTTTTCATCTCATCCAGTATTTTTATATGTCAAGGAAATATTTTGTAGACTTTTTAAAGTTAACATGATAATCTTGCCTTTTAATGGGAGTATTTGGTTTATTTACAAGTAAGATAATTAATGTGATCATTAGGTGTAAGTCCTATCATTTTACTATTTGTTTCTTAATTTCTTCTGTTATTTCTTCTTTTGTCCTTTTTTCTCATGTTCCTTTAAGTATTCTTAGTATAGCATCCTATCTCTTTTGTTAGCTTTCTAGTTAAATTTCTTAAAAATAGATCTTCAACTTATCATACATCATAGCCTACCATGATTTAATATTATAATGCTTCACATATAATATAAAAAATCAAAACCATATAATTCTCTCCCTACCCTCTATTACTCTTCATGTACAGTAGTCATGTTCTACTTCTATATATATTATACACTCCATAGTGCAATGTTATGCTCTTACTTTTAATACCCAACTTTTAAGTAATTTTGTAAAAAAAATTGTGTCCTATGTGTTTTTCTATTATTCCATATTTTCCAGGTAGATATTAACTTTAGTTTCCAGATAAAGTATCCACTATTAATGGGATCATTTTCTTTCCAAAGAAAATTATTTTCAAAAATCTTCCTCAAAACAAGTGAGAGCATGTCCAACACATATGCCAAGGACACCAAGAAAAAAATAACTGCCCACATAACATTTGGGTACCTCTGCCTTCTCTGTGGTCTTCACCAGTTACAACATATTTTTCACACACTTTTGTGGGTCATCACCACACACCTGCAGAAATTCTAACCACCCCTCATGCATACTTAAAACAAACAATCCTAACAACTAAAACAAAATAATCCTAACAACAAAAACCTGAGGCTCAGCAATTAATTGGCTTTCTCAAGGGTACACTGCTAGCTTCCAGTGCAATTAGGGCTCAGCAGCCGTCCTCTGAACTCTCTGCACATGCATACCAGGCAGGTAAATACAGTTCCCTCATTCTGTCTGTGCTTTGCTCAGAACCCAGTTCTCGGGCGCCTGGCAGTTGAGTAACTTATCTACAGAGAAGTGCATGTGGTAGTGAAGAGCAGTGACCCTGAAGTCACGGCAGCTGGGTGTTAGCCTGCCTTGTGTCTCCGTCTCACTGTGACTTTGGAGTAATGCATAATTTTCCTGAGTCTTGGTCTTCTTCTCTATAAAATGATGCAGCCTAATTTAGAGACTTAACTATGAATATCACATAGTGTGAACAGCTTTTTGTGCTGCTGTTTAACAAAGTACTGTATTCTCACTGTCTTAGAACACCGCAAATCATTACCCCACAGTTTCTGTAGTTCGAGAGTATCACACAGCATGCTTGAGTTTTCTGTTCAGAGTCCCAAGCAACTTACATCAAGTTTTGGGCTAAGACCCAAAACAGTCTCTCTTAAGGCTTGAATCCCCCTTTCCAAGCCATGCAGGATGTTGGCAAAGCTTATTTCCTTGTGGCTATAGGGCTGTGGTCTCTGTGTCTTTGCTGGATGTCACCTAGTGACCTGTCTTAGTAACTAGCAGCTGTCTTTATTCCCTACCGCATGGTCTGCTCCATCTTCAAGCCTGCAGTAATGCATTGAGTGCTTCTCCTATTTCTAGTCTCTGATGTCTGTGTTTCTGACCTCTAGGCCCAGATTGAAAGGGTCTGTTTCAGTAGCTGAGTTCGTCTCCCTTTCTTAAAGCTGTGTGTGCCATGTAACAATCCTAATCTATTCGGTTTGCAATCTTGGGAAACATAGGTAGTGGAAAATCTCAGGGCTCACTTCAGAATTCTGCCTACCACGTGAGGTAATATAAGTGAAAATTGGTAGCATGGTCTGGCCTGTGGTGAGTATGCAATAAATGTGAACTGTCAATGTCATCATCCTTTGGAAGGGAAAAGGAACTTTTTAATTAAAAGAAGATAATCATCATTAATATCTTCATATGAACCCAATAAACAGTTCTCCAGCCCCAGTGAGCTGTCCAGGGAGTCAAAAGTTGCAGGCTGGTGGTCCTGGTGATTAAGGCCTGTAATCCTAGCAATCCTGAAGGCTGAGGGAGAAAGAATATAAGTTCAAGCCCAGCCTAGACAACTTAACAATTTAGTGAGATTCTGTCTCAAAGTAAAAATTTAAAAATGGGCTGAGGTTGTAGTTCAATGCCAATATCCTGGGGGAATTTCCTGGTACTGAAAATAAAAAACTCTGGGCTACTCATCCATGTAGTTTTATCTTTGGGGTGCAAACACAACCTCTTTGGAAAGTGGAAAAATCCATCCTTCATTTTCTTGATCTATATAAAACTAATTGGCTCTTAAAATGCACAGAGAAACACAGATACACATACAAACACAAATGCTCTGCCTTGGTATCTTGTATATATTAATAGCTTGAGACTAATCTAGAAGACCAGAAATCTGTGAATAGCTAGAATAGCATTTTTCATGAATTTCATTGTATAAATCATCAGATTAATCCTAGAGGCCTGAGTAGGATCTGAGAATAGAATATAACTCAAAACTCCCTATGGCAATGGCTTATCACATGTAAAATTTGTTAAACAAAGGGAATCCTGAAAGAATATTTTTTTTTAAACTCAGTATCCAACACATGGGAATAATTCATTATAAACCTCTAAAATTGTTGTTCTCTTGCACACCTCCAGTTCTGACAGAGAATTTTTTTTTTTTATAAGCCTGCCTGGGGCCAGGGATGGAAAGCAGTGGTACAGCACTGTGGTGCAAGGCCCTGGGCTCAATTCCCCAGGCACTGACAAAAAGGAAAAGAAACTCCAATACTCTCCCAGAGCAGACTATAATTTTCCATATGTTGCTCTTCATCATGAATACTTTTATTATTTGTCATCCAGTTGCCTTTACAGGATAACTTTCTCTTTCCAGAATTAAAAAAAAAAATACATTCTGGATGATTTCAATTGTTTTTCAGTGCCAATACCCTAATTCTCAAAGACACTGCTTTTTTTTAAACTTCCCATTAGCTGGCAAATGCTTAAATCCAGCCTCATATGTTAGCTCTTTAAATAAAACAACTAAAAATAGACTTTCTCCTCTTGATTCAAGAGGCAAGAGCAGATATCCCCACCCAATTTGCTCCCTCTTTACTGTTACCCTTACGGCTCCTTAGGCCCTTTTGTCCCCATGGAACTCTGTGGAAGTCAATGCAGAAACTCAGGTTCTGTCAGCATCTTCACAGCATGGTTACTGGATCACTGAGGCCTGAGAATTGTGTGGGTAGGGTTGGGGGAAGTGTGTTCACAAAGTGTAAGTGGTTATAGGATAAGCCTGTTTGTGTTTTTTCCAGGAATTATTCACTCCTTGGCTACCTGTTGGTAGCCCCTTAGAAAGACCACAAAATGCCTGGTTTCTGGAGTTAGAGGTACAGGGTTAGGCCTGTTGTTTCAGTTCTTGTGCCTAGTAAGCCA